>JAEQBH010002079.1:1200000-1558008 GCA_016808115.1 Tetrastigma voinierianum
CGTGTTTTATTGCCGGATAAACCTACGTGTTGGCGGCATTTCTTCGCTGAAACAGAAATGTCATTGTCTTTGTTGGACGTATGTAAATTTAGAAGAAATGATGAGCTTAAGCGAAAGCGCCCTCGGCAATGTTTCTTCGTGGCGGATTCACCGACAATATATTCATTTATGGTAGAATAATTGCTCACTTTCGGTCGATATCGGTATTCCCTACTGATTTTATCTCTAGAGCCCGTACCTTATGAGTTTTGTCTTTAAAACTCAATAGCTGCGGCAAACCACGGGTTTCTTTTTCTTCATGCGAAGATTAGATAATTCGAAAACGTTTAAAAAAAGTTCGCTACGTTTTTCTTACGAGTAATTGAAAAACCGCTGATGTATGATTCAAGGGGCATCTGCTCAATTTATATATGTTTTTAAGAAGTCTTTGCTCGTTTGCGAAATACATAAAAGCGTGTTTAAGTGATTTGACAAGTGTCTGATATTATATATAAGACCAACTTTATGGAGTTTTTTAACCACGATGTGATGTGACAAATCGACCCGATAGCGCATCGAATGCGTAATGGCAGGTGAAGCTTTTTATAAGTTCAATGTGATTTGACAAAATCGTAGGTGACATGTCGAATAATTCGAACCCGATGGAACTTTTATAATCCCAAGTAGTGAAATCGTCGATGACATGTTAAATCACTCAAGATTTATCAGCTTTTTACAACCCCAGTGTGATTTGAGAAATCAACAAAATTAATTTTCATTATTTTTTATAAGAAGTACAAAATTTTTTAAAATTAATTAATATTTGTAACCAAAAAAATTTTCAACTACTAAAATTATTAATTCAAAATATTTATATTTATTTTTATTGATTTAATTAAATATTTATGGTCATTTTATTTTAATTAGATATTTATTTGTATTTTAAATTTTAATTAAATATTTATTTATCTTTTTAAATCAAATTTATAGTGTATAGAGTGATATAGATGAATGAAGGGTATATGATGTAATTATTAAAAAAGAAAAATGATAAAATTGAAATAAATTTAGGATATATGAAACTTTAAATGTTCATTGTTAAAGTTGATCTAACTAAAACTTTAGCTAAATCTTAAAAATAACTTTTTAAAGTAAAAAAAGTAATTTTAAATGTTTTTATTTTTGCTAACGGAGATGCTCTTATGCACTGCACCTTTACCTAAAAATTAAATTTTCCAGATGAGCTGTTCTGACAGCCAGAGCTAATATACACTTTTTCCAAACATTGAGCCTAGCTTCGTCTAAGAATTTATTTCGTCCGTACCTTATCATTTTCATGACACATCAAGCTTGAGTCCCATCAATCATTTTAGCTCTTTCCACTGAATGATTGTGCAATTTCTTGAAAGTAACCACGTGAATAATTAATTTGTACCATTAAACGCATTAAAAAGAAGAAGAAAAGAATAACTAATTATTGTTGGGCTATAAAGGTCATACAATTATTTCAAACATGTCTTTGCCAGTGCACATCTATAATAAAACTTATATAATAGTCAAACATGTCTCAAATCTATAATAAAACTTTAGAAGAGTTATCAAACCCCAGTGCACATCGTCTTTGCCACGCTCCTTCACCACAAAAATTGAACCCATTACCCTGCTCCAGCATCCCTTAATGCTGATCTTGAATAGCATATTAGAAAACATTTATACAAATATAACGATGGCCCGTCCACTGATATAACAGGCTGGAGGTAGAATCGTGACATTTTGTTTTTACTTGTTTGCATTATGTAATCAGCCAAGACACACCAAAAACAAAAAGAATAATAATACAAAAAAAAAAAAAAAAAAATCAAGAATTAATACGGCAAGAAATTGGCATGAATTCCAGTAAAACAAGCACATGGGGGAGAATATATCCGGAGGAACCTCCAAAACTTGCAGAGATTTCATATCCAAGCATTTCATAAAATATTAAACCATAAAGAAGCTCTCACTAGTCACTCTGATGTCTGATCACTCTCACTCCTTCCTCTTTCTTTAGTTTTATTTGATGACATAAACCAGAAGCGGGTGACAGATCGTGGAAGATGGGTTTGCTTCTTTGGTGGAGTGCTTTCTTCTCTGCGGCTTTATTAGTCCTGCTGAGATGGATAAAGCCCATAAAAGGTTCAGCCAAACTGCGACCGCCGGGGCCCCAAGGGTGGCCTATTTTCGGCAACATATTTGATCTGGGAACCATGCCTCACCAGACCCTGAACAGTCTTCGGTTTCAGTATGGACCGGTTCTCGGGTTACAGCTTGGGGCCATAAACACCGTGGTGATACAGTCAGCTAAGGTCGCTTCTGAACTCTTCAAGAATCATGACCTTATTTTCTCCAACCGCAAGGTTCCATGTGCGTTTACTGCTTTAAACTACAATCAAGGATCATTGGCTATGAGCAACTATGGAACCCACTGAAACTCTCCGAAGGTGGTGTGCTCCAGCGAACTCCTAGTCATCAAGCGGATCAATGAAATGTCTCCCCTCCGACGCAAGTGTGTTGAGACCATGATCCGGTGGATCGAGGACGATGCTACGGCGGCGCGTGCCGGTGGAGGATCAGGTCAGGTGGAAGTTTCCCACCTTGTCTTCTGCATGGCGTTCAACCTCATCGCGAACCTCATGCTCTCCCGTGATTTCGTCGGCATGAAGTCCGAGGAAGGGGACGAGTTCTATGACGCCATGAACAAAATCATGGTGCTGGCCGGGAAGCCTAACGCGGCGGACTTCTTCCCATTTTTGAAGTGGCTGGACCCACAGGGTATCAAGAGGAATATGGTGCGGGAATTGGGACGAGCTATGGAGATCGTTGCGGGATTCGTGAAGGAGAGGGTTGAGGAGCGGCAAACAGGTATTGAGAAGGAGAAGAAGGATTTCTTGGATGCGTTGTTGGGGTACAGATGTGACGGGAAAGAAGGATCTGAGGAATTATCGGAGAGGAATATGAATATAATCATACTGGTAAGCTTTATTGTACTACTGTTTTCAACTGAATTAGATTGATTGTTAAGAGTATGATATTCATGTTTAACACAAATCATAAGGGTTCTAGCTTTTACAGCTTTTAGAAAAGTTGATAGTTTAATATTGTATATTTGAATATTATTATTTATGACCAATTTGTGTATTTGAAAGTTATTTGATTTGTTTATTGGGTCCAAATCCTACGAGCTTGAATTTTAGGAAAATTGATTGATTAACACCATGATATGTCAGGTAATCAATACGTGTCTATGATGCAGGAAATGTTCTTCGGTGGGACAGAAACTACAAGCAGTACAATCGAATGGGTCATGACGGAGCTACTACGGAAACCCAAGTCGATGAGAAAGGTTAAAGAGGAGATTGATCGAGTTGTTGGACCAAACAGGAAGGTTGAAGAGAGCGACATTGATGAACTTCTATATCTGCAAGCTGTGGTGAAGGAAACTCTACGCTTACATCCCGTTCTTCCTTTGCTGCTACCGCGAAATGCATCAGAAGACACTAACTTCATGGGCTATTTCATACCCAAAAACACCCAACTTCTTGTAAATGCATGGTCGATCGGAAGGGACCCGGAAGTCTGGGACAACCCCCACTCGTTCAAGCCGCAGAGGTTTTTGGGGTCTAATGTGGACTACAAGGGGCAGAATTTTGAGTTGATTCCGTTTGGATCAGGGAGACGGATGTGTATTGGTATGCCATTTACCCACAAAGTAGTGCCCTTTGTTCTGGCCTCACTGCTTCACTGTTTGATTGGGAGCTTGGCACTGACAACACCCGAAACGATTGACATGAATGAGGAGGTGGGACTAACATTGAAGCTAGTACCTCTGAGAGCGATACCCAGAAGCGCATTGTTAGGGTGATGACCATGGAAGCAGGTGATTTAGAAAGTCTTAAGGCGATCAACGTAATGGACTCTGCCTTTTCATATCAAATAATTTGATCTCCTCTTTTCTCTGTTTTTGAGGCATCGAGTTAATCTAAATTATGTGGTCTCAGACCTCAGTCTCTGCAGCAGACTATGAAGGAAAAGTTTGGAAAATAATGCTATTAATATTATACAAGATTATGCTAAATGTGATTTGAGTGTTTCAGCACACCTATTAAGTACAGGTATTCGATATTAACAGTAAATTAGCATTGTTCTTAACAAAAAAAGGACAAGCCTCCTTGGAATATTCTATTTTTAATGCTGTATGATATATCAAATAGTATGCTAAAGGATTGATATTCTGAATATATACCATTAGTAGGACAAAGGAGAGCTCAATAGATCATGCTCTTCTTTACAAGGATGTGACTGAGATCTACATTCATACTTTATACAAAAATTTGTGGATGTCAACAGAACAATTCAACTTAAAATAGGAGAACCAAACGACTGTTTGGAAGCTCAATAGTCTCAATGACAACGATTCCAAAGGTATAAGAAACAGCAATGTCCAGATGACCAAGCCGTAAGCACTGTTGGCCGAGCTGCATCCAAAAGATTAGTAGCCTTCCAGAAGTGTTGTCAACCGTTCAAAGATTGTACAAATCAAGAATTGTTTGAGATATAGACCAACAAGAATAACAAGAATGAATGAGTTTGATATAAAAAGTTAGTTATTTTAGATTATTTATAAAATTTTTGAAGTCAAACTTGCCCTTTTTTAGTCAAAAAGCTAATAAAAATGAGTTCTGGTCATTAGATTTGATTTTAGATCATATCTTACTATTAGATCTTGATCTAACCGTTATAAATCATTTATGGTCATTGGATAAAAAATCATTTGACGTCCATATGTCACCGATATATCCCCGATACATCCTTGATATTTTTCGATATATCTCCGATACATCCTTGATATTTTCCGATATTTTGATATATACCAGATATTTTGATATATCTTCTATATTTTTCGATATATCGCTGATACTGTACAAAATTCAACAGCAACTTGTGCATTGTTCCACACATCGATTTCTAGTCGATAATATCGGTGATATATCGCTGTCTTATCGATATATATCGATATTATTTGATTTTTTCCTTAACCAATTATCGTTGACCAATATTATGTCAGATGGACCAATATCCAAAATATCATCGCGTTATTTTAAACACTGGCATACATTCCCAAAAAACCGTTTGATAGAGAGGATGCTGTAATGTAACCAATAATTGCAATAGAGCTATGAATATTGGTTGGCCCTATCTTTTTCACCAACACTACATAATCCTCCCCAAAAAAAAAATTCATAATATTTATTATCACACCATAAAACTTTTAAATTAAATTAAGTCAATTTTGCAAATAAAGTCAGACCAATCCAACTCTAACCCTTTGGAATTCTCAAACTGTTTAGGCGAGATCCCCGTGATCCCTCGTCAATTTGTAGCCTCTTAAGTACAAAGGTATGGGTATTTATGGAGGCTCACAGTTGATGGAGAAAGTTGACGTACATTCATTGCATGATTGCTTGCAAAACCTGGTAGTATGTTCTTGTAAAACAAATAAAAAAATGATGATTGTGTGTACGTCGTTTTTTTCGATACTTAAGTTAGATTAAGAAATTTGGAGTGTGAAATAGTCAATTTTTTTTAGTAAAGAATGTCATACTTTTCTTCTTGTGATTCCTCATTCCCTTATGGAAGAAGAAGATGATCCGATTTTCATGACATATATCCATTGCATGATTGCTTACAAAACCTGATAGCATGTACTTGTAAAACAAACAAAAAAACGATGATGGTGTGCCTGCTGCCTCTTCAATATTTAAGTCAGATCAAGGAATCTGGACAGTGAAATAGTCAGTCTTTTTCAGTAAAGAATGTCGTACATTCCTTCTTGTGATTTCTCATTCCTTTAAGGAAGAGGAAGATGATCCGATTTTCATGGAAATTAAGTGATTTCCTTCCAAAACGGAAGGAAAAAAAAGACGTTCTTTACGCGCCATGACCTGTTTTTCCTTTTTTGATGGCTAAGTTGATTACTTATGCCCTAAAAAATGTTTGACCACTTCCAAAACGGTTATGTGTGTGTGTGTGTGGGGGTGGGAGGGGGGCGTTTTAAGGCGAGAAATCCAGTCGGATAATCTTTAGCCGATCGTTTTCTTATAAATGGCTCCCGACTAAGAGATAATAAGTCTAGGTGTTACATCACATGACCGATTGAAAGGTGATACTTAGAGGCACATTTCTGAATAAAAGTGTTTGGACGATGAATGTGAGTGACTACAGGCCATAATATTCTTCTATAATTTTCATAATTTTATTCTCTAACACAACTATTCATGTGATATAAATATGGCAAGACTTTTTCAAAGGACTCAAACATTTTGATTTTCTCTTTCAACGTGTATGGAGACTTTTATTGTTTTATTTAAATCTTTTATTACTTTGTTATTTAATATGAATATTATCAAAGACTTTCTGATGCTATCAATTTTAACTACTATTTTGGTTACTATTGCATTTAATTCGTATGGACTTTTCACTACAGCACGTCCTAATATAGCTTTTCTTATAATATTATCTCTTATTATAACCTTGGCTTCTTTTCTTTGATATTTTAATCATAAAGATTCTAAAAATATTTTTATATTATCTAATAATCTTATCGTTCTATAAGTTTCTTTACAATTACAGTAATCAATTTTTTTATATGATAATGATTATGATTATCTATTAAATTTATTATTATTTTTGTTATTTCTATTTTAAATTCTTCTATCTTATTTTCAATTAAATCTATCATGCTAATATTATATAAACTTTTTTTTTATATAACTTCTATTATTCATCACTAAACCAAAATTCTATATCAAATTGTTCTAGATTATAAACTTCAATATCATCCTCTAAGATTCTTGAATAATTTATTCTTATATTTTTTCTTAAAATAAAAATAATACTAATTTTTAATTTCTTTGAATTTTATTATTCCTATTTCTCTAAACAAGAGATATTTCATTATTATTATATTGTTAATTCCTTTATTTTATTAAAACCTATGGCTCAATAGCTCTATAAATGAAACATTAAGTAAGATAAAAAGGGAAAAAGTAAAAAAAAAAAAAAGTATGTATATTTAGCAAGAGTACAGATAATAATAAAATCATTAGTCCCTGAAAATCTAAATCCATTAATAGTTATAAGTTTACATGTTAAAAGACTAATGCAAACACATGAAAGTCAGCTAGCTAGGAAGTATTCAAGGAAATTTAGCATATACAAAATTAATGTTCACATGCTACTCAAAATACAATATTAATCTAGGAGGTAAAGATTTTGATAATAGTTTAAGCTTATATTTCAAATTCTTAAGGAACGATTTTATGAAAGTAGACAATAATATAGCCAACCAATGTATTACGATTACTTCCTTATACTTCACTAACAAATTCAAACTATGAAATAATTTACCAAGATAAACCATTTATTGAAATTAGTAACGAATGTAGAGAAATTGCTGAAATAATAGAACCTCAAAAGTTGGATATAATAGAAATACCAACAAATTGCATTTTAAGTCTTGAAGATGATATTCTTGAAGAAGATTATATACAAAGAATTTATTTACTCATATTTAGGGGAAATTCCTTAATAGGAAATAGTAGCTGAAATGATACAATTAGAAAAAGTTTCCAAAGAATAATAAGAGAAGAGGTACATTCACCTTTCCTAATAATAGGAAATTGTTATAATGGAGAAAGAGAGGTGAGAATACAAAAATTCTGGCAGATATTGAGTGCTAGTTGCAGCCATGGCCAAGCTTATAGATGTGAAATGATAGGAAGTATAACAAGCTCATATGTTTTAAAATTATGATGGTCAAACATTATAATGCAATTTAAAGGTAGAAATACTCATAAGATGACAAAGAATAACCTTTTGGGTAGATTGCTATAAAGATGATAGAAAGCAAGGAAATGAACATTACGATATTCTTTTAGGAAATAATTTCCTAGATAAATTAGATAATATAAGATTACAAAAGAAGGAATAGAAATATATAGTGAAAACATATGTATTTTCTTGGAAATACAAAAATGAAAGAAATTACATTCCTTGCTATGGTATTTATAATAGTAAATATCCCAGAAACCAAGTTATACACATGTGGCTTAATAAATACTAGATCAGAAATAACAATATTTAAAAGTTTTTTTTATTAAAAGAATGGAAAGACACTAAAATCTTTAGAAAAATTGCTTCAAAATCAAGAAAATATTACAAAACAAAAGGAAAGTATGGAAATAATGGTCCCTTGATAAAATAGTAAAAATAGGAAAAGTTTATCAATATGACAATATAGAATGATATTATATCAGGAAATGATTTTTTACAACAATTCTCAATATATCAACAAACTATATATACTATAATATTTAACACACCTAATAACCACCGGATAAGAGTACCTAGAATATTAAAACTTTTTAGAACAAATTATGACCAAAATGCTAAAAAATGGAGAACAAAAAAAAAAAAAAAAAAAAACATCTATTGTTATTCGCGCCGCTCACATTTCGACAGGCCAGATGGCTGGACCGGACCAGGGGATATGGACCACTAAATCCATTTATCTATAAAACACATTTCATATACTCATTTTACGATAGGATATTTAATATCCATTTAATTTATATTATATAATGAATATGATATCATTACTTATTCACATTTATTTATAAAAATGCATTATATCTTTTCAGATGGTCCATAACTATCTTGATTACAATATTTATACAAGCGGCATTTCATACCCTTTTCAAGTATTTACAAAATATTTGTCGGAGTTCACCTCACCTATATTTGAGAAAATTCACAATGTAAAGTACATTCCATGATAAAAAATAAAAATAAAATGAAAATATGATCTTCTTATAAAGATCTTACATCTTTTGATTTCAATACAAAGTAGTCACATGATATCATGGAATGAAGTGTATGCATGAGACAGAGCATTTACTTATACTTCGCACGATTTGACGATGACTCTGGGCTCTATGGTTTTCGATCCTGCCACTATCTACTCGGTACCTGCGTGTGGAAAGTCAACGCACTAAGCATTTTCATGCTTAGTGGTTATTTGCATTTCTATTCTCATTTCAAACAATTACACCACATATATATGCACAACAATTAACTTTTGCTATATGCATCACTTAATCATCTAAAAAACATTCAATATTTTTTCAAACAAATACTACTCATTTAGTCCATACAATATTTATAAATATACAATTTTATAATAGCTTAACATACTTTCATTTTATCTCAAATATAGAAATACAATAATTCTCATCTTTCATGCTCTCATGTTTTATTATTCTTGTCACAACTCAACTCACACAATCCACACAATTATTAATCATTTTGTTCTTAAACGAATATAACCAAAACTTTTGGTGCGTAGAATAACAGAATCATCGACACGATCTCGCTGAGCTACAAGCCGGTATAACACATTTAATAACTCAGTACTGTCCCGTTTGGCTATGGACTGGTTATTTTATATTTACATTTTGTGTACACTACTGATATTGTTCCGCTGAGCTACGGATCAGTATGCCACTATAAATCATTTCGTCCGCAATACTGCTACATTGACCCTTATTGGTATACCAATCTATCCCTAACTCGAAAACGACGGTTAACATTCTCTTAAGGGTGTTAATAATTAGTCAATTTGTCTCCATTTCACATTTCCACGATACAATTAACATTCTCAACGGATTCACTTGTACATACATGACTCCTATAATGTTTGCCACTACATAGTTCATTTATAAATCAATTAACCAACACTCAAACAAATTCATTTATGGTTCAAATAAAAGCACATATGTAGATGTTTGTCAAATATTTCATAGTTAACTGGTTCAAACCAAAAACGCATATTCATAACAAACATTCCCATGGCCCATTTTAGCAAACAAACACAAAAACTTGAAGCGTGAAAGTATGAAAAACAAACCAAAAGGTTATCGATTCTAGTCTCTTATCCTTGGAATCTCGAATTAGGTCAAAGTTTATCATTACAGCCCCTAATCCATCACAAACACGTCACAATCGAGGGGGAGAACAAAAGCAAAGAAAGAAAATCGGTCATGCATGCTAGTGTTTTGTTAGGGTTAGGTTATACTAAATACACATACACTTGTAAAATTTTTAAGGAACAAATGGCCATATTTTACTGACTTCCTTCAATTTCATGCATTATTCCTTTATAAATCTATTTTATTCAAAAATTGGAATCATCAATTCGAACCAGCTGAAACTCGAAGATATGTCTAAACAACCGGGACTACTTTGTTCACAGCTCTGTAACGAGAATTTGCCACAAAAATAACGCTTCACTTTGGCCAATTTACGGGTCTATTAGGGTCCAATTTGAATACACTTATTTCAAAGGAAATTTGTTCTCTAAATTATGGTTACCTAGAAATTTGAATCACTCAATTTTGAATCATTGGCTGACTTATGGCCTAAATACAAAAAATGAACCAAAACACTAAACTATACCAAAACTGAACCAAAATTTGCTAGAAAACCGAGCTTCAATTTGACAAATTTCTGGGTCAAATAGGGTCCAAATTTGAATACAATTATTTCAAGGAAATTTGTTCTCCTAGAAATCTAATTTACCTAAATATTTGAATAACTCAATTTGGATGAACAATGACCAAGTTATGGCCAAACAAAATATGGGTTTTTGAAAAATTTTGTGAATTATCACTCCCTAAAACCCCAACATTTTCTTTATACAAAAATTCCTCAAAACCAATCATAATCAAAGCAAAAAGGCTGCTTGAACTCTTACTCAAACATATATATACTAAATTATGGTTTTACCAATCCAAACACAATCAAAGAAGGAGTTAGGATGGTTCCAAACAAGCAAATGGGTGAATCCTTACCCAAACTTAGATAAGTATCCATACCTTAATATTTTTTAACACTCCTCTAGATTTCCTTCTTCATTCATTTTCAAGAACAAGTAGAGTCCAAGATGAAATAGTACCTCTTTGAATTGCTTCACTTGGACTTCTTGAACTTTCTTTTCACCTTTTCTTCTCTTCTTCTTTGTAAGCACAAGTGGATCTCTAAAGCCATTGAAGAGCAATCACCAAAGTTTGATATTCTTCTCTCCAAAACATGAACCCGTAAGCCCTAGCTATCCTTTTTCCTAAATGAGAAATGATATGTTTCCTGAGACCAAATTTGGTCTTATTCTCATCTAGTATAAGGCCTTGTTGACCTCCAGTTTTGGCTTTTTTTTTTTTTTCATTTTTTTGCATTAAAGCCCTTCATTTCTATTTCATTTGCATAATAACTTATCACCTTTCTACTTTGGCATATACTCTTCTTCATTTATGACCTTTGGGTCCTCATTTTGACATTTGAGCAATTTAACCTTGACACTTGTATTAATTTTGGTTTTATTTTAACTTGTGTTATATCCTAAACATATTATTAAACTACTAGGGCTTAATTTGGGGTGCACTAATCCACTATGCGAATTCTCACTTTAAAAACCTCTATTTTTATCACTTAAAATAATAAAAATATCGAATAAAAAAATTATAATAGCAGAAAATGCATAAAGTAAAATAATAAAGCGAAAAGACTATTTTGAGACGTTACATTACTTATAAAATGTGATTCATGGCAATGAAAACTTGAAGAAGAATTTTAGTAATAGCATTTAAAATATTGGGATAATACAAAAATCTATTTATGAAATTATAAATTATAGATGCGAAAATTATTAGAGTAAGACCAATGATATATTCTGTGAGGATATAGAAAGATTTTAAAATCAAGTGTGAATTAATACAAATGAATCTAATAAAAGTAAAGATCTGCACATAGCAATCTTTGCTTTGTAGTAAGAAAACATAGTAAAATAAAGAGGAAAAACAAAAATTATGATAAATTATAAAATAGTTAATAAAAAAATACTAAATTTAATTGATATTATATTCTAAATAAAGAAATCCTAATAAATCTAGCAAAAGGGAAAAATTATTACAAAGAATTTGATTGCAAATCTAGATTTTGGCAAATAAAATTGGAAAAAGATTGTGTCCCAATAACAGTTTTTAGTACCCCTAGGGGTCATTATAAATGGTTAGTAATGTCATTTGGATTAAAACATGCTCCTCAAATTTTTCAAAGAAAAATGGATAAAATATTATTTGAATATTCAAAATTTATAATAGTATGCATTGATGATATACTAATCTGCTCTAATAATAAGAAAATTCATGAAAAACATTTAAATATATAACACTTTGTAAGAACATGGTATAATTATCTCGAGAATGAAAGTTGATATTAAGAAAAAGAAGAATTAGAATTTCTAGGAATGATAATAGACTCTGAAGGAATAAGACTACAATCACATATATCTAAAAAATAAAAGATTTTCTTGACGAATTAAGAACTAAAGAAATGATACAAAAAATTTTTAGGATGTTTAAATTATTCCTTTGATTTTTATTAAAGATTTGTAAGGAAAAATCGAATTCGTAGAATTATTAATAAAGAAAAACCAAACAGGATGGAGTAAAAAACATACAAAAATAGTTAAAAAAATAACTAAAGGAAATTGGTTCCAATTTATCAAAATTTAGATTACCCAATGAAAATGACAATTTAATATTACAAACAAATGTTTCAAATAGGTATTGGACGAAGTTATTTTAAAGACAGATTTAGGAAATATATCGTTATGAAAGTAGAACATTTAATAATAATCAAATTAATTATGACATCAATGAAAACGAATTACTTGCAATAATAAAAGGGATTAATAAATTTGAAATATTCTTATTCTGAAACCTTTATAGTGGCCCATTAATACTCAAGTTGCATGATTTATAAGGAATAACGAAAATGAGTACAAACTAGAAGATTATCTAAATGACAAAATTTCCTTAGTTATTACAATTTTAAGATTGTTCATAAAAAAGAAACTGATAATTTTCTTATAGATTTTTTGAGTAGGAAGGTCAAATAACATCCAGGAACTACGAGAAATCGCCATCGATATGGCTGAAGGAATGAATATAATTGCGCCAAAATTATAATGCTCTTATATCAATTGAAGAAAAAGTAATAAACTTACGAAAAGATATTAATAACATAAGAACCAAGTCATATATGTCCCAAAATGTCCTTGAAAAATATTTTGAAAGAATAGGAGAAATAATAGTGAGGACAGAAGATGTTTCCTCAGTCTCCTCAAAGACTAAAAACATCAAGAATGTAGGCTTGGATATGTCATCCCATCTGAGAAAAAACAAGGCAACGACAAATGCTGATAACATTATGGTAGGATATATATCCTTGTCTAAAGATAAAAATATCTCAAAAGGTATTCAGGAAATGTCTATCCTTCAAAAGGAAGAAAACGTGAAAAATAATAATCTTATACAAGGTAAAAACCAAGAAAACAGTCCCCCGAAGGACAAAATCCTCTTAAAAAGAGAAAATCCAGATGACATTCTCTTTTTTCCCGAGGAAGAAACATAAAAAATATCCATAAATCCTACTGTCATTTTATCTAATATGGAGAAAGGGTACTTGGCCTTTTCAGAATTCATTTATAACAATCCCAATGGAAAATGATATTACTAGACTTCAATTGAATCTATTTATCCCAAGATAATGATAATAGACCAAGCAGATCCTATTCTCATCCAAAATGCAATAGACTGCTGTTTTGTTGACCGAATCTACCTGAGTAAAGATTGCAATGAAATCTCATATGATACTTTAAAATCTCAATTGTGTAACCTAAGACAAAACCATAACTGTAATGCTAAGTTTTTTAGTATTAGTCTTGAATATAATGAAGACAACATAATAGTCATTAAAGCTTTCCATGTAATAACACTTAACTCTAGTGAAGAAACCAGAGTTCGAATAAATGAAAACAAACCTAAGAAAATTGGCCAACTAAATGATGATGGATAAGGAAAAAGAGCTAGGAGTAAAAGTGGTGCCCGGAAGGGATATTAGCAAGAAAAATAAGCTACAATCGATCTTTGTTCACGAGGCACCGACTTAAACTGGATGATACTTATTAGAGATGGGAAAGTAAGAGGCTATCAAATGATGAATGAAAAATAACAGAGTTAGACCAGTTAATATTCCAAGCTAGCCAGGCTATGGGAATAGAGGCAGTCAGAATAATGAAAAAGACAAAGAAAGATAATGAAGGCTGGATTACTATTGGAAAAAAAATGTAATAGATACATATTAAAGTGGCATGACCAGAACATGTCACACTTATAAATATAAATAAAGTGATACGACAATGAATGTTTATCACTATAATTGTAATACTTAATTTGTAAAAAGAAGTAATAAAGAAGATGGTAACTAGTGATAATGATAGCACAGTTGTAGAAAATACTCAATTTGGCAATCGAGAAAAGATAAAGTTGATAGCTGAAGTTAAAATGATAGTTGAAGTTAAAATGACAGTTGGAAGATAAGAAGAAGACAGCTGAAAGATAAGATCACAAATAAAGAAGAATTGAAAAATAAGATCACAAGAGGACAACTGGAAGATAAGATAACAACGAATCTTACTTTGACAATGAAAGACAACTGGAAGAAAAATCCAAGAAGAAAAGCTCTATATAAGGAGAAGAAACTCTCCTTTGAAAGATATAAAAAATCATATCGCTCTTTGTATCAAAGAATTGTGGAAAGATTTCTTTAAGGAAGCTATGTTTGTAAGATAAGATTGTTTTAATGAAAGTTTGAATATTTCCTTTCAATCCTCTTTATGTGTGAGAATCTATACAGTGAGTGTCTCTTATACTACTTATGCTTAGTACCTTTAAGCCAGGAGGGCGTTAGGGAAGAAGAGCTGTATGGCAGTGAGGTGTGAAGGTCACTGGATCTTTACATATAACAGGTATTGATTGGAATTAATTAATCATTTTTTATCTCTTATAGCCACATGGTGGTATCCCCTAGTTTCATAGAAATATTCTCATGATCATCTTGTTTATTACATTGTTTACCTACTTGAAAATTATAGAGTTATACAACTAATGGTATCAGAGCCATAATTTTTAATAAAATAAAGGAAGTAATAATATAATAATAATAATGAAATATCTCTTGTTTAGAGAAATATGAATAATAAAATTCAAAGAAATTAGAAAAATAGTATTATTTTATTTTAAGAAAAATATAAGAATGAATTATCCAAGAATCTTAGAGGATAATATGAAGTTTATGATCTAGAACAATTTGATACAGAATTTTGGTTTAGTAACAAATAATAGAAGCTATACAGAAAAAGTTTGTTATAATATAAGCATAATAGATTTAACTGAAATAAACAAGATAGAAAAATTTAAAACATAAATAACCAAAACAATAATAAATTAAACAAATAATCATAATCATTATCATATAAAAGAATTTGATTACTATAATTATGAAGAAACTTATAAAACGATAAGATTATTAGATAATATAAGAACATTTTTAGAATCTTTATGATTAAAATATCAAATAAAAGAAGCCAAGGTTATAATAAGAGATAATATTATAAGAAAAACTATATTGTGGCTTCTTTTCTTTGATCAAGCTACAATCACTGCAAATTCTAAAAATGACTAACATATTCTAATAATCTTATTGTTCTATAAGTTTCTTCACAGCTCTGACATGTCAAATTTAGCTATATGATAATGATTATGATCTGTTAAATTTATTATTATTTTATTGTACATGTTTTTAGAATTCTTCCCATCTTTTTATTTTAGTTAATCTATCATGCTATTATAGCAAACTTTTTTTCTATATAATTATGATGATGCTTTTTAATTGGGCTAGGTTTGAGGCGTGCTGGAGGTGCTGGGTCGAGTGTCTCACGGACGTTGGGCTGCTACTGAGCAAACAAAAGGATCGGCGAGTACAGCATTGTCTGATACTGGAAGTCGGAGTTCTTTTGGTGGGAGAAGATCGGTGCTTAGGAATGAAGCTTTGTGCATAAATCTGCGTACCTTTCACCGATGGGGTGACCTGATATTTATAATGGATGATCATGACAACTTTCCTAGTTGGATGATGACACTGAATAATATCTTTCCTTGTTGGAGGATGATACGATATTTCTCTCACTAGGTAGGAGATTTTCTTTCCTTATCGTAAACCGATTAATAAGGGATAATTGGTGGGCGATAAATGACCCGATATGCTGCGATTGGTGGAGATTGGGTATTTTCCTCTAATCACAGTTCATGGGCTACCAATCTTTTAAAGAGAGCGAAGTTGGGCCCTGATTTTGGGCTGCATTGAGGGGATACCATTAAGGGCCTATTCTTCCAGTACTAGGCGTTTTTATCCGACGTTTGGGCGCTGAATCTTTGGCCTAAGCCTACTATTTCAAACCTCGTCGATTGCCCCCAACCTTTGGTAGCGGCGTAGGCAAGAGAGTACGCATCGCTTCTTGGATCAGGCGTGATACCCACGTGGCTACTTAGGAAGGGTTTGATTAGGGCTTTGCCGCTTTCCCACATCCTGTGATATGATGGATTCTCGATTTTCTCATTTATTTCAGCTATGGCTCTTAGCTTCCTTAAAAACATTCCCTGACCGTTTGCACTTTGTTCCCCTGTTCTCGAAGCTTTTTTGCCTCTGCAAGTTTGTGCTTCCTTTTATCTTGAATCTTGTCCGACTAGTGTTCAGGATTGCTTTTGGTGGTCCCTGATATCTCGCTTGGGGCTGATGTCCCTCGTCTTGTTTCTAGCCTTGGTACGTCTTTTCATATCCTGTCTTTTTAGTTTGAGTCTTGAGGATTCCCAGGCGTGTTCGAGTTAGGGTTCTGCATTTCCTTTGAGTTCCCTTTCTTCCTTGCTTAACCCTGCGTACCTCCATGGGTCTGGTCGCTCCTCTGTTTTGCGCATAGGGAGTAATCTTGCCGAGGCGTCTAGTTCGGGTCGGACTGGGGGGAACGACAGTTTGGCCATGGTGGTTCCTTTTAGAGGCGCTCAGGGGAGCCTCTTTTTCCCTTGGATAAAGGCGGTGATGAGTCGGTATCATAGCATTTCACGAGATATTTGAGGACTTCCATACGACGGTCGCTGGAGCCCGAGTCGGTCGAACCCTTAGCCTTAGTGATATCTTTGCGGCTGGTATGGGGCCGTTTAGATCGGTTGGTCCTTACTGACGTCTTGGGCCGCCTCGTTGTTCAAATGCCTGGGCGGTGTGCTTTTTGGTGGCGTTCGAGAGCGGCCTGCTGCTGCATCCTTTTATAAAAGGGTTACGCAACATTTCAATGTCTGCCCCTCGCCAGCTTTCCCCCGACCACGGGGTGGTGGGGTGGTTAGTCGTTTTGGGACAAAGGCCTAGGTGTTCCCGATGTGCCTTTTAGACTTCTTGATTGTAAAGGGAGTGGCCAGAGAGACTTTAACATATCTCCCAGCTCCATTCAAGTTGATCATTTCGGACCTTCCATCTTCGCACAAGTTTTGGAAGGAACGTTATTTTTTTGTTAGTGTTCGTCATTGGGAGTACAATCCCTTTGATCGAGAGGACACACTTGGCGTTCCTGCCGTCTGGACTACCCCCGAGAACCTATGTGAGCTCTCCTTCGTTTTGGTTTGTTTTGGTTTTCAGAGGTCATAGGATATTTCTAACATTGATTTGGTCGCATGGCCTTCAGGTGCTCGGCCCGATCTCAATCCTGAGGATGAGGAGGTGAAGCGGAAGCTGGTGAAGTGCGCCTCGCGCGCCTATTCCGAGCTCATCAGGTCGGATATTCTTGGATCGTCGGTACGGGGCACTGCCCAGGCCGTTGAGATCCTCTCCTCTGCGTAAGCAGGGCCTCCGTCACCAAATCTTCCTCACCTTCTGTTTCGGAGCCCTTTACTGCGAAGCCTACACGGGGAGAGCTTCAGTCTCTCTTGGAGATGTTGGAAAGAAGAAGGACGTGAAAGCGAGAAACCTCGAGCTCGCCGGCTGCCCCACGCTCGAGAGTAAGACCTACGGTGGGGGCCTTTCCTCGCCTTCGTTTGTCGTTGGGGCTGGGAGCTCTTCGGGAGGCGGGGATGGGCCCGTGGAGGTTCTCCTGTTTGGTGCGAAGTCCCACGTCGTGGGGGCGCCCGCTCCTCTACCCGTGCGGACGGTGGCGGGAATCATGATCTCTCTTTGATCTTTGCGGGGATGAGGACTCTGCTTTCTCATTCGGGCTTCTTTGTTGGGAGTACATTTCCTCCATCCTGCACAACTCCAACCTTAGGAGGGTGGGTGCCTTGCTCGTCGAGGAGGCTCTGGCTCTTCTGCTTCAGGGAATCGCCTCTGTACATCCAAGTGCTTTCATCGATCTTTTTCTTTATTGTTTTAGTTCGGTTAGTTGACTTTTTGTTTTTTTTTTTTTTTTTTTTGGCAGGTGGCTACTTATGTAAAAGGCTTGGCAAGGAGGGCTAGCCTTACCGAGGGCTCCGCCAGGGCGGAAAAGTCTTACAAGGCTAAGGTTGCTTCCCTGATCTTCGAGGTGGGAGTCTTTTGAAGCTCGGATAGGGGCGGCGAGGAACTTGTGAAGCCTGGGTCGAGCTGGGCACGCTTGGTGGGGCGTGAGAAGCCAGGGATAAAGAGTAATGGGGCTGGGTGTGAGGCCACCGAGGCAGAGGTTGCGTGGCGACTGGCTGGGGAGGGTTCACAGGGCTATCGAGGTGACTATGTAAATTTGGATGAGCGGCCTTGGAGCGGGCTCGCAGGGGCTCTAGGGCGAGGGAGTAACTACGTGGAATGCTGGCCGGAGGAGCTCGCGAGACGGATGGACCTTGCTAGATAGGAGGCTCTAGCTAGTCGGAGGGGCGAAGTGATAGCGAAGCTTAAAGACGAGGCTTATACCCAATGGGCTTCCTGGTGGCTTGCCTTTCATTGTTGGGCTTCTAGGAGCTTTCCCGGACTTTGGAGTTCGACATCCCGGCTTTCGATGAGGAGGGTTGAAGGATGCGCTTAGGGTGAGGTTGATGCGGGCGGCGAGGTGTTTCGGGGCCCTTTGATCGTGCTCTCCCTTGCTGGCGATTCTCGGGTTCCTCTGAGAGCGAATCCACCCTTAGCTCTTCCAGGGCTCCTCGCTTTTGACTCATTTACTTCCATGAAGTCAGACTAGCGTAGGGCATTTAGGCTCTTTTTTTCTTTTTTGGTGTATCTGTGTGAAGCCTAGGTTTTTTGTATTGCTTCTAATCTTGACTCGTTGTTGATATACCAAGATTCATCGATTAATTTTTCTCTCCTTTTCTGATTTGGTGCGGTTTCTCAAGCGAGGTCTTCTAGGTAGTTATGTTCTTTTTGACTCTTTGGGTGGGTAGCTAAGACCCTCTGTGCGGGCCGGTACCTTCAGGCTCCTGGGTGCTAAGACCCTCATGAGTTGGCCAGCTCTGTGGCGTGGGCTCCCGGGTCTTAAGACCCTCTGCCTGGCGAGGCTCTCTTGGGCTCTGGGCGCTAAGACCCTCCCCGGCGCCAGGGGCTGAGGCTAAGCTATTGGGCTGCAGGGCGCTAGGGCCTCACACGGGGCGAGCTCTTTGGGCTCCTGGGCTGAGACCCTCCCCCCCGGGCTGGGGCTCCTCTGTGGGGCCGAGCTATTAGGCTCGGGCGTTGAACCACTCTGGCCAGGCTCTTGGGTTCTGAGCGCTAAGACCCTCCTGAGCTGTGAGAGCTCTACAGGCTGAGCTATTAGGCTCAGGGGCGCTAAGACCCTCCTGCACGAACTAAGCAACTGGGCTCTTGGGTGCTAAGACCCTCATGAGGCGTAGAAAGCTCTGTTTGGCCCCAGTGGGCTCGGCGCTAAGACCTCCTGCGTGGTGTGAGCTCTTGGGCTCCACAGGCGCTAGACCCTCCCGGGCGCGAGGCTCTGAGCTCCCGGCTATGGGGCTTGGGCGCTAAGACCCTCACACATGGGCGAGCTACTAGGCTCTGGGGCGCTAAGACCCTCTGTTTGTTAAGCTACGGAAGCAACTAATGGGCTCGGAGCGCTAAGACCCTCTTGCGTGAGAACTAGGCTGCGGGCTCTTGGAGCCTTTAAAGGGCCCTCCTAGTAGGTAGCTCTTCGGGCGAGAGCTATGGGGGCTCAGGGCTCTGGGCCCTCACCTTGCAATTGAGCCTCTTTTGGGCTCACAGGCGCTAAGACCCTCCCGGCGTGGGGAGCTGCGCGGTAGCTATGGGGCTCCCAGGGCGCTAAGCCCTCTGCCCAGGAGGCGGGCCTGCGGGCTCTTGGGCGCTAAGACCCTTTTGTCTTCCTTCCCTTGGAAAAGTGTGTGTGGCTTTAATGCGGATCTATGGAAAATTGGAACGGATTACGCGACTTCCCAAGCGCCCTGGCTCCCTTATAAATAACGGCCCCTCTATGATGGTGCTATGCTTCCAACCTTTGCCTTTTCTTTGGCATAGTTGGAGTCCGCGCATGATGAAGCGTCAGGGTTTGGTCATCACTGCATGGGGTTTATCTAGTGATCCTGAGCCGACGTTTGGTGTCGATGGTCTACCGCTTGTAGGAGTTGTGTTTTTCCCTAGTTCCTTCATTGTGGGAGTCGTGTTGTTGTTCCACTGGCCCATACTTGATGATGAGGCTTGTAGCTAGGGAACATATCCAGAGGGGGCGTTGTACTTGAAAAAACTTCTAATACCGCTTTCTCCGTTTTTTCTTTCTTCTTTCTTCTCTTCTTTCTCTTTCTCCTTTTCCTTCTCTTCCTCTCTCTCCCTCTCCCCTTCTCTTTTGCACTCTCTCTTCTTCTCTTTCTCTTTCCTTTTCTTGTGGTTTTGCATGTGGTGTAGGCCGATGTGAAGAAGCGATTTTTAGCTTAGCGTATTTTGAGATGCAAAGGGAGATTTTGTAATTCTCTGAGGTGGTTGTAACCTCCATGTAATGAGATTTTGTATTCAACTGTAGCTCCTTTGAAATAAAGAACAATCTTTGTGAATTACACGCTTCTTCCGCCCAGGCCCTTTCGAGCCGTGCTCTTGGCTTTATCATTGTAACTTATTGTTTGGCCTACCATCATTAAACAACTTAAAAATGGAAATATAATGTTATTCGAAATCAAGATGGTGGATCTTTATTACAAACTACGTTTCGGGGTCTTACTAGTAGAACTGTTTGAGGTATTCAGCGTTCCATGAATAGGGCAGGGTTTTTCCTTCTTCCGTTTGGAGTTCATAGTTGCTAGGTCGGATTATGCGAGATACGATGTAGGGCCCTTCCCAGTGGAGTCGACTTCCCGTAATAAAGGGTCCTTTCTTCTTGGCGAGGATTTTTTAGAACGCGATGCGGCTTGTAACTCTGGAAACGACCCTTTAGTCGTAATACCATTTGTCTTCTGTGATAGTCTTCCGGCCTCTTTAGGACACACTCCGCGTTTTCTTCTAGGAGATCCGGGTTTAGGCGAAGGACCTCCTCGTTGTGTTCGATAGTGCTAGTTCAATCCTTGGAGATTTGCAGTCCAACCTCAGCCCCGGATCTCTTTGCTTGGTGCGAAGGCCGGAGAGACGGAGTTTCTTGAGTCGCTGACTTGCACGTAGTTCTGTATGCCCATAATACCTGAGGTACTCTACCCATTTTCCTTTTAGATCTTCTAGTTTGGTTTTCAGTGCTGCCTTTAGAGTCCTTATAGTGACCTCTACTTGCCCATTGGACTGCGGATGAGCTGGGGATGAGTAGTAGTTCTTGATTCTAAGCTCAGCGCAAAAATCCTTGAACTTAGGGTTGTCGAATTGCTTCCCATTATTGGTCACGAGGAACCTTGGGACCTCAAACCTGCATATTATAGAGCACCAGACGAAGTTGCGTACCTTCTGTTATGTGATTGTTGCTAAGGGTTCGGCTTCGGCCCATTTGGTAAAATAGTCCACGACCACAATGATAAATTTGCATTGGCCCCTTCCAATGGGTAGGGGTCCCGATATCGACCCCCATTGTTGAAAGGCGGGGAGCTTATGTAGCGTCAGCGGCTCAGGTGGGAGATGAGAGATCCTGGCATGCTCCTGACAAGCTTTGTATTTTCTAACCAGTTATGTCGCGTCTTTGAGCATTGTGGGCCAGTAGTACCCATGTCTCAATGTTTTCCCCGCCAAGGTCCGAGCTCCGATATGGTTGCCACATATGCCCTCATGTACTTCCCTGAGTATGTAGTCGGCGTCTTCCTTCCCTACGCACTCGAGAATGGGCATAGAGAAGCCTCGTTTATAAAGGGTCCCCCGATGAACGGTGAACCTTGCCGACCTCATTTTGAGTTTTGGAGCGCCTCCTGGGTAAAACAGCGATGTACCACCATCCACCAAGTAATCCCGGATGGGAATTACATCATTTCATGGATTCGGACATCACAAGGGGCTTCTTCGTCGTCGATGCTTCTCGAGGGTTAAGGAAGGTGCTAAACGGTGTCAGTGCCTTGAGGTCTTCTTCTGTTTTGTCGTAGGTTGCGAGGCATCGCTCGGGAGTTCTCTGCTCTTAGTACATGCTTGACCTGAACTCATGTGAACTTCTTAAGCAACTCTCGCACCTTTTTTAGATATAAGATCATCTTCTCCCCTCTGGCCTCGTAGGAGTCTTCTATCTATTTACCATGTTTGGGAGTCATTTGCAATCTCGGTGATTTGCTTCCATGAAGTGGGCGAGGAGTTGAGTCTAGCTATGGCCTGACCTCATGTTCGGCCTCATTATTGGAGGCTTGGGCCAGAATCTCAGGGGCATATTCGTATCTATCCCATCTGGAAAGGTCAGGATCAGTCCTGCACCGCTTCCTTGGGCGTTAGACCTGGGTAAACTGGATAATCTCCCAGATGGGGAGGTCGGGTGCCAGTTGGGTAGCCTTTGTAGATTGTGTTGAAGTGGTGTGATGAAATACGCGAATGCGCCCTTTTACGCTGTCCTCGGTTTATACGTGTCAAATTCACTCGACTCTATAGCCCACTTGTCGACCTTCCAAATGTTTTTAGTTTATGCGATGTTGTGGTGGATAGATTGGGACTTGACGGTCGAGCTTAGTAAGGTCGGAGTTTTACGGTTGTGGTTACCAGCGGGATCAACTTTTCCATCTTTGGGTACCTCTCCTCTACTCTCATCAGAGCTTGGCTGCAATAGTAGGTAGTTTGCGCACCTTGTCTCGTTAACACTAGAGGCGGCACTAGTTGCAAGATCTAAAAATGATCGGGTAAAGTCGAGGGTAGGTTTGAGCCCATGAGCGCCTCTTGGAAGTGTGCATCCCATTGGAAGGCCTTTTTCAGAACCTGAAAGAAAGGCCGACATTTGTCGTTGGCCCTAGATACGAAGCAGCTCAGTGAAGCTATTCTCCCTGTCAGGCGTTGAATGTCTTTAATGTTTGACGGAGGCAACATATCAAGCCCGACCTTTATCTTATTTGGGTTTTCCTCTCTTCCTCGGTTGCTGACTATAAAGTAACCTAAGAACTTCCGTGAAACTGCGAAAGCGCATTTGGTGGGTTTAACTTCATGTTGTAGCTTTCGGGATGCGGAATGCATCGTTAAATGGGTTATGTGGAGCTCGGCTTTTATCGATTTTACCGGCATAATAGATACATATATACCTCCATAAATGTCCCAATTTGTTTCTGGAACATCATGTTCACCAGCCTTTGGTAGGTGGCTCTGCGTTCTAACTGGCTTCCCGAGAAGGGCATTACTCTCGATAATAGTAGGAGTTCTGACCCGGTGATAAATAAGGGTCATACTCTTGGTCATTGGGGTCCATATTGATTTGATTGTAGCCCGAGAAGGCATCCATGAAGCTGAGGAGTTCATGAGTGGCCGTGGCGTCTACTATGAGATCAATCCAAGGTAGGGGGAAGTTATCCTTTCGGCAGGCCCTGTTGATGTCCGTGAAATCGATGCAAAGCCTCCACTTGTCGTTTGCTTTTTTGACGAGAATAACGTTAGTCAACCATTCCGGGTACTCTACTTCTCTGATTGCCTTTGCTTGGAGGAGCTTACTGACCTCTTCATTAATCACCTTCTGTCTTCTAGGGCAAAACTCCTTCTCTTTTGCTTGATCGGCTTAAAGGAGGGATCGACGTTTAACTTGTGGGTGATCGCTGTGAAGTCGGCCACCATGTCTTCCTGTTTCGGTGAATACCTCCCGTGTTGCTCTAGAAAGCGGATGAAGGAAGCCGATGTCTTACGCTAACTTGGACCTATGTAAGCGAGGTGTTAATTTGGTCACCTAGTATCTGGAGGCTCTAATTCTTGGGCGCGGTCGGGTGGTTGCCTCATCTCGCGCATGTCGAGGCTTCGTCCATGTAGATGTTCAATCGACCGTGTTTTGCTTCGTGACATTGAAGTAACATTCCTGGTATCTTATTTGGTTCTCGGACCATTCCTACTCCATTTGCGATTTAAAAATTTGATAACCCATGTGATAAGCGGAGGAAACGACCCTTATGGCGTGAGAGGAGCCTACTAGTAACATGTTGTAGGCGATGGGGCATCTAACATGAGAAGTCTCACGTGGCTATGGCACTTTGGCATGGGGGTCTCAGGTAAACAGCTATATTGACCCCGACGATACTCTTTCTCAGAACCCACGTGTCTGTGGCGGCTCTAGCTTCTCCCCGCCAATGCCTATTTTGTCGAAGTTGATGTGAAGATGATGTTGGCGGGCTTGTGTCGGCAGGGACCACCGTAATTTGTTTATTAGCTATAAGTTTTTATCCTGGCGGGTGGAATGTGGGGATGTTGGCAGCCTTCCATGTCGAAGTCTTAGAAGGTTATGGTAGTATCTAGTCGAGGAAGCTTGGATACGGTTTGTACTTCTAAGGTTTCCCCGATAAATCTTTGTGAAGTGGGCCTTCCTAGCTGGTGGACTCTCCTCACCTGAACCCTCATGGGATTACATGGATTTCTCCCCAAAGGCGGCTGATGCTGGCGGGGTTGGGCGACGAGGTAGTGGTGGGTTTGGACTCGCTCACTGCCCTTACGAGGAGCCACGTCTTGGATTTGAGATGCCCACATCGGATCAAGTATTCAATCTCCTTTTTTAGGTGGATGCAGTCATCCGTTCGGTGTCCATGACCCTTGTGGAACTCCACGATTGATTATGCCGTCTCTTCTAGCGAGTCGACTTCATTTGGGATAGCCACCTCGGAAACCTCTCATGTTGCGCCGCATGGGACTGCGACGGGCTGTCGGAGGGTGTATTGCTAAGGTGAATACATTGCGTGGCTCATATTGAGGTGGTTCCCTGCGATCTCTGACGTTCCTTCATCTTATCGAGGACCGCTCTCTGTTCTCCCTGCTCCTCCTTGGGGATATGTCCCTGTCTGCTTGTCTCTTAGGGCTTCGTTCTCTTTTTTTGTCACCCTTGCTCTTTTCCTTTTGAGTAGAAGAGCTTCTTTGCTTGGACAGGAAGGCTTCTTCACCGTTGATATACTTCTCTGTTTTGGCGAGGACCTCGGTCATGCTTGCCTGAGGGTTCTTTGAGATAGAGAACATTAGATCTTTTGACTGCACCCCTAATACAATGAAAGCAATAGCAATGAACTTCTCTGAGAATATCCACCTTTAGTGACTTCGTGTTAAACCTCCCCGAACATATGACCTCGACTTTCTTGAGAGCTACTGTTTTATAGTAGAAGGTGATAGTTAAATACATGCGTCCCTTGCTTCGATGAAGTGGGAGACGAATGCGATGGAAAGTTCTGTGAACAATGAGATGGAAGACGGCGGAAGTCTGTTAAACCAGGCCAGTGCTGGGCCCTTTAGTGTGATAGCTAAGGCTCTACATCGTACGGGGTCCTGATATCCGTGTAGCTTCATCTGATTTTTGTACATATTGAGGTGGTCTAGAAATTAACTACGTTGTCGAGCGCGTCTTGATTTCTGGCATTTGAACTTTGCTAGGAAGGAAGTCTGCGCAGGTGAATGGAGATTCGGTTTGTTGTACCAGGGCGTCCATGGAGACTGGAGCTCGGCCCTTTACCACTTCCCTCATGTGGCTGACTTCTTGTTGGATGTCCCTGAATCTCTGCTCCCACGACCTCTCCTCGTTGCGATCCTCTCCAGGGGGTTGGTAAGGATCATGCTCCCTGGTATGGCTAGTTTCTCCTTCTCTATCCGCTTCTCGAGGGCCGAGGTGAAGGAATAATTGCTCTCTCCTGCAGTTTATAGGGTTTTAGTCTTTTCGGGCCTGTCGTGTCTCTTGGGGGCATTGTATTTGCCTGGTGAGTTGTTTCAACTCTTTCAGCAAGTGTTGGTTGGTGATGCGGAGCGCCTCCACCTCGTCCATGTTGGCCTGCACAGTCTCTAGAGCGCCTTCGAGAGGTCGGTCTGGCCGATCTTGCATCCTTGGAGGATTGGCGTTACTCCTGCTTGTGTTCCGAGTTGATACCATTAGTCGCTGAGAGGTCAACTTTATTTGTAAAGGAACTGTCATTCCCATAGATGGCGCCAAACTGATGATGTTTTTTTAACCGGAACTGGGCTTGAGTGTGCTCGAATTACTGGGCCGACTGTCTCTGGACGTTAGGCTACTCTGCAGCAACAAGAAACAAAAAGGATCGGTGGGGGCTTGCCCGTTACCTCTCTGATGCCTAAGTCAATTCTTTCTGGTGGGAGAGAAGATCAATTGCTAAGGGAATGAAGCTTTGTGCATAAAACTGCGTACCTTTCACCGATGGGGTGGCTTGGTATTTATAATGGATGATCATGACAACTTTTCTAGTTGGATGATGACATTGAATTGTATCTTTCCTTGTTGGAGGATGATACGATATTTCTCCCACTAGGTAGGAGATTTTCTTTCCTTATCGTGGCTTAGATTAATAAGGATGAGGTGGTACCTTTGGCAATAACTGGGCAATATCCTACTTTCCTGATTGGTGGAGATTGAGTGTTTTCCTCTATCACCAGTTCAACCAGGCTGCAGTCTTTTAAAGGGCGAGTTGAGCTCGTTTAGACTGCATTGAGGATACCATTGGGGCCTAGCCCAACAGTACTGGGCAGTTTTTATCCTGACGTTTGGGCTTGCATCTTGAGCTGTGGCGCTTTATTATTTTAAACCCATCGAGTTTATATTATTCACCACTAAACAAGAGTCTGTATCAAATTGTTCCTAGATCATAAATACAATATTATCCTCTAAGATTCTTGGAAAATTTATTCTTATATTTTTCTTAAAATAAAATAATGCTAATTTTCTAATTTCTTTCTAATTTTATTATTCCTATTTCTCTAAGCAAATAGATATTTTATTATTATTATTATATTATTACTTCCTTTATTTTATTAAAACCTATGGCTCTGATACCATTAGTTGTATAGCTCTATAATTTTCAATATAGTTCTATATTATTACTTCCTTTATTTTATTAAAACCTATGACTCTGATACCATTAGTTGTATAGCTTTATAATTAACTATGATTTAATTAATCACCACCTAAGCTTGTTAATCGTCAGCTATTTTTTGCCAATTAACCCTTTGTACCCCACCATTATGGGATTACTCCGAGATCATGAATGGACTCTAGAAAGGAATGGAAAATAAGATATGAATAAAAAATTTAAAACAAAAGAATTATATAAAGGCAATAAAATAATAATAATAATAATTATTATAAATTATTAATTAATAACAAAAGCAAACATCTACAAACATAAAAATTTAATATTTTAGTTTCATTTTCCAATTACATAATATGCATGTAAAATTAGATTTTACACAAAATCCCTTTCAAAATATATATATATATATATATTACTCAAAATATTCAAAAGTTTCGAAATGCTATGGTATTTGTACAAAAACATCTTTAATTGGTTAATTTCCATGTTTTTCATTAATTTTATTTTAGAAAATAAAAAAGTAGAGAGTTGGGATTTATGATTTGGGAAAGAAATGGGTTTGTAAACACCCATAAAATAATAATTGAACATAGTAGCAAAAATGGGCTTTAGGGTGGTTAGTACTTCCTATAAAAAAATATTTGCTCAACTGGTTAAAAGTCAAAGTTTAATGACTTTAAAATACCTTTCATTTATGTCTTCCTCGTCATCAACCAAAAAAAAAAAGAGCAGCAACTATCTTCTTCTTCTTCTTCTTCTTCTTTGTCTAATAGACGACCCGTCGAACTCTTGGTTTCCCTTACAATATCATCTTCTCCATTTGATATTCTCCTTTCATATTTCATCACCTAAAGCTAGGGCGTTCAAACCTCGGCCTTTGTGTGATCATTCAAACTTTGACATCCTAAACTCATATGTAAAATGGAGAAAAGGGAATGAGTTCATGGAATGGGATAAGTAAAAATGAAAAACATCCAGGAAAACTCTTCTTAGTTATTACAATTTTAAGATTGTTCTATAAAGAAAGCGATGGTCTCTTGTAGATTTTTTGTGAGTAAGGAAGGTCGAATAACATCAGAACTTCTGAGAAATCATGATGATGGTTGAAGGAATGAATATAATAGCATAAAATTATAATAATCTTATATCAATTGAATAAAAAGTAATAAACTTTCGAAAAGATATTAATAACATAAGAACCAAGTCATATATGTGCTAAAATCTCTTTGAAAAATGTTTTGAAAGAATGGGAGAAATAATAGTGAGGATAGAAGATGTTTCCTCAGTCTTCTCAAAGACTAAAAACATCAAGAATGTAGGCTTGGATATGTCATCCCATCTAAGAAAAAACCAGGCAACAACAAATGTTGAAAACATTATGATAGGATATATATCATTGTCTAAAGATAAAAATATCTCAAAAAAGTATCAAAAATGTCTATCCTTCAAAAGGAAGAAAATGTGAAAAATAACAATCCTATACAAGGTAAAAACCAAGATAACAGTCCCTCGAAGGACAAACTCCTCTTAAAAGGAGAAAATCCAGATGACATTCTCTTTTTTCCCGAGGAAGAAACAGAAAAAATATCCATAAATCCTATTGTCATTTTATCTGATAAGGAGAAAGGGTATTTGGCCTTTTCAGAATTCATTTATAACAATCGATGGGAAAGGATATTACAGACTTCAATTTAGATCTATTTATCCCCGGGATAATGATAATAGACCAGCGGAGATCCTATTCTCATCCAAAATGCAATGAAGCTGGTTTGTTGGCCGAATCTACGAGTAAGTTGCAAATGAAATCTCATATGACACTTTAAAATCTCGGTGTGTAACCTAAGACAAAACATAAGCATTATGCTAAATTTTTATGTCAATCACGAATATAATGAACAACGGAATAGTCATTAAAGCTTTCCATGTAATAACATTTAACTTTCTAGTGAAGAAACCGAGTTCAAAATAGTAAACAACAAACACAAAGTACTTGACTAAATGAAACTGATGTATAAAGACAAAAGAGCACTAGGAGTAAAAGTGATGCTTTGAAGGATGATGAGCAGAAACAAAGGCTGTTCAATCCTTTGCCACGGGCTTCCAGCAGTAGATGACTTATTGGAGATGGGAAAGCGAGAGGCTATGTCGAATGATGAATGAAAGAATGTGATAAGACTAGTTAATATTCCCAGTTAGCTAGGCTATGAGAATAGAGGCAGCCAAGATAATGAAAAAGACAAAGAAAGATAATGAAAGCTGGATTACTATTGAAAAAAAAAATGCCAATGAGTCGTAAAGTGCTTTGACAAGACATGTCTACCCATATAAATAAAATAAAGTGATCTCACAATGAATGTCTATCACTATAATTGTAATAACAATGACAAAGTGATAAAGAAGATGGCCTGGCTTATTGATAATGACAACACAGGCGAAGAAATATCGAATTTGCATTAGGAAAAGATAAAGCTAATAGCTTAAGTTAAAATGACAGTTGGAAGATAAGAAGAAGATAGCTGAAAGATAAGATCACAAATAAAGAAGAATTGAAAAATAAGATCACAAGAGGACAGTTGGAAGATAAGATAACAACAAATCTTACTTTAACAATGAAAGACATCTAGAAGAAAAATCCAAGAAGAAAAGCTCTATATAAGGAGAAGAAACTCTCCTTTGAAAGATATCGAAAAATCATATCGCTCTTTGTATCAAAGTATTGTGGAAAGGCACTATTTAGGAAAATTTATCTTTGTAAAATAAGTGTTTTAAAGAAAGTTTTGAATATTCTTTCAATCCTCTTTATGTGTGAGAATCTATACAGTGAGTGTCTCTTATACCGCTTATGCTTAGTACCTTTAAGCCAGGAGGGCGTTAGGGAAGAAGAACTGTATGGCAGTGAGGTGCGAAGGTCACTAGATCTTTACATATAACAGGTATTGATTGGAATTAATTAATCATCTTTTATCTCTTATATGCATAGATTGCTATCCTTAGTTTCATTGAAATATTCTCCTTGATCATCTTGTTTATTCTACTATTTACCCTCTATTGAAAATTATAGAATTATACAACTAATGGTAATAAGACATAAGAGTTTTAATAAAATAAAGGAAATGTAATAATGTAATAATAATAATGAAATATATCTTGTTTTAGAGAAATAGGAATAATAATAAAATTCAAAGAAATTAGAAAAATAGTATTTTATTTTAAGAAAAAAATATAGAATAGATTATCCAAAAATCTTAGAGGATAATATTGAGAAGTTTATAATATAGAACAATTTGATAAAATTTGGTTTGATTCCCGAATAATAGAAAGCTATACGGAAAAAGTTTGTTATAATATAAACATGATAGATTTAAGCTTGAAATAAACAAGATAGAAAAATTTAAAACATAAATAACAAAACAATAATAAATTTAATAGATAATCATAATCATTCTCATATAAAAGAATTTGATTGTAATTATGAAGAAACTTATAGAACGATAAGATTATTAGATAATATAAGAACATTTTAGAATCTTTATGATTAAATATCAAATAAAAGAAGCCAAGGTTGTAATAAGAGATAATATTATAAGAAAAACTATATTAGTATTTACTTTTCATTTGATATTTTTAATCATAAAGATTCACAAAATTGTTCTTATATTGTCTAATAATCTTATCATTCTATAAAGTTTCTTCACAATGCGTCTGTCAAAACCTTCTATATGATAATGATTATGATTATCTGTTAAACTATTGTGTATTATTTATATTTTAAATTCTTTATCTTTTATTTTAGTTAAATCTATCATGTTACTATTATAACAACTTTTAGTATAACTTCTACTATTCTGTAAACGAAAATTCTATGTGGCATGGCAAGGGGTGTACCGGTGTAACCGTCGGCCGCGGAATGCTGTGAATGTCGGGTAACCCCGAGCACCACTCATGAAAAGTGGGGCGAGTCTCATTTGTATGGGAGCTCACCCCAGTACAACCTATCTGAAGCGATTTACAATGACCCACGAGGTCCACGTACAAGTAAAATAATTGGCCACTTGGGCTACGCCGATACTCATAAAATACATCAACTATATTACCATAGTTCAAGAGTTAATAAATCACTCTTAATTCAACATATATTAAAATGTACAATTTCTAATACATGTTATACAAAAGTCTCTACCAAAGCCACAACCCGGCTTTCTTTTAAACACGGCATCTAATGAGCGTCGTCCTCCTGTACATTTCCTGTACCTGAAACAGTGATCCCTCGACAAGGTGAGCAAAGCCCAGTAGTGATAATCTCCTACATGAGTTACTCCCCACCTAAGTGCACATGTCATGTCAAACAATCACACTCAAGTAAATACATGATCCTACTTGAATGTTTACATACCCAATCCCATGTCTCGAGTCCTCACCGACTCCCTCACACATGCCTAAGCCTAGGGACAAAAAAATCGGTTTTTTTGGCCGATATATCGCCGAAAAATCAATTTTCGGCCGGCATCAAGAAGAAAAAGTAGAAGAAAAATTGATCAGAGGAAAAATTGGTAAAATCGCCGATTTTTCACCAAAAAATCGGAAAATACCGATTTTCCCGCAGAAAAAATCGCCTCTTGTGAACACGCGCACTTGTCTTTGGAATTTACGAAAAAATATGGTAAAATATCGATAAATATCGAGTAAATATCGAGCAATGACTATTTTGACTCCAAAAAATTCTATAAATACCCATAAAATCATACAATCTCTTTACAAACTCATCTATACACATCCAAGCTCCATTTAACTCTCAAATTATTTTTTCTTTGTGATTTATCTCAATATTTTGAAGATCTTATTATGAATATTATCTTCATCAAGATGGGATCTCTTCATCAAATAATGTAATAGGGCCATATCGGTCTTCATTTTGGTTTTAAATTACTATTGTAATTTAATTTCTCGATAAATTAAAATGAATATTGTTTTCAATAAGTGTATATTTGTATTTATGTCTTTTTATATGGATTCAACAAAGTATTTCCATGAATTTCAAATACAGTAATTTTTAAGCTTTACGATATTTTTGTCAAATATCCACCGATATTCATAGATATTTTCAATATAATAGTAAAATCAAATCTTGATATATATCGTAATTCTGGAATTATTTGTTATTGTCTAAGCGAATGCAAGTAAAAAATGGTTTTTTCAAAACAAAAGCTTTTGTTCTCGAAACTTACTACCAGGATTCGGTGCAATTTGTTGAACAACCCTGGGGCGAATGCGATTTGGATAACCTAGAAACATTCATGCAGGACCCTAGACGTGAATTGTTGGACAATCTCCCAACCATGATTCTCGAAGAAAATCTTCCATGAAATTCCTTTCACAAACATTTTCCTTTTTATTTTCTTTCATGTCATGCACTCACTCCCTAATATTCTAGAATTGCCCTGTGCATATGGAATGCATCTCTATAGTCTGACAACTCATGCTAACATATATAAAACATGTATATACTAAAATAATTAATTCACACAATTCATGTTATTAAATTCACATCAATAACACAAAAATTAGCTCACATTGGCTAATTAACAAATATAAGTAATTCATTTTGAATCGACAGCAATATGAAAATCGCACGAAAATCAAGTTGAACAATGAAACCTAAGGTTAGAACTATTCGACCTGAGTGGACTGCTTCGCTCGGTTCAAAGCTTTTAAGACCGAAATTACGGCTAAAACAAGCCTCATAATATTCCTAACCATTCACATGGCTCTTAGCCAAAGAATAACACAAGTAGGAAAAGATCCATACCTCTTGGAGTTGTCGGAACTCCACCAAATCGGTGTCCACGCGTAGCCCTCGCCGCGTAGAACAACTTTATTTTTTGCTCGATTAGAATCCAGGCGGTCAGAGACGACAGAAAATCTAGAGAGAGAAAGGCACACCTTCTCCTAAAATCTGGAATTTATTTTCTTCTTGCGTTTTCTCAAGTTTTGCTTTCAAATGGAGAAGATAACTATTTGCCTCTTGTCTTATTCTCATTAAACATTTTCATAATTCTCATCTTGTCCATTTTTCTTGATTTTTGACACATGGCTTAATCTAAGCCATCCATCTCATCCTCTCTCTACTCATGCAACATGTAATACATGGTACATGTAATGTTGACTTTTGTCACAACACATGTCTCTCAAAAGCCGTTTCACGACGCGTCTTACTCAGCGTGAAATTCATTTGTATCGGGTCGTGAGAGGTGGCGTGGTAGCTAGATTTCACGAGGCGATTCCAACGGTGAAGTCCGTTTGTCATCGAGATCTCTAGAAAATTTTTCGGATTTTTATCGGAAATGACCATTTTACCCTTTTTATCGAATTTTCAGTTTTGATCTATATCAAATAGATTCCTAGATCATAAAATACAATATTATCCTCTAAGATTCTTGGATAATTTATTCTTATATTTTTCTTAAAATAAAATAATACTAATTTTCTAATTTCTTTGAATTTTATTATTCATATTTCTCTAAACAATAGATATTTTATTATTATTATTATATTATTAATTCCTTTATTTTATTAAAACCTATGGCTATGATACCATTAGTTGTATAGCTCTATAATTTTCAATATATCTCTATAATATTATAACTTTCTTTGTTTGATTAAAACCTATGACTAAGATACCATTAGATGTATAGCTTTATAATTAACTATGATTTAATTAATCACCACCTAAGCTTGTCAATCGTCAGCTACTTTTATAAAGTCTGCTTATTTTGTACCACTTGTATAGGATTACTCCGAGACCATAGATGGACTCTAGACAGGAATGGAAATCATGGTATGAATAAAAAATTTAAAACAAAAGAATTATATAAAGGCAATAAAATAATAATTATTATTATAATTAATTAATTAAAAACAAAAGCAAACATCTACAAAAATAAAAATTGCATTTTTTAGTTTCATTTTCAAGTACACTAATATATAAAATTAAGATTTTACACAAAATCCTTTCAAAATATATATATATATATATATATATATATATATATATATAATACTCAAAATATTCAAAAGTTTCGAAATGTATAATTGTTGTACAAAAACATCTTTAATTAGTTGAATTTCATGTTTTTCGTTAATTTTATTGAGAAGAAAATAAAAGTAAGAGAGTTGGGATTAAGATTTGGGAAAAGTAGGCTTGTACACACCCATAAAAATAATATTGAACATAAGTGACAAAGAATGGTCTTTAGGGTGGTTTGTACTTCCTATAAAAAATATATTTGCTTTTGTGTGAAAATGTCAAAGTTTAGAAATATAAACTTTAAAATACCTTTCATTTATGTCTTCCTCAGCATCAACAAAAAAAAAGGGAGCAGCAACTATCTTCTTCTTTTTCTTCATCTAATAGACAAACCGTCGAACTCTTGGTTTCCCTTCTGACTTACCGTCTTCACCAATTTTGATATTCTCCTTTCGTATTTCATCACTGAAGCTAGGGCTTTCAAGCGTCGACGCTAGTAGAGTCGATCATTGAACTTTGACATCCTAAAACTCCATCTGCAAAATGGAGAAAGAAATGAGGAGTTCATGGAATGGGATAAGTCCAAGCAAATGGCCCGTATGGGGGGCCCACTAACACCGGCTTAGACAAAAATCCAGGACAAAAACCCGGTAAGGAAGGCCCCAAGCCCAATGCCTCAGGCTTGACCTCGAATCTACCTACTGCGGCATTATAAAAAAGGCAGTTCAAATAAGCTTGCCACCCATTTCACATCAGACATGACACATCTCGGATTCGATTATCAAAGCTCGATCAGAAAAGGCGGAGTTGACCTAGCCTTCAACGGAGTAGTTGACTCTGTCAAACAGCCAAGGGCAACTACTGACACATAACTCACCATGCGCTCCACTCCCACGTAACCCACTATCTACTCCACTTCCACGTAGCCCACTACAGTGATGGACCATGAATTAACAGGGGGCAACATGTAGTAGAGCTGATTAGTATAAAACAAATTGCGTGTATCGTAGAAAGAAATAGGTAATTTTTTGAAAATTAGAGAGATACAAAATATGCGACCGTTATTTCTATCGTTTCCACTGGTGCTGTTTGAGGGAACTTTTTCCCACCATCCTTTCTCTTAGTTGTATTGCTAAGAAAAGAGCCCGTTATCTGTTTAAAAAAAAAAAAAAAAAACCAACAAGATGGGAGATGTTGAACCATCCAACCCTACGCCCACAACGGAGGAATGGTTGCTACAATTGGAGCAGATGCTTAAGGATCAGTAGGAATCCCATCAGAAACAGTTGATGTCTTTCTTGATGACCAATGCCACCTTAAGGGAGGAGAACGCTGCCGTACATGCGATCGACGACCATCCCCCGCACCGACCATATGCCTACCACCATTTCGCCCCTAAGATCCCATCCTCCCTATTGCAACGGGCCTGCAAATCATCTTCTCAGAGGTGCAAAGGAAACAGAGCCCCCAAGGGAGCCATAGCTGATGAACATCAACTAACGGGACCTTGATCCGCCTCCAACATCGAAATAGAGCCACGCGTGGATAAGGAGATCGGGCCAACGGGTCCCAAACCCCTTCGCCACACAAGATTTAGAACCCGACCTTGTGCTTGTTGAATAACATATCGACATCTTCATTCGTCCAAGCCATCTTGCACTAGGACGCCCATCCACATTTCATGTTGCCCAAGTTCTAGATGTACGATGGTGGAACTCGCTCGATAAGTTGATGCATTTTCCAAATCATGACGCTGCAAAGCGGCAACGATCTCTCATGTGCAATGTGTTTCCCATCCAATCTAGTTAGACTAGCCCTGTCCTAGTTCCACCGACTTCAGCCTAATTCGATAACTTCCTTTCATGCATTATCGAAGAAAATTTTTCACCTAATACAGATGTTCAATTAGGAGAAAGCATAACGTGACCAACCTATTCCACGTAAGAATAAGGCAAACCGACTTTATGAAGCTTTTCAAGACAACAATCCTGCAGTTAGACACCGTAAGCACATATACACTAATGCAAGTAGTAAAGCATGCCTTCCGCCCCAACACCCACTTCTTCGACTCGCTCTCACTGAATCCCCTGATAACAGTCAACGAGCTATTTAAGAGGGGCAAACAGTACGCCTCACTAGAAGATGATACGCTTGCTGCGACCAAATGAACTATGGTTGCGGTACGAGACAATCAAGGACTGATAAATAGAGTGCGAGATGGAAGAGACATAAGATACATACATGAGGTCCGAAGTTAACAAAGATAGATCCGAGGAAGGGAGTGGATAGGGAGGAAGCAAGGCTGAGATGACCACAGAAGAACCAGAACGAGGAGCCTTCAGATGACTGATGACCCCGACTCAGCTCTCCTCCTCGCGCAGGCCACAGGGATCTGTAGCTGAGCCCCAGAAGGCGTAGATCGAAGAGATAGATCCAGGTTCTGGAAAATACCATAAAGAGCATGGGCACCTTACCGACCAGTGTTATCAGCTGCAGAAGTTTCTAAAATCCATGGTCTAAGGACGACACCTCTAACAATACCTCGAGGGGCCATTTGCAGCTGACCCCCGCACATCTCGAGAAGCCACCCCGGCTAACTCCCTACTTGTAATCGACACAATCCTCGCCTACCTGAACACAGCGCGTGAGAGAGGTCGACCATGGCAGGCAGATTTCAATATAGTTTCGCCCCGAGCAACATGCGTCCCATCGATGGGACCTTGACGTTTTCCGTGTTTCCCCTAAGGCAGCTCTCCACGTAATGGTTGAAAGTCGTGGTATATGTTGCTCGTGGGCGGTCAAAGAGCGGATTCGATGCGTAAGTATCGATAAATAATAAGATGATTAAAATACTTTAAAATTCTTTAAAATTTTATATAAATTTATTATAAATATATATAATTAAGTAAGCCCAAAATTTAATAAAACAAATTATTTATCATTTCATCACCCAAAATATATATGTAATTATAATTTTTCCATGTATGTGTAAAAGTGTATTGAGATAGATTTAAAAAAAAATTATTTATCATTTCATGCTAAAGATTAAATAAAAAAGCAAATAAATTTATTTATCTTATATATTTGCTCATTTAATATTTAAATTTTCTAAAAATAACTATAAATCTTATTTTAAAATATAAATACATTTTACACATTTAATAAATAATACGTAATTTAAAAAAGGTATGAATAAACGACGTCGTTTTCGTTCCTAATTAAAGAATGAAGCATTGTCATTTTCTCCTACAAGTATTCACAAAAATGGAACCCTTTGTTCATGAGTCGAAGGCGTATTAGCGGAACTCATGGAGGTGGGGTGGGGGTGGGCTAGGAAGAAGAAGGAAGAAGAAGTGAAAGGTAATGAGCCTGAATGCTGATGGAATCTTGGCCACGAGGTTTTGGGCAATGATGCTGGGCGTGAGAGGCGGCGGCTTGTAAGGAGAATGTTAAGTTGATTTCAACTTTCAATCGTTTTCTTTCATAAATCTTAGCTATTCTTGAGTTCTTCTTTTTTCTTGAGATTTCAATGTCAAAATCTCATATCCAGTTCGGGAGGAAGAGCGTTTTTATTAGGTTTTAGAAGAGAAGCAAATTACGTAGCAGAGGGTTCAAATTTTTTTGTATTCTTGTTGTTGGGATATGAAATTATATCACGGGTCTTTTGGCTTTTCAGAGGAATCTTTGAAATTTTCAATTTTTTTCATCCTTTTTCGTTCCTTAAATGCTTGGGGGATTTGATTTGCTTAGTTCTTGGAATCCATAGATCATATCAAGAGACTTCGACCCGAGTTACCTAGTTTAGCAAGGACCTCAGGGTTTCAATGGAGTTTCATGTACCTCGTGTCGGTGTCGGTATCGACCACGGTTTGGGCAGTGAGTTCTGGTCGGTCAGTCGTCTGAGAATCGGCGGTTTTGAACCTGCTCCACATCGGGATGATACCTTGGTCCTTACCTTAGAGGTCGATAACCACCTAATGCGGCGAGTCTTGATTGATCACGGGAGCGCAACCAACTTGCTCTATATTCCGATGCTAATCCGGCATAGGTATCAATTCGACAACCTTCGGAATTCGAGCAAAGTCCTGGTAGGCTTCAATGGAACCCATACCACCTCGCTTGAAGAAGTTGTTTCGCCCATCTTGATAGGATCGATCACGACGCTCATCTTTCAACGCCATTCTGACTTCTGAGCCACACCTAGATCCATGCCATGAGCCATCAGTCAGCCATCGCACAAACTTTGAGTTTTCTAGCTCCCTTAGGGCATATCGATATTCAGGGAGACCAAAATGTAAGATTTTCATAAAGTGGGCTTTATTAATTGGAATTAACTGGATTTATTCGGTCTAATTAATTGAGATTATAAGGTTTCTTAATAAATCATATGGGGCTGGCAAGTGTGTGGGGGTGAGTATGTAGCGACCCGTGGGCCGGGTGGTCGGGCTGATAAATAGAGAGGAGGCTCGAGTCCTCCCCAGGAGCCTTTGGGATGTGCGATTCGTTTCTCGCATCTGAGACCACGGAGAATTATTTTCTCTAACCAGTGAGAGGCATTCTCATTAAGCCAGTGTCATCAAGGGGGCCATTTGGGAGAAGATCTTGAGATCATCAGATCGTTTCTTTGCAAGTTTTTTTATTGATTCCGCATCAAAGCCGACATGGATTCCAAACCGGGTATCACGATTTAGTTTTTCTCCATTATTATTGACTGCTTTGTGTTCTAACATGGTAATCTAGGTTGATTTAAACGTATCCTACAGTTGGTATCAAAGCCAACCATGGATTAGAATTCAAAACATAAAGAATTGGAGAAATTTTTTTTAGGGTTTTATTCAAATCGGGCATTACATCAGGTTTAGATTTACCGTCAAAATGAATATTTTTACATATTTGGAATCTACTCGGCGAGGGCGATCGGTCGGTGGGTGGCGGGTCGCGGAGGTGGTCGGGCCGCCCTCGCGCTCAGCGCGTGAGACGACGGCGGCGTGAGACCGCGCGCCGGATCTGACCTCGAAGCTGGCTTGATGGCGTCGCCCGACGTCATCGCGGTGATCGGTGACCGACGGTCGAATCAGTTCTGCCGTCCGTTTTTGACGGTTCGATTCTGGGATCTTGGCGTGGATGATGGCGTCATGACAGCGTCATCGTGACCCGATTAGGCAGAGCCGGATCTTGGCGGAGCTTGGTCAGCGACGACCGGATGTTTGACCCGACCGGTCAACGCTGACCGGTCGGCGGGCCCGGCGGAGATGTGCCGCAGTGACGCCACACCCAGCGCCGAGCCTTGGGGTGCGTGGCGCGTCGGCGAGGTCCCTTTTTGGGCAATCTTGATATCACGCAGACTCGTATCGAGAATTCTCTACAATGTGGTATATTTACTTTGCATGTTTGAAGCTTGTACAGATATGAAAATGCGTATAGAACCCTATGTACGCCTAGAAATTAGGGTATTTTTACGTATTTTTTGTATTTCTCTATGGTTTCGGAAATACATATGGTAGCTAACATGTATATCACTGCATAAGGACTATGTAGAGTGTAATTCATTGACTATGAATGAATTGAACAGTATAATTGGCATTACATATATTGAATGTGATACATAAAGTTTATATCCCTGGTATGAGAGATTTTCAAGGATCAATTGGGTTGTGACACCTTGAGTGGCACACTTGATTGGGTTGCGAAATATCGGTCTCATATTGTGGTGGGATGTCTCTGTTTATTACGTGATCATACTCCCCGAAGGAGATCTGTGTTAATTCATGGAGGGATACATGTATGGCGTAACGAGGAAATGATGATCTTAGTGGTTCATACACCCCAGAAGATGTGTTCACGAAAGATTAGAATGTTCTCATGGCGTTGTCATGTGAAGTGTCTGTTGCATGTCATGTTACTACGCCCAAAGGTGATTATGTGATGATGTATGTAGTTCTCTGTATGGTATTCACATGATCGCGATTGTATTGTTTTTGTTTTATTTTTCGAGTCAATTTTTTTTACGCGAGCGGCAATTCCATTTCGATTGGGAGGTCGCTGCTTGGATTGAATTTTAAGAAATGGAAAGAGGACTTTCTATTTGGAATGGAGCTGGCGGATGTTCACATTGCACTTACAAAGGATAAGCCGGCAGATATCACAACCACTAGTGCGGAAGGCGAAGAAAGCGGACTATACTCTGCAGGAAGGGAAGCGATAAGTTTTCTTTATTAATGATGAAGAAATAAATGCAAGAACACTTGAAAAGTGGTTTCTGGTTATTTGTCTTGCTAAGGAAATGATGGCGACCATAGAGGCTAGAAATCGAGTTTCATCTAATCTTTGAGGTTGGAACACTTCTTCAAAAGCTCTTTGGCATGAAGTATGATGATGCAGTGGAGTTAGAATTATGTCTGAGGATGGTAGACCACAAAGCCCGAAGCTCGAGCTCTTAATGTTACCATTCACGATGCTTGCATTATTGCATCAAACCTAAACACCCTTCCACACATTTGGGATTATAAAGACAAACTACAATTCCCAAGATGAGACTTGGTCGTTAACTGACTTAATTACGAGGGTGGTGGCGAAGAAGAAACAAGAAGGAGAAAGAGCATATGGCCTTATATGCGCTGGATTCCCATAAAAGGAAAAATAAAGTTCAAAGTCGAACTCATAAAGGTGCTTTCGAAACTATCGGTCAATCGACAATATGGGTCGAAGACATTCTTGAAAAGGATGGTGATCATTTGCTTCTTTTGTAAGAAGAAAGGTCGCATGAAGAAAGAGTGTGCAAAATTTAAAGCTTGGATGTCCAAGCATTGAAGCTACGGTGTGATTCTTTAACACTTGTTTGTGAATCCAACTATCCCGAAGCACCATCCAGTTCTTGGTGGCTCGATAGTGAGCAAACTAATCGTATTGCGCACGTTTACATATGATTCATAAGCGGAGGAAGCCAAACAGGATGAATCAAAGCTCCTTGTAGGAAAGCGGCAGAGGAGTGATGTCATGTTAGTGGGAGATGTAATCTTAATTTTAGAATTAAGTTTTAAATTGATGTTGAAAGACACATTTTATGTACCTTCTTTTAAGAAGGAATTTAGTTTCAGTATCGTGTTTGGATTCATATGATTACTCTTTTGAAATTAAAAATGTTATTTCAATATTTCTTAATTCAAAATGAATTGGGTCTTCATCATATGTCCAGCAGTTATATAGATTAAGTTTATCTCCCCATTGACATATACGTCGCTTATACGGTGAAAAGGTTGTTTCCTAAAAAGACCACTACTAAGGAAGAGTCTTGTGCATTATGGCATAAACGAGCTTGGCCATATCTCTAAGGATAGAGTAGAAAGGCGTCAAAGACTAATATCCACGCATGCTCTTAAAAATGACTTAGAGATATCGTAGCGTGTAGAGGTAAAATGACCAAGATAAGAAGAAAACTGGAGTCCATTAGTTCGACTTGTTGGAAGTCATTCTGGAAATATAAGTGGACCTTATACGGCAACCTTGTGTAGAAATTTTTATTTCATCACATTTATTGATGACTATTCTCGTGTAGTTGTTGTACTTGATTAAAGAAAATTTGAGTCTCTTGACAAGTTCGAATTTTGATTTGAAGTGTCGAGAAAGCTTGATTGGGAAAAGTCATAAAAGGTTGTTAGATCTGGCTAGGGTGGAGAGTATTATGGCAAGCAGCATGGAGTGCAGGCGAAGCAAGGGGCCATTCGCCAAATGCCCAGAACTGCGGGATAGTGGCACGATTTACTATGCACAGGAGTCTTGAGCGAAGAATGTGAGTATGGCCAGAAAGCGTATTCGTACTCTTATGGAAATGGTAAGAGTATGATTAGTGAGACGAATTTACCCGGTTTTACGTAAGGGGTGAAGCTTTGAAAGCGACTTTGTACATTTTGAATCACGTGTACTACAAAAGATTTGTTCCGTTGACTCCTTTTGAGTTATGGAATTTGAAGTGGCTAAGCTTAAACCATCTTAAGGTTTGAGGATGTCTGCGAAGGTGAAGTTATATAATCCAACATTAAGTAAGTTGGACTCGGAACCACTTTCGATGTTACTTTGTATCTTAGGAACATTAGAGGGATGTCGGTTCCTATAATCCCAATGGAGGCACAAGAATTGTGGAATCACAGACGGTGAGATTTTGGGTTTGATGTGGCGAAAGAAATGGCTGCTCACAGGACTGAGCCCGGGGATGATGGTACGATTGGGTAATGTGGTATCTATATCTCCTCCCATCTCGTGAATAATTGTGGAAACTCCCACATCATATTGAACTGTTGAGACTCGGGATCTGTTGTTGTGTGACTCGTGAAGTTCATCAAGGCTCTCGGGTACGGGATGTGACTATTGAAACTCAGTAAGAGATCCCTTTAGGGAGGAGCCAATCCAGCCAATCTGTGGATTATTTGAGTCATATAGGAGAGCAAGACTACGATGGGTTAATAGTGATCGATAACATAGGAAGGCATTTCTTGTCCTCAGTCGGAACGTGGTTGGATGCGATGAGAGATGAAATTCAATCTATGAGGCGTAATGGGTTTGAGACTTATTGAATTACACGAAGGTCATAGACCACGTTAGGCGCAAATGGGTGTATAAGACTAAAAGGGACTCCTAAAGGAAAGATTGAAAAGTTTAAAGCGGAGCCCGTAGCGAGGTTTCACTCGGAGAGAAGGAGTGAAGCTAGCAAATGACATGGCCTGGGATCTAAAGGTGCTTTCGAGTGATCATGGCGTGGTTGCTCATTTCGATTATGGAGTTACACCGGATGGATGTTAAAGCCTTTCTCAATGGAGACCTTAATGAAAAGTCTATATGATGCAACTTAAGGTTTTGTGGCAAATGATTCAGGTAAGCTTGCCTTGGGGCGAAAAAGTCTATTTATGTGGTCTCCAATGACTTCTAGACAATGGTAGCAAGTTTCATAGTGTTGTTGCTTCATATGGTTTGTTGAAGGCTCAAAGTAGATCAATGTATATCTGCGAGTCGTGGGAGGAAATTCATTTTCTAATACTCTGTGAGATGATATCCGACACTGACGGTGACCTTGGTTTCTTGCATGAACAAAGCGGATGTTGTCGAAGAACTTTGATATGAAGGACCTTGGTGGCGTCTTTGTCTTTGGGCATTGAGATTCCACGAGGAATGGATTCTTGGACTATTGGGTTTATCTCGAGGAGGGCATATGTTGATCGTATTTTAGAAGATTCAACATGAAACGTAATATAAACTAGGAATTGCTTCCACATGCGCAAAGGTGATAAATTGATGCATCACAATGTCCTCATTGGATATTGAGAAAGCCCCGAATGAAGAATGTTACATATGCTAGTGCACTTGGGAGTATTATGTATGCTCAAGCCGCTGCATAGGCGGTCATGCCTTTGCAGGGACACTGGGTGGATATCAGTCAAATCGAGGACCACGATCATTACGAGTTCTTTGCCCGAGAAGGTTATAGAGGTACTTAAGAGACCAAGACTATATCTTGATTTACAAACATGTTCGGGACCTACGGTTGTAGTTGGGTATTCAGTTAGAGACTTTCTTGCATTTGTCGGGATGAAAGAGTCAATAGCCCGGATTTATATCTTTAAGTTAGCCGGGAAGTGCGTTATCATGGAAAAGAGTGAGAAACATCGTCAATTGCATCCTCTACCCGTACAGCGGAGTTTGTAGCATGCTTTTCGTGACTGCTACGACGATTTTGGCTCAGGGAAACCTCATTAAGGAGTTAGAGTGTTTGATTTTGTGGATAGGCCCATACGATTGTATTGTGACAATAACTCTACAGTGTTGTTTATTAACAACAACGAGAGGGTCTCGAGGGTCTAAACGCACATGAGTCAAGTACTTGACTATAAAGGAAAAAGATTGAGCCGGTGACGTTAGGTGGAGCACATATCGACGAGATGATATGATTGCGAGATCCGCTAACTAAAAAGGCCTTCGCCCTTGTGTGTTGATAAACATGTCATTAACATGGGCTTAGGAATATCATGGGATCGTAAGAATTAGTGGGAGCTATTAAGTTTTATGTTGCTCTTATGAAGGTTGAATCGATTTTATTACATTTTTGTAATAATTGAATTTATGTCAACTCTTTTGCATTCGATAAAGGTATTTATGAATGTAGGTTTATCGAGTTAGTACAAATAATTATTTGAAAATCTCGAGGCATTGTGTAAACCTTAGTCTGTTTATGAGGCATTCTTGGCATTGCGCCGCATGGCATGTTTTGTTACACATAAAGTAAAGTTACTGCTCAAGGTAACACATGCCTCTGAGGTCGTTGGAACCATGATGGATATTCTACGGTGACACACTAGGTTTGTGACATAAGGGAAAATTTGGACTAACAAAATGGATAACACATGAAGTATAACTCATTATGAGGTATTGTCCATTTAAACACACTACCATATTGAATCCATATCAATAAAGTTGAAAGCACTTGTGACCATGGAAGGGCTTGCGTGAGTACATGCAATTACCGCCATGATTCAGTGTTCGAGACTTTATGGGATCGGATGCTTAATTAAGAATAATCTACGAACTTGATATAAAGGTGCGCGCACAGTTTTGTTTCAATTAATATCGCCCCAGTGGGAGAATGTAAGATTTTCATAAAAAAAAGTGGGCTTTATTAATTCAAATTAGCCCCGGATTTATTCAGTCTAATTAATTGAGATTATAAGGGTTTCTTAATAAATCATATGGGGTGGCAAGTGTGTGGAATTTGAGTATGGCCGACCCGTAATGAGAAGGGCGAGTAATTGAGAATTCAATAAATAGAAAGGCTCGAAATCTCTCTGACACTGGGATATGTACAATTCATTCTCACATCTGAGCCACGGAGAATTATTTTCTCACAACTTGATGAAGGCATTCTCATTAAGCGAGTGTCATCAAGGGGCATTCGGGAGAAGATCTTGAGATCATCGAATCGTTCTTTGCAAGTTTTTTTATTGATTCATGTCAAAGCTAGACATGGATTAAATCGATTATGCAATTTCAGTTTTTCTCCATTATTATTATGCTTTGTGTTCTAACATGGTAATCTAGGTTGATTTAAACGTATCCTACACAAAAGGCTAACAAGTCAACAAAAAAAAAAAAAAAAAACTGGATAAGAGAGTTTCATTAATTCTAATAATGTTACATTAATGTTATATGCATATTATATTAGTGTTAAGGTGTTACATTAAGTGTGTTATATTAGTATTTTAAGGTGTTACATTAATAACTTAAGAGTTTATATTAGCATTTTAAAAATTATTACATTAATATCTTAAAGATATTATATTAATGACTTAAGAGTGATATTAGTGTTTGAACGATATTACATTAGTGCTTAGCCCACTTGGGTTTTTTTTTGTTGACTTGGCATCTTTTTCTCTCATGAGGGGTCAACTTGAGGGACATTTTTGTCCGAGTTTGAGTGATTACTCTTTATTAACATGTTTTAATACTTTAGGTGTCTTTATGCCATTTTTAATTTGTTTCGTAAAATTGTCGTCTATTTTCATAATTTGGGGGCTATTCATTCCATCAAAACATAACTCCCCTTTTTTTAAAAGCATTTTTTCATGTACGGTTAGTATTCTCGTGAAGGGGTCGATCGCCTTTTGTACAGACATTTCCCTACACAATTATTAGAAGGTTTACCGTTTATGTGTAACAGTGTAATGTTGGTCAAGGCTCAATTAAAAAAGTATTGATCAAATGGTATCTTTTGAAATCAAATTTAAATGATATGTGTGACAAAGATGTGGTGATTTTTTCATCAATTAATAAATGATTGTTATCGACATTAAAGTTAAATAAATGGGTGCCACGTCATTGGTGGTATGTGGTTGTGGCCTGAGTGGCTAATGTAATATAGGTGGACCATTTCAAATTTTCTTTATTTACAGTGCTCAATATATGTTTTTACTACTCTATGTGCATAAAGTAGTTTGTCTTATACGCCAAGGACACTGGCCTTTTTTAAGACGACAGCGGGTTTCGGCCTCGATGAGAGTGCCACTAAAACAAATCTTAAAAGAAAAAAAACTACCGTTAATTATTATGCAATATTTTAAATTTTTGAATATTGATTCATGGTTCATTCATATATAATTTATATTTTATTAAAAGTTATTTGTAAAATTAGCCGTTTACTTTTATAATCCAGTGAGGATAAAATTATCCTTATATTAAAATCTAAAAAATATTAAAATTTTAATTTATATATATATATATATATATATATATATATATATATATATATATATATATATATATCATATTAATCGTAAGTTAGTATTTGAAAGCAATTTAGAAAGATATGAGTTCGAGTTTTACAGCAGCTTTTATATATGTTGAATTACAATCGTCGAATTCGTTATATTTGAGCAATTAAAGAGATTAAATCTATATTTATAACAATTATAATGTATTTAATTTGTCTTAATCGTCGTTAAATTATATTTGAATAAACTTAAAAGGGGGGTTAGAATACTTGTATGGTGGATTAAAATGGTAATTTTATCAAAATTATGTAAAAATATAATTTCTTTTTGGGTTTAAAAAATGGGTAGATTTATAATTTTTTTACTTTCTATCCATTTTAAATAGTTGCCTTTATTAAAATTAAAAAAAAAATTAAAAAATATAACCAGAATTAATAACATATAAAATATTAATTTTTCCCCATTTCTACATAATTATATATTAATATTTTAATTTCTTTTTTAAAAAATACCTACAATATTTAAATATAAAAAATAAAATAAAAGTCGAGTTTAAATATATATCAAATATCTTCTGTTCACAAAAAAAAAAAAAAAGTATATCAAATATCAATGGAATATGAGTGTTTTTTGGATGAGTAACTCTGGTCAGTGTCAAACGCGGTTGAACGAAAAATTATACAAACCCGAAAATTTTATAGGAACCAAATAAATTTGACAAAAATGTCAAATAAGGACCTAAGGGTCATAAATGAGGAGCGTAAATGTTAAAATAAAATGAAATGAAGTGAAAATGAAAGTGAAATGAAGCTTTAATGTGAGAAAAATGGGAATTAGTGTGTAGCCAAATAAGGCTTAGTAAAGGATTTGGATTAAAAGACCAAATATTGGTCTTTGAGAGACATTTATCTCATTCCTCTCATTCTCTCATCTCAACTCTCTCTCACGCACGAACTCCTCTCTCAAACCCTCATCTCCCATACATTCCATTTTGAGAGCAATCGGTGGAAATAGTCTAGTCTTACAGGTCGTTCATCACCTTCCTCACAACGCCATAGGTCGCACCTAAGTGACAAACGTGGTAGATCTATGGTGAAGTGTTTCGGCTAGGTCGAAGACGAAAACTAGGGTTTCGTACTTTTGCAAGTGGTGTAACTCTAGTCTAGATGCATGGAAAAGCTAGAGTATTGGGATAGAAATCAACCATAACTGGAAACCCTAGAATGGTCAACTGATATTTCCCTGTTTTTGCCGTGTTGTGTTGGAATAGGAGTCAGAGAAGATAAAGTCTGATTTAAGATCAAAATTTGAAAGGAGAAGTTGAGCAGGCTCTTTTGGTTGTTCTTCTTACTTCTCTCCTCATTTCAAGTTTGTATTGTTCCAAAGCAGTATGCATTGTGCATGAACATGAATGTGTGCTCTGTTTGGAGCAAATGAGATGTTTTGAGTGGTATAAAGTGATTTCAAATGCATCATCAAGAAAATTGCATGTGTGTTCTATTAAAAACGGCAAATGGACTGATTTAGTGTTAATTAACTGTTTTCAAGTGGATTAAACATGAAAAGGAAAATAAAATGAAAGCGAGAGAATGCGAAATTTTCACAAACTTGCGAATTTTATAACCCTTACTAAAAATTTCGCAAAGCACAATTTTCGTGAGTCCCTACATACGAAATTGTTACTAAACTGTCGGTCGTAATTTTTCGATCTAGCTGGAGTTCACACGTTCTTGGACTCTACGAAAATATTTTTGAGTCTAGAATCTAACCATATGCTATTAAATAGCAATTGTTTCTCACATATTTACTAAAAATTTGATTGTAGCACCAAGTGTACTAATTACTTAGTTGTGTTGGTGTTTAAGTTGAGTTTTCCTTTCACAGATCCTAAATTGTAAAGTGAGCGGGTGTGGGCGTCCCATAACCCACAAATAGGATTAAAAATGAGGCATAACAATGCCTAAAACAAATGTTAAGGATTTTATAAAGAAATGAAGAATGTACGAAAAAGGGGAGTCGGTAGTAAACCCGAATAGAATTCCTAGAATACCCGACTAATAATATGATTGCTAATTGTATTGGAATAGGGTGACGAGGAGGAAAGTACGAGGTGATCGAGATTAGAGTTAGATTAAGTGCAACAAGCTTTTTGGTTTGTTCTTCGACTCTCTCTTTTGTTTCCATTTTGGAGTTTGTTCTCCACTTCTCTCTCACAATTCCAAAGTGTTTTAAATGATTACAAAATGATTTGAATTCTTTGATGATTTATAAGGAAAAAACATATTGATTTGTTTTAATTGATTTAAGACAATTGATTGTGGGAAATGGTTGCATATGAAAAATTGCATGAGTATTGAAAATGAATTGTTTTGTATAAATGTACATACTCACTACTATATTTTGCTATGAATGATTTGAGCGCTCTTATTAGAATGTTACTTAGATTAAATTTGAGTTGAGGATAGATTGGTATGCAATAAGGGTCAAATTAGTAGTCTCGCTGCGAATGAGCGTAATGATGTGTCACTCACGATCGTAGCCGGTGGGACGATGTCGGTAATATTCGAATTGATTTTAATAACGATAAATTTGCAGAGTGGGACCATGCGTGTTATAAAACAAAGTGATTTTATCTTAGGCTGTAGCCCAGCCAGAGACCGTGCAGGTAGTTCCATTATCTGTGCTCAGGCACATAGATTAGAAGTCGTTTAAGGGCAAATTGAAATGATGAAATTGTGGAATCACGTGAAGTTCGTGTTTTGAATGATTGTGCATATAAGTATGAAAGTGCATATTTGGAATGCTCAATAAACTGTAAATGAATGTCTATGAAATAAATATATGTATTGTATTGCATTGATCATTCAAAAAAGTTAAAAAGCATTGTTTAGAAAATTTGCATAATTTATATTAAACGGAAATGGAAGAGAAAACTATTTAGAGACACTAAGCATGAAAATGCTTAGCGTTATTTTATCATCGCGGGTATCTAGAACATGTCTGAGCAAGAATTACGTGAGATTGAGTCATCATCAAAGCCATACGGAGGATAAGTAAAGCTTCGTCATATGCAAACATGAATTTGATTTGACTATTTTTGTATCAAAACTATAATTCTAAAAGTGAACTCTGATTTTGTTTTTGTAAATGTTTTTTATATTGAAAATGATTAATAATGTCGTATTGTATCAAGGTGGGAATTGACCAAATGGGCATATAATGTCATATCGAATGAAAAAAAATGAAAAAGAGTTTTGTGATTAAATGATGGGCCTCTTTTAAGTTAAAATGATGTTTACGTATATATGTTCATAAGGTTAATTATCCTTTACAAAGTGAGCATTTGAAATGTGTCTTAAATGAGAAATTGTAATTGGATTTGGAGATGGTATCAAAGCCTGGCTGGCATAGAGGCTACGAATTATTAGCGTATTTATATTAGTGTTTGAATCTATCATAAAAGTAAAAAAGAAATCTTGGTAACCACCCAGCCAGGACACTACGAGTTATCGGCTTCACAAGTTAAAATCCATGGTCCAGGAGGACACACTCTATGATACCTGAGGGCCATTTAGGCCAGGCCAGCACATCTCGATAGAAGCCACCACAGGCTAACTCCACCCTTGTGATCGACCTGATCCTGCGCCTACCTAGATACGATTGTGTGAGAGAGGTTGACCATTGTTAGGCAAATTTCAATATGGTTCGCCGAAGCGACATCGTCCATCGATGGGACCTTAGCGTTCTGAGTTTCCCTTGGGGGGCGACTCCTCACGTCGGGAGGATACCTTGGTCACTTTTGTAAATTCGGTAACCACCTAATGCGGGCGGGTCTTGATTGATCAGGGTATGACCAGGCTTGCTCTATCTTGAAGCGCTAATCAGAGCATAGGTATCAATTCGGCTTGACCTTCGAATTTGAGGCAAAGTCACATTGAAATCAATGGAACCCATGCACCTTGCTTGAAGGGTTGTTTGGGCCATCTTGATAGGATCGATCATGGCGCTCATCCCCTTCATGGTGATAGACAAACCCTCCTCCTTCAAGCGCCATTATGAATGCACTTTAGATCCATGTAGCAGAAAGTCATCAAATCCTTCTATCACCAAACTTTGGGTTCTAACTCCCCTAAGGCATATCATTCAGGGAGACCAAAAGGCTGACAAGTAAAAAATAAATAAAAACTAGATAGGAGAGTTATATTATGTCTAAGAATGTTACATTAATGTTATATTATATTAGTACTTTAAGGTGTTACATTAAATGTGTTACATTATTTAAAGATGTTATATTAATTCCTTTAGAGTGTTATATTAGTATTTTAAGGATGTTATATTAATGTCTTAAAAGTGTTATATTAATAACTTAAAGTATTATATTAATGTTTGAGCGATGTTCGATTACAGTCTTGTACCTGAGGATAAACTTTAAGATTTGTTTTTTTGTTGACATGACATCTTTTCTCTCATGGGGGGGCCAACCAGGGGACATTTTGTCAGTTTGAGTGGTCTCTTTCATGTTTAATACTTTAGGTGTCTTTATGCCATTTTAATTTGTTTCTATTAAAATTGTCGTGTATTTTCATAATTTTGGGCTATTCATTTCCATCAAAACATAACTCCCTTTTAAAGGCATTTTTCATGTGCAGTTAGTATTCTCGTGAAGAGGTCGCCTTTTGTACAGACATTTCCCTACACGATTATTAGAAGGTTTACCGTTTATGTGTAACAGTGTAATGTTGGTCAAGGCTCAATTAAAAAAGTATTGATCAAATAGTATCTTTTGAAATCAAATTAAAATGATATATGTGTGACAAAAAATGCCTGATTTTTCCAATTAATAAATGATTGCTATCGACATTAAGAATTAAATAAATGGGTGCCACGTCATTGTACCTAATTGGCTAATGCAATATAGGTGGACCATTTCCAATTTTTTTATTTACAATGCTCAATATATGTTTACTACTTTATGTGCATAAAGTAGTTTGTCTTAAACGCCAAGGACACTGGCCTTTTAAGACGACAGCAGGTTTCGGCCTTGATGAAGTGCCACTAAAACAAATCTTAAAAGAAAAAAACCTGGGTCAAATTCTTATGCAATATTTTAAAAATCGGATTGAATATTGATTCATGGTTCATTCATATATAATTTATATTTTATTAAAATTTATTTGTAAAATTAGCCGTTTACTTTTATAATCTAGTGAGGATAAAATTATCCTTATGTTAAAATCTAAAATATATTAAATATTTAATATTATATATATATATATATATATATATATATATATATATATTAAATTTAATCATAGTTTAAGTTAATATTTAAATAAATTTGAAGAGGGTATCAGTTCAAGTTTCTAACACAATTTCTATACATATTGAATTAACCAAAATAATTTAAATTATATTTGAACAAACTTAAAAATGATTAAATCTATGTTTATAACAATTACATTAATTATTTAGTTTTATACTTAATTATTATTAAATTATATTTAGATAAACTTAAGGAGTTAAACTCTTATATGGTGGATTAGAATGGTAATTTTATTTAAAATTATATAAAAATATAATTTCTTTTGGGTTTTTAAAAAAATAGGTTAGATTTTCCTCATGTTTTTTACTTTATATCATTTTAAATGGTTACCCTTTACTAAAATTAAAAAATTAAAAATATAACCAACAATTAATAACATATAAAATATTAATTTTCCCCATTTTACATAATTATATATTAATGTTTTAATTTCTTTTTTAAAAAGTACCTACAATATTTAAATATAAAAAATAAAAGAAAAGTCGAGTTTAAATATATATCAAATATCTTCTTTTCACAAAAAAAAAAAAAGTATATAAAATATCAATGGAATATGAGTGTTTTTTTGGAAGGTGTTACGGTCAAGTGTCAACGCAATGGCAGCAGGGTGGAGCGATGGCTCAAAGGTTTTTGGTTATTGTTTTTTGAAAATTATTTTTTGTCTTCAAACATAAGGATAATGAGAAAATGGGAAGAACGTGTATAGCTTTCAATTATTATTTTTTTTTGTTTTGAAAAGTTTAAAAAACATTAAATTAAAATAGCAAGGATAATTATCACAGAATATCAAAATGAAGAAATTTTTATTTAAAAAAACTATTCTGAATAACGGTTTTAAAAAATATGAACAAAATAGGCATCAATTTTTCTTTACCCACATTATCCTTCCCACATAAGAAAAACAAAGAGCTTTAAAAGCGACTCGTGATTGGCCAAAGCGAGGAATGAAAGTAAAATAGATGCTTTTGGGAAAAAAACCCGACTCACGTGATGGAGGCAAAACCGGGAAACACAAAATTATGGTGGTGAGCGGTGATCGGCTAAATGTGGGCAAACTGGGTGATCGCACATTCATCGACTAAAGCAGTGGAAACCATTCCTACCCTCGTTTATATCCGGGTTGGAGCGAGGTAAAAAAGCGAACCAAGCGAAATATATTCTCGAAGAGCAGAGAGAATGGCACGACATTGCAAGCACACAATGAACCCGTTTGAAATCCATTAAATGAAACAAATTTCAATAAATAGAGCAAAGCGGAAGCGACATCCATATCGAGATTTGGGTAATTTAAGAAATCGAGAAAGCGATTCGGTAAATATAGAAGGAGGAAAGCCGGCCTCGGTCGTCGTCGCGTCGTCGTTCTTGGTCGTAGCGTCTGCATGAGGTGGCTCGCGGTCAGCCGTCGCCAAATCCGTCCCTCGCGTCCAACCGCAGCTCACTTGTCGGACCAGATCCAGATCTAGGCCGCCGCCGCGCTCGAAATAATGTGAGTTCTTCGATCCAAACGAGCGGTCGTCGGTGAGGATATTTTAAAAAGAATGTGCCACTAAAACAAATCTTAAAAAGAGAAAAGCCTAAGATTAATTCTTATGCAATATTTTAAAATCGGATTGAATAGTGATTCATGGTTCATTCATATATAATTTATATTTTATTAAAATTTATTTGTAAAATTAGCAGATTTACTTTATAATCTAGTGAGGATAAAATTATCCTTATGTTAAAATCTAAAATATATTAAATATTTAATATTATATATATATATATATATATATATATATATATATATATATATATATATATATATATATATATATATATATATATTAAACTAATCATAATTTAGAATTAATATTTAAATAAATTTGAAGGGTATCAAGTTCAAGTTTCTAACACAATTTCTATACATATTGGAATTAACCATCGTTAAATTATATTTGAACAAACTTAAAAATGATTAAATCTATGTTTGTAACAATTACATTAATTATTTAGTTTATACTTAATTATTATTAAATTATATTTGAATAAACTTAAAGAGGTTAACTCTTATATGGTGGTTAGAATGGTAATTTTGTTAAAATTATATAAAAATATAATTTCTTTTGGGTTTTTAAAAAAAATAGGTTAGATTTATAATTTTTTTACTTTATATCCATTTTAAATGGTTACCCTTTACTAAAATTAAAAAAATTAAAAAATATAACCAACAATTAATAACATATAAAATATTAATTTTCCCCATTTTACATAATTATATATTAATGTTTTAATTTCTTTTTTAAAAAGTACCTACAATATTTAAATATAAAAAATAAAAGAAAAAGTCAAAGTTTAAATATATATCAAATATCTTCTTTTCACAAAAAAAAAAAGTATATAAAATATCAATGGAATATGAGTGTTTTTTGGAAGGTGTGCAGTCAGAAGTGTCAGCACTGTGTGGCTTGAGGTGGAACTGATGGCTCAAAAGGTTTTGGTTATTGTTTTTTGAAAATTATTTTTGTCATTCCAAACATAAGGGATAATGAGAAAATGGGAAAACGTGTATAACTTTCAATTATTATTTTTTTGTTTTGAAAAGTTTAAAAACATTAAATTAAAATAGCAAGGATAATTATCGCACAGAATATCAAAATGAAGAATTTTATTTAAAAAGCTACAATACGAATAACGGTTTAAAAATATGACAAAATAGGCATGTTTGTTATTATTGTTCTTGCCTGTCTGTGTATTTATTATTATTCTTAAAAATGTATTGTTCATTGTGTTATTATTCATTGTAATTTATATTTTACCCACATTATCCTTCCCACATAAGAAAAACAAAGAGCTTTAGAGCAACTCCAGCAGTTGACCAAAACAAGGAGCAAAAGCTAAAAATAGATGCTTTTGGGAAAAAAAACCAGCTCCAGCAGTGGAGCAAAACCAGGAGCAAAATTATGGCTGGTGAACAGTGATCAGCTAAATGTGGGCAAATATAATTGATCACTGTTCATCAGCAAAGCAGTGGAAAAACCATTCCTACCCTCGTTTTATATCCGTTGGAGGCAGGGTAAAAAACTGAACCAAAAACTGGAAATATATTCTCAGGCAGAGAAATGGCGACATTGCAAGCACACACAGCCAGACCATTTTGAAATCAACCAATTGAAACAAATTTCAATAAATAAAATAGAGCAAAACGAAGCGACATCCATATCAAGATTTGGGTAATTTAATCTCAAGAAAGCGATTATTAAATATAGAAGAGGAGGAAAACTTGACCTCGATCGTCGTCACCATCGATAGATTCGCGATCGCGGCGTACATGAGTAACCAGCGAGATCGTCGCCATCCGTCTGCGTCAACACCGCTCACTTGTCGGACCAAATCGATCCAGACCGCGCGCACTCCGAAATAATGTAGTTCCGATCAAACGGCGGTGCGTCGGTAGAGCCCCCCTTATGCATAGCTGGAATGACGAGCAAGACCTCTTTTTTTGGGCAAGGAGAGGTGTAGGCTCGTCGTTTTGTCTCTAGAGGAGATAAAACGACGTCGTTTCTTTTTTATTTATTTTTAATTACATAACAAAACAACGTCGTTTTAGTAATATCACGGTAAAGCGGCGTCATTTTGAGCGACATCACTAACCCAAAAACAAGCGTCGTTTTGGGTATGTGAGCAACTAGTTCAAAACGGCGTCGTTTTGTCCACTGTCGTTTTGTTATAAATGGTAAAAAAAAACCTTGCATAGCCAAAACGACGCCGTTTTGTCTCTGGAGTCATTTTTTGCCAAATAGACGGCCTACAAATATTTTTTGCAACTTCTAATTAGTTTCAATTTATAATATTATAAATAAAATAAGATTAATAAATGAAAAAACCCATAAATCATATTTTTTGGGAATGATAATCTGGAAATTTAAACATAGATGTTTTATTGATATAAATTAATTTATTTTATTGTCATTAACATACATATCTTTCATTAAATATTTCATTAACTATTTAAATAATTTGTTTTATTAATTTTCCACCTTAGGTTATTCATACATAATTTAGCTTTGATTTTATAGCCGAGAAAAATGATATACGTCTGAAGTGAAATAGGAAAATCTTTGTAAATGGGAAGGCATGTGGTATCGTTCTTGGATAATGCTTCGAATCCGGGTGATCGGTATTAGACCTTAGATGTCAAAGTTTTGGGATCGAGTGATGGCTAAGTTTTTGGAGACCAATGTTGGAGTTGACCCACCACGGACTTGATGTTCTATACAAAATCGATGGGATAGAATCCGACATTATTGTACAAAATGGGATCTCATACGGTCTAGTAGGCGAAGATGGAGCTAACATCGCAGACGAGGTCGGTTATATTGTTATAATTTTCTAAACAAAATATTTTTAATGAAAATTTTATTTATTTTTATTTATTTTTGCGGCGTGTGCCGCGGTATGAATATGTTTGAAACGGATGTTAGGAGTCCATTAAGTTTATGATCATTGTTAGGAGGTGCTTAAATCTTGTGTGATAAGTGGATGATTATCTACATGAAGCAACCACAGGCCCAGCTCCCCACACATTTATGGGGAACTCATGATACACTGTATCTTATTTCCGGATCAAAATATATATGATATGATTGAAAAAACTCTCGAGGAAGAGACCCCAGGAAGAAAAGCTTCTAAAGAAGTGACGGAAAACCGAATTGAGTCAAGCGAATCTGAGTAATTACATTTACCGAGATACGATTCGTGAATTATGCGGGTAGAGTGAAAGAAAGAATTTTTATGAGGAACAAAAGCTTCAATTGCTTAGGAAGTGGCGGAGGGAGATGTGCTTGAGAGGGAATAATGGATTAGAGATGATCGCCGATGATGCGGGTATGGAAAAAGACATCTCACATATGTCCACTTGAACAACAACACTATTATCAGCTACGTAAGCATACGATTGACCATGATGAAAATGTAGTAGAAACCGAGCACAATGTACTTCAGTTAGTAGGCTGTTTATTTTCAATGTAATTTCAATTTTGTCCACTTACTTAAAATGAAATATTCAAATTATTTATGTCATTTTAGTAGTAAAAATGATTAAAAGATCACAACTACGTTAAATTTTCATTAAAAAGCACCATAACATAACATGACGAATGACATGTAATATCAAATAGAATGAAAATTAGACTCGATAATGCGCATCAGGTGTGGCGTCATGCCTTGCGAGCAAATGTAAATGCCGAAAGAGGCGTAGTGGGTGTCGAGATCTCGAATGGCGCGGTGCTAGCGCATTGTTAGAATTGATGACCATGGAACGAGGTGATTGCAGAAAGTCTTAAAATGATCAACATGTGGACTCTATATTTTATATCAAATAATTTGATCTCCTCTTTTTTCTCTGTTTTTTGAGGCATCGGTTAATCTAAATTAATATGGTCTCAGACCTCAGTCTCTGCAGCAGACTATGAAGGAAAAGTTTGGAAAATAATGCTATTAATATTATAAAGATTATTTTCGTCTGATTTGAGTGTTTCAGCACCTATTAAATTACCCAGGTATTGATCTTAACAAATTAGCATTGTTCTTAACAAAAGGACAAACTCTTGGAATATTCTACTTTTAATGCTGTGCGTACTAATATCAAATAGTATGCTAAAGTTGATATTGATCTCTGGTAGTGGATGAGAGCTCAATAGATCATGCTCTTCTTTACAAGGATATTGACTAGGATCTACATTCATACTTCATACAAAAATTTGTGGATGTCTAACAGAACAATTCAACTTAAATAGGAGAACCGAACGACTGTTTGGAGACTCAATACAATCTCAATAACAGGCCAAAGGTATAAAAGCAGCAAATGCCCAGATGACCAAGCCATGTACTAATAAGGCCATCAAAAGATTAGTATTAGCTTCCAGAAGTGTTTTCAACCGTTCAAAGATTGCACGAATCAAGAATTGTTTGAGATATAGACCAACAATAATGAATGAGTTTGATATGAAAAGTTAGTTATTTTACATTATTTATAGAATTTTTGAAGTCAAACTTGCCCTTTTTTAGTCAAAAAGCTAATAAAAATGAATTCTGGTCATTAGATTTGATTTTAGATCATATCTTACTGTTAGATCTTTGATCTAACCGTTATAAATCATTTATGGTCATTGGATAAAAAATCATTTGACATCCATGTTTAACCGATATATCCTAGATATATCACCGATACATCCTTGATATTTTCCGATATATCTTCGATACTTTTTGATATTTTTCGATATATCTTCTATATTTTTCGATATATCGCTGATGCTGTACAAAATTCAACAGCAACATGTGCATTGTTCCACACATCGATTTCTAGTCGATAATATCAGTGATATATCGTTGTCTAATCGATATATATCGATATTATTCGATTTTTTCCTTTACCAATTATCGTTGACCAATATTATGTTAGATGGACCAATACCCAAAATATCATCGATATTTTGCGTTATTTTAAACACTGGCATACCTTCCCAAAAAACCGTTTGATTGAGAGGATTATGTAATGTAACCAATAATTGCAATAGAGCTATGAATATTGGTTGGCCCTATCTTTTTCACCAACACTACATAATCCTCCCCAAAAAAAAAATTCATAATATTTATTATCACATCATAAAACTTTTTAATTAAATTAAGTCAATTTTGCAAATAAAGTCGGACCAATCCAACTCTAACCCTGTGGAATTCTCAAACTGTTTAGGCGAGATCACGAATCCTCGTCAGTTTATGGCCTCTTAAGTACAAGGGGTATGGAATTGTTGTATGGGCTCACAGTTGATGGAGAAAGTTGACGTACATCCATTGCATGAATGCTTGCAAAACCTGGTAGTATGTATATGTAAAACAAATAAAAAAATGATGATGGTGTGTTCGTCATCTTTTCGATACTTAAATCAGATTAAGAAATCTGAAGAGTGAAATAGTCAATCTTTTTCGGTAAAGAATATTATACCTTTCTTCTTGTGATTCCTCATTCCTTTATGGAAGAGGAAAATGATCCGATTTTCATGGCATACATCCATTGTGCGTTGCGCCTAATAGCATGTACGGTAAAACAAACAAAAAAAAAACGTGTGATGCACCTCTCTGCCTTTTCGATATTTAAGTGGTCAGAATAGAAGAGTGAAATAGTCAGTCTTTTTTGTAAGAGCCGTGCATTCGCTGTGATTTCTCGTCGGCTAGGAAGAAGTGTCCATTTCCATGAAAATAGGTGATTTCCTTCCAAAACAGAAGGAAAAAAAGGACGTTCTTTATGTGCCATGATCTGTTTTTCCCTTTTTGATGGCTAAGTTGATTACTTATGCCCTAAAAAGTGTTTGACCACTTTCAAAACGGTTATGTGTGGGGGGCGTTTTCAAGGCGAAGAAATCGGTCGGGCAAATCTTTAGACAATCGTTTTCTTATAAATGGCTCCCGACTAAGAGATAATAAGTCTAGGTGTTACATCACATGACCGGTTGAAAGGTGATACTTAAACCTGACCTACGAGTAAAAGTATTTGGGCTTGATGAATGATAGAACTGACTCTAAGCCCATAATATTCTTCTATAATTTTCATAATTTTTAAGCCTCTAACACAACCATTCATGATATAAATATGGCAAAGACTTTTTCAAAGGACTCAAACATTTACGATTTTCTCTTTCAACATGTATAGAGACTTTTATTGTTTTATTTAAATCTTTTATTACTTTGTTATTTAATATGAATAGTGTTTATCAAATTGTTCTAGATTATAAACTTCAATATCATCTTCTAAGATTCTTGAATAATTTATTCTTATATTTTTCTTAAAATAAAATAATACTAATTTTTTAATTTCTTTGAATTTTATTATTCCTATTTCTCTAAACAAGAGATATTTCATTATTATTATATTGTTAATTCCTTTATTTTATTAAAACCTATGGCTCAATAGCTCTATAAATGAAACATTAAGTAAGATAAAAAGTGAAAAGTAAAAAATAAAAATAAAGTATGTATATTTAGCAAGAGTACAGATAATAATAAAATTATTAGTACCTGAAAATCTAAATTCATTAATAGTTATAAGTTTACATGTTAAAGACTAATACCACAACACATAGCAAAGTCCTTTAGCTAAGTATTCAAGGAAATTTAGCATATACAAAATTAATGTTCACATGCTACTCAAAATACAATATTAATCTAGGAGATAAAGATTTTGATAATAGTTTAAGCTTATATTTCAAATTCTTAAGGAACGATTTTATGAAAGAAGACAATAATATAATGACAATGTATTACAGTGCTATATATACACTAACAAATTCAAACTATGAAATAATTTACCAAGATAAACCATTTATTGAAATTAGTAACTAATGTAGAGAAATTGCTGAAATAATAGAACCTCAAAAGTTTGATATAATAGAAATACCAACAAATTGCATTTTAAGTCTTGAAGATGATATTCTTGAAGAAGATTATATACAAAGAATTGATTTATCATATTTAGGGAAATTCATAATAGGAAATAGTGGAATGATACAATTAAGAAGAAGTTTAAAAAGAATAATAAGAAGAGAGTACATTCACTTTCTAATAATAGGAAATTATTATAATAGAGAAAGAGAAATCGAGAATACAAAAATTCTAATAGATATTAGTGCTAGTTGCAACCATATCCAAGCTGATATATGTGAAATGATAGGAAGTATCACAATCTCAATGTTTTTAAGAATTATGATGGTCAAACATTATAATGCAATTTAAAGGTAGAAATACTCATAAGATGGCAAAGAATAACTTTTTTGGTAGATTGCTATAAAGATGATAGAAAGCAAGAAAATGAACATTACGATATTCTTTTAGGAAATAATTTACTAGATAAATTAGATAAATATAAGATTACAAAAGAATGAATATAAATATATGAGTAGCATGCCTGTATTTTTCTTGAAATAATCCCAAAATAATTACATTCCTTGCTATGGTATTTATAATATTAGTAAATATCAGAAACCAAGTTATACATGTGGTTTAATAAATCTTTAGATCGAAATAACAATATTTAAAAGTTTTTTTTATTAAAAGAATGGAAAGACACTAAAATCTTTAGAAAATGTGTAACTGGAAATAAAGAAAATATTACAAAACAAAAGGAAAGTGTGGAAATAATGGTCCACAATAAAATAGTAAAAATAGGAAAAGTTTATCAATATGACAATATAGAATGATATTATATAGGAAATGATTTTTCACAATGATTCTGATATATCGAGCAGTATATCTTATAATATTTAACACACCTAATAACCAGGATAAAATTTTCTAGAATATTAAAACTTTTTATAATTAGCAATGACCAAAATGCTAAAAAATGGAAACGAAAAAAAAAACATCTATTGTTGTCGCGCCCCTCCCGACTGGAAGGCAGGCCAGTAAGTGGATCGGACCGGGAGGGACCACTTAAATCCATTTATGCAGCATTCATTTCATATAGTCATTTCGATAGGATGTTAATATCCATTTAATTATATTTATATATATGTGAATATGATATCATTACTTATTCATATTCATTACTATAAGTATGCATTATATATTTTCAAGATGGTCCATAACTATACTTGAGTGCAATATTTATACAAAAGCAGCTTTCATACCCTTTTCAAGTATTTACAAAATATTTAATAGAGTTCACCTCACATATTTGAAAATTCACAATGTAAAGTACATTCCATGATAAAAAAAAAAAAAATGAAAATATGATCTTCTTATAAAGATCTTACATCTTTTGATTTCAATACAAAGTAGTCATATGATATCATGGAATGAAGTGTATGCATGGGGGGGGGGGGGACGGGTATTCTCTTATACGCCGCATACGATTTGTGATGACTCTGGAGCTCTGCGGTTTCGATCCACGCCACTTCCTCTGCACAAATTTTGCCGTGGAAAGCCAAAGCACTAAGCATTTTTCATGCTTAGTGGTTCTTTACCTACATTCTATTTATAAACTCAAACAATTACACCACATATATATGCACAACAATTAACTTTTTCTATATGCATCACTTAATCATCTAAAAAACATTCAATATTTTTTCAAACAAATACTACTCATTTGATCCATACAATATTTATAAATATACAATTTTATAATAGCTTAACATACTTTCATTTTATCTCAAATATAGAAATACAATAATTATCATCTTTCATGCTCTCATGTTTATTATTAGCACATCAGCAGCTCAAGCTCCATATGATCCACACAATTATTAATCATTTTGTTCTTAAACGAATATAACCAAAACTTTCGGTCGTGGAATATGAGAGGAATCCAGACACGATCTCGTGAGCTACAAAATTAGGTATAACACGCATTTAATAACTTCGATCTTTGTCCGTTAGATATGAATTTGGTTATTTTATATTTGCATTTGTGTGCACTGCGATATTGTCCGTGAGCTACGGATCGGTATGCCCTTTATCATTATTTAGATCCCGCGATCTTGCTACATTGACACCTTGATATGCAATCTATCCCTAACTTTCAGCGGCTGGTTAACATTCTCTTAAGGGTATTAATAATTAGTCATTTACAATACCATTTTCACATTTCCACGATCTGATTAACATTCTCAAGCCAAGTTCCTTGTACATACCTGAATCTATAATGTTTGCCACTACATAGTTCATTTATAAAATCAATTAACCAACCTCAAACAAATTCATTTATGGTTCAAATAGAAGCACATATACGAATGTTTGTAAAATATTCAGATTGCTTGGATTTGACAGCGATTCATAACAAACATTCCATATTTGTTTGACAAACAAACACAAAACTTGAAACGTGAAGAGAAGTATGAAAAACAAACCAAAAAGGTTATCGATTCTAGTCTCTTATCCTTGGAATCTCGAATTAGGTCAGGTTTTATCATCACAACCCCTAATCCATCACAAACACGTCACAATCAGAGAACAAACAAAGAAAAATCAGTCATGCATGCTAGTGTTTTTTGTTAGGATTGATTTCTACTAAATACACCTTCACTTGTAAAATTTTCTGGGAACAAATGAGCCATATTTTACCCAACTTCCTTCAATTTCATTATTCCTTTATAAATCTATTTTATTCAAAAATTGGAATCGTAAATTCGGATATTTGAAACTTCGAATGTATTCTATGGCGGGACTACTCTATTTTCAAAACATAACGAATTTGCCTAAAAATAGTGCTTCACTTTGAAGAATTTAAGATTCTACAATGGAGTCAGAATTTGAATACCTTATTTGAGGAAATTTGTTCTCCTAAGTCTAGTTTACTATAAATTTGAATCACTGATTTGAATGAGTGAAACTCAATACTATGACCTAAATAAAACATAATAAAGCGAACAAAACACTACTAAAAGCATACAAAGGCGGGCAGGAATTTGCTAGAAATGGAAGGCTTCAATTTGTGAATTTAGGTCAATGGGGTCCAAATTTGAATACAATTATTTCAAGGAAATTTGTTCTCCTAAAATTCTAGTTTACCTAAATATTTGAATAACTCAATTTGGATGAACAATGACCAAGTTATGGCCAAACAAAATATGGGTTTTTGAAAAATTTTGACAGTATCTCCCCTAAAACCCCAACATTTTCTTTATACAAAAATTCTTCAAAACCAATCATAATCAAAGCAAAAAGGCTGCTTGAACTCTAACTCAAACATATATATACTAAATTATGGTTTTACCAATCCAAACACAATCAAAGGAGTTAGGATGGTTCCTAACAAGCAAATGGGTGAATCCTTACCCAAACTTAGACAAGTATCCATACCTTAATATTTTTAACACTCCTCTAGCTTTCCTTCTTCATTCATTTTCAAGAACAAGTAGAGTCCAAAGATGGCTTCTTCCCCTCTCTGAATCGTAGCCCTACTTGGACTTCTTGAACTTTCTTTTCACCTTTTCTTCTCTTCTTCTTTGCAAGCACAAGTGGATCTCTAAAGCCATTGAAGAGCAATCACCAAAGTTTGATATTCTTCTCTCCAAAACATGAACCCGTAAGCCCTAGCTACCCTTTTTCCCAAATGAGAAATGATATCATTTCACAAGACCAAATTTGGTCTTATTCTCATCTAGTATAAGGCCTTATTTGACCTTCCCGTTTTTGGCTTTCTTTTTTCATTTTTTGCATTAAAGCCCTTCATTTCTATTTCATTTGCATAATAACTTATCACCTTTCTACTTTGGCATATACTCTTCTTCATTTATGACCTTTGGGTCCTCATTTTGACATTTTAACAATTTATGACATATAGTGCTTAATTTTGGTTTATTTTAACTTGTGTTTATATCCCTAAACATATCATTGTTAAACTACTAGAGGCTTAATTTGGGGTGCACTATTCCACTATGCATTCTCACTTTAGAAACCTCTATTTTATCACTTAAAACAATAAAATGTCGAATAAAAAATTATAATAGCGAAAATACTGTCAAAACAAATAAATAAAACGAAAAGACTATTTTTGGGACGTTACAATTACTTATAAAGTAACAGTTCATGACACATGTGAAAACTTGAAAGAAAATTTTAGTAATAACCCATTAAAATATTGGGATAATACAAAAATCTATTGTAAATTATAAATTATAGATATGAGAAAATTATTAGAGTAAGACCAATGATATATTCACAACAGGATATAGAAGATTTTAAAATCCAAATTAATGAATTAATACAAATGAATCTAATAAAAGAAAGTAAAAGGGAATGCATAAGCCATCTTGCTATAGTAAGAAAACATAGTAAAATAAAAAGAGGAAAAACAAGAATGATGATAAATTATAAAAATGTTAATAAAAATACTAAATTTAATTGATATTATATTCCAAATAAAGAAATCCTAATAAATCTAGCAAAAGGGAAAAATTATTACAAAGAATTTGATTGCAAATCTAGATTTTGGCAAATAAAAATGGAAAAAGATAGTGTCCCAATAACAGTTTTTAGTACCCCTAGGGGTCATTATAAATGGTTAGTAATGTCAATTGGATTAAAACATGCTCCTCAAATTTTTCAAAGAAAAATGGATAAAATATTATTTGAATATTCAAAATTTATAATAGTATGCATTGATGATATACTAATCTGCTCTAATAATAAGAAAATTCATGAAAAACATTTAAATACTTTCATAACACTTTGTAAAGAACATGATATAGTTATCTCATAATGAAAGTTGATATTAAGAAAAAAGAATTAGAATTTCTAGACCAATGTAGACTACGAAGGAATAAGACTACAATCACAAATATCTAAAAAAATAAATGATTTTCTTGACGAATTAAGAACTAAAGAAATGATACAAAAAATTTTAGGATGTTTAAATTATTCCTTTGATTTTATTAAAGATTTAGCTAAGGAAAAATCGGAATTACATAAATTATTAATGAAGAAAAACCAAATATGATGGAGTAAAAAAATACAAAAATAGTTAAAAAAATAACTAAAGGAAATTGGTTCCAATTTATCAAAATTTAGATTACCCAATGAAAATGACAATTTAATATTACAAACAAATGTTTCAAATAGGTATTGGGAAGTTATTTTAAAGGCTTGATTTAGGATAAAATATATGATTCTAGCAAGAAGTGGAACATTTAATATAATCAAATTAATTATGACATCAATGGCGAATTACTTGCAATAATAAAGGGATTAATAAATTTGATATTCTTTATTCTGAGAAGCAGCACATAGTAGAAATTGATAATACTCAAGTTGCATATTTATAGAATAACACAAGAGAAAATGAGTACAAACTAGAGATTATCTAGATGACAAAATTTCCTTAGATTATTACAATTTTGAATTGTTCATAAAAAAGCGATAATTTTCTTATAGATTTTTGATGAAGGTCAAATAACATCCAGGAACTACGAGAAATCGCCATCGATATGGCTGAAGGAATGAATATAATTGCATAAAATTATAATGCTCTTATATCAATTGAAGAAAAAGTAATAAACTTACGAAAAGATATTAATAACATAAGAACCAAGTCATATATGTCCCAAAATGTCCTTGAAAAATGTTTTGAAAGAATAGGAGAAATAATAGTAGGGACCAGAAGATGTTTATCGATGCCATCAAAAGACTAAAAACATCAAGAATGTAGACTTGGATATGTCATCCCATATGAGAAAAAACTAGGCAACGGCAAATGCTGATAACCTTATGGTAGGATATATATCCTTGTCTAAAGATAAAAATATCTCAAAAGGTATCCAGAAAATGTCTATCCTTCAAAAGGAAGAAAACGTGAAAAATAATAATCTTATACAAGGTAAAACCAAGAAACAAATTCTCGGCGATTAAAAATCCTCTTAAAAAGAGAAAATCCAGATGACATTCTCTTTTTTCCCGAGGAAGAAACAGAAAAAATATCCATAAATCCTATTGTCATTTTATCTGATATAGAGAAAGGGTATTTGGCCTTTTCAGAATTCATTTATAACAATCCCAATGGAAAATGATATTACTAGACTTCAATTGAATCTATTTATCCCAAGATAATGATAATAGACCAAACAAATCCTATTCTCATCCAAAATGCAATAGAATGTTGTTTTGTTGACCGAATCTACCTGAGTAAAGATTGCAATGAAATCTCATATGATGCTTTAAAATCTCAATTGTGAAACCTGAGACAAAACCATAACTGTTATGCTAAGTTTTTTAGTATTAGTCTTGAATATAATGAAGACAACATAATAGTCATTTGTCTTGCTGATATATCGACGATATTATTTGATTTTTTCCTCAACCAATTATCATTAACTGATATTATATCAGGATGGACCAATACCCGAAATATTGACTATATATTATCGATATTTTGTGATATTTTAAACACTGGCATACCTTCCCAAAAAACCGTTTGATAGAGAGGATGATGTAATGTAACCAATAATTGCAATAGAGCTATGAATATTGTTTGGCCCTATCTTTTTCACCAACACTACATATCCTCCCCCCAAAAAAAATCATAATATTTATTATCACATCATAAAACTTTTTAATTAAATTAAGTCAATTTTGCAAATAAAGTCAGACCAATCCAACTCTAACCATGTGGAATTCTCACACTGTTTAGGTGTGATCCCCGTGATCCCTCGTCAATTTGTAGCCTCTTAAGTACAAAGGTATGGGTATTTATGGAGGTTCACAGTTGATGGAGAAAGTTGACGTACATCCACTGTAGCCTTTAATCATACTTTTTAATTAAAGGTTTGATTGCTTGCAAAAGCAAAGAAATAAATAGGAACTTGTTTTTTTTTCTTTGACAGCAAATAGAAACTTGTTAAAAATTTTAAAAAATAAAAATAGAAAATTTGGATATAAACTATATCCTCGAAAATTGCATCTAGGCGAGGAGGTTTGAAATGGATCATCCTTATCTTAATCCCATCACATTAATTTTTTTCTTTAAATATACTTAAAAATTAAAGTAGTAAACTATCCCATTATATTAATTTACTTATATCAACTCTTATTTTTATCAATTAAAAAAATTAAACAAAACAAAGTGAGATCAATTAAAAGAAATTAAACTGAACAAAGTGAGATGAATATAAAAATTTTCGTATCTTTTTATCTTTTAAGGGGTGGGTCAACCTTAGATTTGCTCTCAAGGATGTTAACTTTCTTTTCGCTTAATTTTTTAAAGTTTTTTACTTCTATTTTCTTTCAGAGCTTTACTTCTAAAATTTTAAATCATAGTTGAAATAAACAAAATTTACAACTAGATAAATATTACACATATTTACAATTTATTTTGTAAAAATAAATTGTGTATATATTTAAAGAAATAAAAATAATTTTTTAAGTAAAATTATACAACTTTCTCTTCTTTGTTTTCTAACCACTCATATTTCTTAAGCAACAAGAAGTGATTTTTGATAATTCTATATTTGAAATCATTCATCTAGACTTCTTGTTAGATATGAGTTTTACTTTATCAGTTCATGACAGTCGCCAACTCAGCGTAACATTTCAGGCTTGCCGTCATTATACGACTATTGCTTTTCATCGTTATTTCAATAAATCATGATAGTGATTTTACCATTATAAGATTATCAAATTTATGCTTTAAATCGATGACATGAGTATTAACTCGATCGCCGTTTTCCATTTTCGATGGTTTTTAAGCACTCAGATATTGCTTTTCACCAACGTATCATAGTTTGAATCAATAAAATTATTATTTTTTAAATTTTTTTTTAAAAAAAAGTAAAATTATATAATAGTCAAACATGTCTCAAATCTATAATAAAACTTTAAAAGAGTTATCAAACCCCAGTGCACATCGTCTTTGCCACGCTCCTTCACCACAAAAATTGAACCCACACTCTGCTCCAGCATCCCTTAATGCTGATCTTGACAGCATATTAGAAAACATTATATAAATATAACGATGGCCCGTCCACTGATATAAGAAGGTTTGAGGTAGAATCTGCATTTTTTGTTTTTACTTGTTTGCATTATGCCAATCACAGATACCACCAAAAACAAAAAGAATAATAATTATAAAAATAAAATAAAAATCAAGAATTAATACAGCAAGAAATTGGCATGAATTCCAGTAAAACAAGCATTATGGGGAGAATAAATCCGGAGTGTCCCAAAACTTGCAGAGATTTCTATATCCAAGCATTTACAAAATATTAAACCATAAAGAAGCTCTACTCAGTCACTCTGATAAATTGATCACTCTCACTCACCTCTTCCTCTTTCTTTTTAGTTTTATTTGATAACATAAACCAGAAGGGAGACAGATCGTGGAAGATGAGTTTGCTTCTTTGGTGGAGTGCTTTCTTCTCTGCGGCTTTATTAGTCCTGCTGAGATGGATAAAGCTCATAAAGGTTCAGCCAACCAGACTGCCGGGGCCCCTAAGGGTATTTCTATTTCTTCGGCAACATATTTGATCTGGGAACCATGCCTCACCAGACCCTGAACACAGTCTTCGGTTTCAGTGGACTGGTTCTGGCTACAGCTTGGGGCCATAAACACCGTGGTGATACAGTCAGCTAAGGTCGCTTCTGAACTCTTCAAGAATCATGACCTTATTTTCTCCAACCGCAAGGTTCCATGTGCGTTTACTGCTTTAAACTACAATCAAGGATCATTGGCTATGAGCAACTATGGAACCCACTGGAGAACTCTCCGAAAGGTGTGCTCCAGCGAACTCCTAGTCATCACGCGGATCAATGAAATGTCTCCCCTCCGACGCAAGTGTGTTGAGACCATGATCCGGTGGATCGAGGTTGATGCTACGGCGGCGCGTGCCGGTGGAGGATCAGGTCAGGTGGAAGTTTCCCACCTTGTCTTCTGCATGGCGTTCAACCTCATCGCGAACCTCATGCTCTCCAGTGATTTCGTCGGCATGAAGTCCGAGGAAGGGGACGAGTTCTATGACGCCATGAACAAAATCATGGAGCTGGCCGGGAAGCCTAACGCGGCGGACTTCTTCCCATTTTTGAAGTATGGCTGACCCACAGGGTATCAAGAGGAATATGGTGCGGGAATTGGGACGAGCCATGGAGATCGTTGCGGGATTCGTGAAGGAGAGGGTTGAGGAGCGGCAGACAGGTATGGAGAAGGAGAAGAAGGATTTCTTGGATGTGTTGTTGGGGTACAGATGTGACGGGAAAGGAGGATCTGAGGAATTATCGGAGAGGAATTTGAATATAATCATACTTGTAAGCTTTATTGTACTGCTATTTTCAACTGAGTTAGATTGATTCTTAAGATATTCATATTTAACACAAATCATAAGGGTTCTAAATTAGAACGATAATTTCACAACCGAATTTTAGATTCAGACGAGACGAACTGACTTCACCGTCGGGACCGCCTTATGAATCTAGCTACCTACATCGACTTCGTCGAATTTCGAGATAAATTAAATTTCATGTTTTTCGAGGAACGGTGGGTGGGCAGTGGGACACTTGACATTTTGAGTGGCACAAGACAAGGCCACGCACATGCCAGAATTAAATAAACATAAGCTCATACAAAGCAAGGTGAACACATGGTATGATGTCATTTGATAAAAATCCCAAATTAGAGGGATAAGTGGATAATAAAATCCTATAAGCCAATAGTAGGTTGACACGGCAATAGAAAAGACAATTCTCTTAACCCGTACTTGATCAACCAGTTTGGGAGAGGAGATAGCAAACGGAGTTTGGGAGAGGAGATAGCAAACGGAGAAAAGAAGAGAGAAAAGAGAGGGTTTTCAGAGAGAGTGTGTCTAACTTCTCTCTAGAATTCCCTGCAGAATCATCGAACTCGGCGAGCTAAGAGGCAAAGCGTTCCCCACTCTGCAAGAGCTACGCTGTAAGTACCGATTTTTACGAATTTCAAGAACTTCGAGAGGTAGGGTTTTCTTCTTACTGATTTAACTTTATTTCAGTTAACCTCGCTGATGGTCGGAGGTTCGAGTCGAAATGGCCGTGAGTTTTCACCCTCCGCAGGATCAAGGCTGGAAATTCCGGGCGCTGACAGCCCCAGTCAGTTTGGAGGCTGCCTTCGGGTGGTCCTATTTGCGTGATTTGTGATGATTTGGACAGTGTCGAGTCGAACTATCGGATTTTGTTTATCGCCCATGTACCTTCGATTTTGTGTTATTGCTAATACGTATGAATAATATCATGTTGTTGTGTTTTAATTTTTGTTAATATATGTCACACCCCATTCTAATTCACTGATTATTGATCCGAACCGAAACCTCGTAGTTATGACTATATACTGACTCTCATTGACCGGCGTTCTTTCTCGTGAGTCGAACTCAGACACTGCGGTATAAACAATTTCAGATGAACAAAATCATTTACATATATAAAAGAACTACCACCGGAGTGGTGTCCATCAAAATCTATACACATACACTGAGTCTCATTTACTTATATATGTACATTTTTTTTTTTCATATACAAAACATCAGAGATCGTGGAAGCAGTGAGGTGAGCACCTATCTCTAAGCTGGCCTGCTTTGCTGATGTGGGATGTCCCGTCTCTATTCTGTTTTCGCTTCCTTAAGCATCTACACTGGACACCCGCGCTGCTTTACGCTTAGTGGGAACATAAGCATGGACAACCACTAATGGTGTGACTGCCACAAGCTTATACATATATTTCATATATCTATACATATTCATATAACGCTTTATTACTTATCATCTTTACATTCCTATCAGATATCATATGTTCCCTCTCGTTTACATAATACCTATCTATACTTTTATCAGATTCCTCGCTTTCTATACTTTACATATACCATATTCATTCTATAACGCATTGTTTTTCATGTTCTATTACATCTTCTTTCATATACTTTTGTACTTTTGTATACTTTCTATACTTTTCATGGTTATATACTATACCATTTGCTATATTCTATTTTCATGTACTGTTATCATGTACTGTGTTCATATACCCAAGGATGAAAATATCGGTTTCGACGGATATATCGGTAATTGGATTTTACGGATATATCGGATATATCGGAGATATATCGGTGGATATTTTTACATGAATATCGATATATTAGAAATTAATAAAAATACTTTGAAATTGATGGAAACACTTTGCAAAGTGTAAATTGACATTAATAATGAAATATAGACATCAAGGCTGTATCATACAAGCCTTTCACCACCAAACGTAAAGACTGACGCGCCCATTGCAACATTTGACGAGCGGGATCCTAATTCGTGAAGACAATAGTCAAGTATCAGCATTACGGTGTTCCGAGCAATACGGATTATAAGATCAAACATGCCATGTATAAACAGTTTCGATTGCACTCCACAACCTCTCCATGGATGGGAAATCGGGGTTCACCCGCACATGTTCGCTTTTTGAAATCCTTGTTGCATTTTGATATGGAATGTGGAAATGACATTTGTTCAAAGACGAGATAATGAACATTCCATATTCTTCATCAATGGAAGCCGAAGGATTTGAAGAAGGCTGACCATAAGTCATTGTGTGAGGAGGAAAAATGTTACCGTCATTGGATGAATCACTGTATTGAGTGCCAATGCTCATAGATTCAAAACTAGCCGACAATGAATCCTCATTGTGATGTGTCATCCTTCAGTTGTCTAATTTATATGGCTTTCCAATGGCTCCAATACCCGGGACTGCCTCATAGACTCGGTCTCACCTTGTGTAGCATGTGTGAAATCATCTTCACCAGTGAATGGACTCAATGGATATTGACTTATTTGTCGATCTGCAATATCTCCACCATTATTTCCAGTATCACTACCATCATTAGTCCCCTCTCCTCTTGAGCCATCATTGTCTGTAGTTGAAGTACCGGCAAAACTAGGTCTACTACTATGTTCAGCACTTGAATCAAATGAGGGTCGAGAATTAACAGCGGGCTGAAATGAATCCTTCGTGTCTTGACTGAAACTTTCACTATTAACTTCTTCAGATAAAACACGGTCAACATCAACACCAACTTCTCGAACATGCGCAACAATTCGTGGATCAGGATTTCCATTTTCATCATCCAAATGGAGAGGTCTAACCCATTAGAATAATTGATTATCCTCTTCTTCACCAAACTTGGCTGAAATGTTGAATAAATCAAGGTAATTCTTTCAAAGAACTTTATCCGACTCGCTGCATATCACGTATCTTTAGTTTCATGTTATAGTAACAAAAAATTAATTGTTGGAGCCTAGGGTAAGCAAGTCAATTTATTTGTTTTGTATGTATTAGAGCAAATGTGCTCAAATTTCTCCCACATGCTGAAGAAGATGCAGTTTGGGAAAGAACTTTAATGGTCAAATTCCTCAATGTGGGAGTGTGGTTTCCATACATGAACCACCATTCAACTGCACAAAAACAAGTAAATATTCAAAATCTAATAATAACATGATAATAGGCTTTACTTTTAATGTTTTAAATGAGAAATAACACTAACGAAACCATTAAATCTCTGAGGCTACCGCCGCCTCTATCACCGAATCCTCTTTCGTGATCTCGAAACATTATAAGCTGTGAATTGAAAATATACATGTCAAATCAGTATAAGTGTAAGTGTAACCAATTAAATTGAATCAATTAATTAGATTTGTAACTAATTGATGTACCTCATTTCCAAAATTACCAATGCCTGTAGTAGTAGAAGATAATCTTGCAAATACTTCGTGAACAGCTTGGAGTAACTCAGGGTCACTACTAACTCCAGGTCTATATTGAAATCTTTGATTCAAATAATATGCTACAAAAGTGATTTAGAATTAGTATGTCATAAAAGGAAAATAATATACATTAAGTGTGATTAAGATATCGCTTAGTTACCTGCTGCATGAAGAGGATGTTTGAGGGTTCTATCCCAACGATTTGCGATGATTGTTTCTTGACTCCACCTTTCGTATTGAAGCTGATGTAAATTTTGTTTACCCGAATCAACTCATACACAAATGGCAAAGTGTTACGACTTCGGAATCAACAATGCGAAGAATTGTATATAGTGCCTCATAGATTGACACTAGCTTAGAGACCTTCTCTCAATATGTATGATCAAACATAAGACTTCAACCTCATGTCCAATGGTCGATCGACTAAGCCAGGAGAAGCCCATTCATCACTAATAAAGATCTTCAAATTAGCCCTCTTTAGAAGACTTTCTAAGGCGATGTAATTTGTCAGAAATCTTGCTGCCCTCGGATGCACAACACATTCCACCATAATCTTTCACTTTCGCAACCAACCAACCATGATCAGATGAAGTCAGATTTCACAAGGCATTGGCAATTAATCTAAATAGCAGCTCTTTTACCAATGTCTTCAAAACATCAAGTCACTGCAATGTGTTGCATGGAGTCCAATAGGAATTATACTTCTTCATTAGCAACTTTCCGCCTTCACAAATGTCACGATCCATTGTCCGTAATAATTTGCACAACATTTGTTTCACCAACTTCGACACGCCCTTCAACAAACCGTAAATGTATTTGTTGTCTTTTTATCTTGTCGGATGCATCAACGACTCGAGGAATATTATGCCTCTTCTCAATATACCATGAAATTAATAATGCTCACTTGCGGGCCCGATCCATCCATCGTGACATAATCGCACACCCATAAGTCTTCCATTTCTCCCTTGGATGTTCACATAATCTTCCATGTCTTTATATCTATATCTGGGGCATTTGTTTTTTGATTTCATATGGAGATGGTGTTCTATTCCCTGTTTTACAAGTATGAATTCAATGAAATTAATTATCTAGCTTTCAATTATAATATAAGATAATAATTTATTAGAAACCTAAAAGTGATTGTCACATACCAAATTGTCGCGGCACCAATAATCATGTTCTTGAAGGTGAGAGTTCCGCCAGGAGTGCTAACACCGCCATGTTTTAAGAATTTGCCGATTAGTCGCCCATCGCTTTGATTGAACCACCTTTAAAAAGATTTTTAATGTTCTTTGTCTTGTCGGCATGATTTTAAATATAATGATTATAAAAAAAAGAGGTAAGATATCCATCATCCCACACAGCTCAGATCTTTTTCGCATGTTTATTTGATTATTTGTCTGCGATTGTGAAGGCTCACCATGTAATATCTCAATTAAAAAGTGTGAAATTAAGTTATTTATAAAAATATCAATATAAATATTTTCCCATTTTTCTTTGCCTTCATAAATCCTTCTCGTTGTCTTACTCAATTCAAAGAGTTTTTGATATATGCCACTCAAATGCTCTTTCATCAGGGTCATACTTGATACATATATACATCTTCCTCTTCTTCCTCCTCATCCTCATCATCATCAATGAGGGTTCATCGCGCCCCCACAGCTCTCGCATCCAAACATGAATTCCCCTTTCTATACCAAATTCGCTTTTGCTTTTTCTTTATTTTTCTGGTCTAAAAGTTGCTTCATTTCTTGTTTCACTTCCGGAGGCACATTTGGGCACTTTTTTGTATTAGAGTGGGGATCCGAATGTGATAGGTGATATTTAAAGCGAGTGATCCCACCACTCCTTATCACCAAACCACAGTAATTGCATATTGTACCATTTCTATTCCCCTCCATATGTGCACAGATTTGCGCTGATCTCTGCCCCACATACTTCCCGCTCTATCCTATTATTATACAATCTAAAATGAATTTATTTTCATATAAAACTACAGATTTATTATATATATACACAATATTAACTAATATATAACTTACTTTAAAATATTAATAACTAACATGAAAGGACACTGACTATTAATATGTATACAATATTAACTAATATATAACTTCAATTCAAATATTAACTAATATATATTTGTATTTTATGAAACATAATCTAATGTGAAATTATAAAAAAAACAATGTATAGTTATTCTTTAAAGAATACATTACTATTAAATTTATTATATTTATATAAAACCATAGTATTATATGATATTTACCTTAAACTAATATATATTTGTATTTTATGAAATTTATAATCTAATGTGGAATTATAAAAAAAAAAAATCCAATGTATAGTTATTATTTTAAAGAATACATTACTACAAATTCTATTATACTATATAAAAACCATAGTATTATATACATTTACCTTAAACTAATATATATTTGTATTTTATGAAATTTATAATCTAATGTTAAATTATAAAAAAACTAATATATAGTTATTTTAAAGAATACATTATTATTAAATTTATTATACCTATATAAAACCATAGTATTATGATATTTACTTTAAACTAATATATATTTGTATTTTATGAAATTTCTATAATCTAATGAATTATAAAAAAAAAACTAATGTATAGTTATTTTAAAGAATACATTACTATTAAATTATTATAATATATAAAACTATAAATATTATATGATATTTACCTTAAACAATATATTTGTATTTTATGAAATTTATAATCTATCGAAATTATAAAAAACTAATGTATAGTTATTTTAAAGAATATATTACTATTAAATTTATTATACTATATAAAACCATAGTATTTTATGATATTTATCTTAAAACTAATATATATTTGTATTTTATGAAATTTATAATCTAATGAAATTATAAAAAAAACTAATATATAGTTATTTTAAAGAATACATTACTATTAAATTTATTATACTATATAAACCATAGTATTTTATGATATTTACCTTAAACTAATATATATTTGTATTTTATGAAATTTATAATTCAATGAAATTATTAAAAAAAAACTAATGTATAGTTATTTTAGTTAATATAATACTTATTAAATTTATTATACTATATAAAACTATAGTATATAAGGATATTTACCTTAAACTAATATATATTTAATTTAAGAATTTATAATTTAATGTGAAATTATATAAAAAAATCAATATTACTAAAGAATACATTACTATTAAATTTATTATACTATATAAACTATATATTATGATATTTTACCTTAAACTAATATATATTTGTATTTTGAAATTTATAATCTTATGTAAAATTATAAAAAAACTAATGGTTAGTTATTTTAAAGAATTCATTACTATTAAATTTATTATACTATATAAAACCATAGTATTATATGATATTTACCTTAAACTAATATATATTTGTATTTTATGAAATTTATAATCTAATGTGAAATTATAAAAAAAAAAAAACTAATGTATAGTTATTTTAAAGAATACATTACTATTAAATTTATTATACTATATAAAACTATAGTAGTATATGATATTTATCTTAGACTAATATATTTGTATTTTGTCAAATTTATAATATATCATGAAATTATAAAAAACAAAGTAATATATGATTAACATAAATACAAAAATAAATGGTACATACCTTAATTAATCTTGTTGAAATTTGAAACTTCAACCCCTTAAACACCAAAAATTTCCACCTTGAGAGATATATAACAAAGAAAAATAAATTTGAGATGAAATGAAAATTGGATGAGTAGAGAGAGTTTGTGAGAAAAAAGAGTGATTTTGAGAGGTATTTATAGAATTTTTTTGGGTCAAAAAAGCTATAAGATGGTCAAAATATAATTAAAATTTAATTCTAACCGTTGTATTTAATTTTGGTAAAAATCTGACCGTTAGATCTTCTTCAAACCATTAGGATCAAATCACATCCGTTGGATCAAGTTTAGATTTAATTTCTGGCCATTGGATAAAAAATCTGACCGTTGGATGACATTTTAAATCCGGGTGAAATCTAGGCCGTTGGATCAAACTAGATTCAAATCTGGCCATTAGATCAGTCAAACTAGCCGTTGAAAAGGGGGTTAAATCTTGACCGTTGGATCTTTTGCATAGCCAATCCCAACCACACATGCAGCGACCGATATATCGACATAAATGTCACTTCTCGCCTGCATCATCCAGTTAAGCCGATAAGTTGACTGATATTTCCCGGTCAATGGACCGATATATCGCGATATTTCGCCGATATTTTTGACTTTTTCCGACATTTTTGATAAGACCAATCTCGAACCCTTCCAAGATTCCCCGTGGTCCTGCCTAGTGAGTTCCCACTGTACAATCCCTAGGGAGTGTCCAATGGGACCCCAACTTTAAGAAAGAAAGTAACACCTACATTAATATAATACCTCAAATATATAGAAGGAATCCACAACAGCTTAAATCCACAACCGACCTATCTTAATGTAGGTCATAGCCACAAACATCCATAATAAGGACTCATATGAGTTCAATACTAAGATCAGAGCATTCTAAGAGTATTTATGAAGCTGGTTACAAGATGAAGATAACAGGTCCAATAAAACAAAGACAAGATGATGAGATAGAGTACTGGCAAAATTGTTTACAGAAAGAGTAGTGTTGAATATGGCGCAGGTGGCCCTACGAACTCGCCAGACCTAAGAATGTAGATGAAACACAAACTGAGATAATAAATCTTAGTGAGTGGTATAATTTATAAGGAAAATAATGTTTTATTTTCGAACATTTATTCTCTCACGACTATCGCTCCACTCTTGTAAAGTTCCTGCTAGAAACATTTCACAAAAACCTAACTTTACCAAAGTCCAAATAAATATGAAATTCATGCTCAAAAATTTAACCAACATGATTAAGAAAATTATAGCCAGCCCGAATTTGTTCACAACATAAAAATTGGAGCATGCTATATATATAGCTACCATGTCGTAAAATAATCATGAAAATACAATAACTATAAATATTGAGATGGTTATACTTTACTCATAAATCAACACTGTACCATGCCATATATCCATAGTAAACCGTCGGTAAAACCCAACCCTAATGGCAATCGCGGCAACCATCAACCTTCTGCAAACCCGACATCACGTGACAACTAATAACTTTCGGGTGAACCCTACATTACGTGGCAACTAATAAACCTTCGCACCCGACATCACGCGGGCAACTAATAAACCTTCATAAACCCGACATCACGTGGCAACTACACAACCTTCGAACCCGACATCACGTGGCACCTAATAAACCTCCGGGTGATCTCGACATCACGTGGCAACTAATAAACCTTCGTGTAAACCCGACATAACCACATAACCCTTTCCAACAATACCGATTTATAATCATTTCACAAGTCTCAAAATCCATTTCTTAAATCAATAACTTTTCAAAATGGTTTAAACTCAACCCCAGATCAAAGTAAATACCAAATTTATCCATTTAACTCAATAAAATTTCCAAATATTTAAAATGTCAGACAAAATCCACATGAAATGATAACTTGTTATGGTAAAAACCGACAATTATATTTACGCATAACTTCAATTGTTTCAATTAAATAAAGTTATATATATAATAATTAACCATAATTATATATCATAATAATACTCCAAAGTAGCTTAAACATGTAAAACCACTCACATACTACCGATACTGGCCCCGCTCCCCGCAGCTTGTCTCCGTGCTCGCCGTGAGTGCCTAATATGAATAAAATAACACTTAGGCTCCAATAACTAAACCAGCATTACCGAGACGTCCCAAATGTCTTATAATAATTCTTAGAACTTTGAAAACTATCTAAATTCGAACACGCCCAATTATACGGCGCCCCATGCACTTGCATCAAAATCTGTGGCTTTTCACCCTAGCCTAATTCTAAAATCAATCATCCAATACTACAAAACATCCAATTTCACTGCTAATCCATCTTCACTTACTTAACTTTGACTAATTGGTACTAAATCTCACCCAACCTTCTTAATTACCCCAAACGACTAAAACTAAACTAACCAAACGACGCCCAAAATTCACAAACCATATCAATGGAAAGCCCAAGAGACCGTGAACATCAGTAATTTTACCCGTATCCAAAGGTTGCTTGGTGGCCTAAACCCGATCCAACAGTCTACCAACTTTGTTTTCGCCGTATCTTCAAACTGCAGAGGGAATCAAGAAAAGGACCACCTGAATGAGTTCGCAGGTCCAAAATGTGAGGAAGGGCAGCCTGAAGTGGCCGGTACGCGTAAAACCATGGACCCACTTCGCATGCCGTCACGCTGGCCGGCCAGATCCGGCGCGTCGGCAAGGTCAGGAAACTCGCCTGAGGGATCTTCTCCCAGGTGGCGCCTCAGCAAAAGTAAAAATGGATCGCCCTTATTTAAAATCAAACCCAACTACTAAATGTCAAACTGATCACTGTGTTCACGATCTCGAAATTTTTTCTGTATTTGAGTCAAAATGAGGCTGTGGCTAGGCTCCATTTGGCACGCGAAGGATACAGAGTTTGTGTCGCTTTTCTGTAAAAACCCTGTATTATTGTTTGACACCGATAAATATACTTACATCGTTTTGTTTTCTCAAGGCTATAACTTTTATCCTGTAAGCTTGATTTCTTTATATTCAACCCGCTTCATAAACTCTCAGACGACGAGGCCTACGAATGGTGCCTTGGGTCAACCCAAAATTATTTTAATCCTTGAAAAGTCAACTTGGGTCCACATACTTGCAAGTTGGTCAAACTTGGTCAAACTTAGTCAAACTTGGTCAAACAGAAAAAAACTGAGATATTTTGAGACGGTCATTACAACCTACCCCCCTTAAAGATAAATTTCGCCCACTAAATTCACCTGGTCATGGAAGGCGAAATGAGGATACTTTGGCCCGCATTCGTCTTCCCGCCCCAAGTCGCTCTCAACTAGGTGGTTTTCTCTAAAGGACCTTCACTAAGGATATCATTCGTCATGTTCTCTCTTCTCTTCTCTACCTTAATCCGCACCGTCGGCCTCCTCATAGGATATCATCCTCGCCTCAATCTCTAGTGTCTCCAACACATGTGAGGGATCTGAGATATACTTGCGTAGCATGGAGATATGGGACACATTATGGACTCGAGAAAGTTCCATAGTCCAATTCGTAGCTTCACCGGACCATCCTCTCAACAATCTCAAAAGGTCCAATAGCGAGGATCTCTAGCTTCCTCGCTCCCGGCGTAACACGCCTTCCAAGGAGAGAGCTTCAAGCATACTCGATCTTCAACCTCAAACTCAAGATCCTTTCTATGCTTGGTTCTGTACAAATTTCTTGCCTATCTCGAGTCGCCAACCTGCACGTATAACATTAACCTCGCCCACCGTCACGCTTTGTACAATCTCGTGACCTAGTAATTTCCTTTCACCGCCTCATTCCAACATAGGAGCGCGCATCGCTTCCCATACAACGCCTTATAGCAAGTGACATCTCAATGCTCGAAAGGATAGCCGTCGTTATAAGTGAACTCGCCAAAGGTAGACATTCATCTCCAACGCCCTTGAATTCGCAGCACGCATGACCTCGCGACATCCTCTAAGGTCCGACAGTCCTCTCGCATCAGTCTAACGGCCCGAGGTGGAAAGCAAGATCAAATCTGCCAACTTGACACCTATTCCTTCATCAATCCCTTCCAAAACCTCGGCGAATCGCGGATTCTATCGTGAGATGACCGACGCCGGCACCCCATGCAAACTCACTATATGATCCATGTAGAGACCCACCTAGCTGAGGAGAAAACTTCTACCTAATAAGAGAAACGTGGCTGACTTGCGAGTCGATCAACTACTACCCAAATCCGCCATGTCTCCTCGAACCGTGGGAGTGGAGTTTGAATACAAAACACTACAAGGCCCCATTTCCACTGACGGGTAAGGTCGCAGGTTCAAAAGGCTTTTGCCTCCGCCTTCACTTGTCGACGTGATGAAGCACTCGATACATACTGCAACTTCTTCATCCTCGACCACCAATAATATTCCTTCGCAGCGGTACATCTCGTACTACCGGGTGCATAGCATAAGCGTGAACTATGGGCTTCCTCCAATATTTGCCTTTAACTCTTCGCTTGTCGACATAAAGCCTAGAACCAATCACCAAGGTCTGCTGCCCTAATAGCAAAATCTGATTGTTCTCCTTCTCGACTTTCTTCTCATGCTCATCAAACAGGATCTTCTAGTCGTGCTTCGAGAATACGATCTACAAGCATCGGTCGTAGTTGGAAACCAGCAAAAGTGCTCCTAAGCATGCATCCTCAACTCAACACCCAACTCTCAACCTCGACCATCAATGGAAGTCAGACCGCTCCCGTACATAAGCCAAAGAGCCTATGTGACTTCGCTCAAGGCATCCGCTCACTACATTTCGTCTTACCCGGATGGTAGCCGACAAGGCCATCATAATCCTTGGCAATTCCATCCACCTCCTCCGCCTTAAGTTTAACTCCTTCTGGGTAAACAAATACTTAAGGCTCTTATGGTCGGTAAATATCTCACAAGTCGCTCCATACAAGTAATGCCTCCAAGTCTTCAATGCTAAAATTACCGCAGAAGTTCCAAGTCATGAGTAGGATAATTCAAATTTCAGGTTTCTTCAATCATCTGAAGCACACGCCACAATCCTCTTATGTCGATCAACAGTAACCCAAACCTTGGCGTGAAGCATCACAGAACTCGAACCCCTGCCGTCTCTGCACGTCAAACAGACGATGTCAAATTTTCCTTCGCATTGAAGTTTCACCCGCTACCCACTCAAATTTAACTCCTTTCCTAGTCAAACAATGAAGGGGTCCTGCTATCTTTGAGAACCCTTCTATGAACCTGCGGTAATACCCCGCTAATCCCAGGAAACTCCGCACTTCTGTCACCGTAGTTGGTTGCTCCCAATTTTCCACTGCTTCTACTTTCTGAGGATCCACATAAATGCCATCAGCAGAAACCACATGTCCGAGAAACCCACTCTACAAACCTAAAAATTCACATTTGTCGAATCCTGCATACAACCCGGTATCGCCTTTAAAGTCTCGCAACACCAAACCCAAATGTCTCTCATGCTCCAACTCGCCGAGTACACCAAGATATCGCCGATGAAGACAATGACAACCGATCTAAGCATGGGACTAAGACCGGCTCATCATCAAATCCATGAAAGTCGTCACATCGTGAGTCCGGAAGACATCACTAGAAACTCATAATGCCCATATCTGCCCCCAATGCCGCTCTCGGGAATGTCCAAGTCCGATTCCTAATCCTCAACCGATGGTACCACCCCGTCAATCTCGAGAACACTCTTGCACTCGAGCCGATCAAACAGATCATCAATCCGGTGGCAAAGGATATCCAGCATGCACGGTGACCTTTATTCACTGCTCAGTCTATACACAACCTCCAAGTATCATCCTTCTCACAAATAACACCTATTGGCCCCAAGGTGAAACATCGCCCAATAAACCCCTATCCCCTCCAATCCTTGTAACCGAGTCTTCAACTCTTTCAACTCGCCCTGCCATCCTATAAGGTGGTAAAGAAATAGAGCTCACTGTGGACTAAATCAATGTGGGAAAATCTATTTCTCGTTCGAGGCAAACCTAAGATCGTCAGAAACACATCCTAAAGCCCTCAACATCGGTACATCCTCTAATCCCACTTCGCTACTACGAGTAACACCACGTGAGCCAGATACCTACAACTCAAGTAAACATCTGGGTTAAATGGCAAATCAAACTGGTTGTACACCGTCACAGAAGACTACTACCGGTAGTCCCTGTCACTAAATATCACCTCTCATGAAACAATCCATCAAGCATAGTTTGGAAGCAAGCCAATCCATCCCAAGAATCACATCTAACCCCTTGAGATCTATTAATATCAAATCGTCTACGACTCGCCCTCATTAAAACAAGCTACCCTAAGCATCCTCAATAGCCATATAGAGACTCTCCCGTGGGCTGTAACTTCAAACCACATCCCAAAGGAATTGGAGTCATCCCGACTTGTGCAACATACTCACGTGAAATAAAAGAGTGTGTAGCCCCCCAGTCAATGAGTACACGTGCATTGTCACCGTAAATAGATAATACTGGCCGCCAACGCGGTGGCTCAGGCTCTCCCACCGGTCATAGCATAAACTCCCCTCTAAAGAGTGGTCAGTTCTTCGCCCTCGCTCTCGGCCAAAACCGCCGTCTCTGCCAAAGGAAATCCACCCGAGACCGCTTTGCCCGTATTCATTCCTCCATGCCCAGCTCGCTGAATCGAGTAATCGATCCCGGCACTTCTAGTCCGGGGCCTGATTCTCGATGGGCACCTCTCAAATGTCCTATCCGCCTGCACCGAAAGCACTACATTATCCCACCTGCACGGTCCATCAGCGAACTCGTTACAAACGCCATAAGTCGAATCCGGAACCATCACTGGCTCAGATCTCAAAGTGGCACCGCCACTACCACCGACAAGAAATCCGTAACTCGCGGTGCGTCCACTCTCAAAACTCCTCGCTTACCGCCGCCCCATGTCCGCCCCCATTGAATCCTCTCGGCTGCCCGAAGATCCGCAGCCGAAACTACCTCTCTGGGGATGATCCCTCGACTGGGGGTCCCAAAGACAATCCATCATGATCGACGCTTAGTCCTGGGCGATTGCTGTCTGCCTCTCCACCTCTAGAGCAAGATCTCATCGACCGATACGTGGGATGATAGAACCCGAGAGGCTCAAAGCCACACCACTCCAATACATCGAAACCTCCCTTTCCCGCCGACCTCATCCGCAACCAAATCAGGGACATAACCCGATAGCTCAACCTACGCCTCATACTCGAAATGGTCACATACCCTCGGCGCCGCCTCAAACTATAGCCTCTAGTCTCAACAAAGGTCGGGGGCAAAACTCACTATGAAAAGGAATTAACTGCGTCCAAGTGTGACGCTTTCCTAGTCCTCTCATACCCACCACTTCCTTTGCACTACCCCCAGCGCGTAAATCCATCTATCCCGACTCTATCCTCATCCGGACACCGTACACCCCTCAGTCTAAAATCTTCTCTCACATCTAGCTGTGATAAAGCCACCATGGATCCGTGGAGCCATCAAACCCACCGCTCCAAGCCCCTACGAGCCGATCACGCAGAATACCCGCAAACCCACTCCTTCTCGGTGATCGAGCCGTGCGCCGACAAGATTCTCCTCATAAGTAGGTGCATCCGGATCCTTCTACCGGAGCCCGTCACCCTACGCTCTACCTCCCTAAGGCCATCAGGAAGAAAACTCATTTCAAGAATAAATGAAATGCACTGTTTCAAGGATAAGGTTAGGAAGGTATACAAACACTGATTTAGGCCGTAGATAAAGAATGCATAACCCCCAAGGAATTTAAAACCCAGAGCCTGACAATTAAGCAGCCGATAAGACCCACCCTGAACCCTTCCAAGATCCCCTCTACGGGTCCCGCTTAGTGTAGTTCCCACTCGTACAATCCCTGTGGAGTGTCCAATGGGACCCCAATCCTAAGCAAAAGAGCAAGTAACACCCGCATTAATATAATACCTCAAACATATGTATTAATCCACACAAATTTAAATCCACAACCTAATCTATCTTAATGTAGGTCATAACCACAAACATCCATAATAAGGACTCATATGAGTTTAATACTAAGATCAGAGCATTCTAAGAGTATTTGCGAATTTAGAGTTACAAGATGAAGATAAATAGGTCCAATAAAACAAAGACATATAGATGAGATAGAGTACTGCAGCTGTCGCAGAAAGAGCGGTGTTGAATCTGGCGCGAGGTAGGCCCTACGAACTGCCCGAACCTAGGGAACAGATTTAAAACAATAAATGTGAGATAATAAATCTTAGTGAGTGACATAATTTATAAAGAAAATAATGTTTTTATTTTCGAACATTTCTTCTCTCACGACTACCGCCCACTCTTCAGAAGTTCCCGTTTGTGTTTGGCTTCACAAAACTCCAACTTTCTTACCAAAGCCCCAAACAATACGAAATCTTACGCCAAAAATTTAACCGACATGATTAGTTAAAAGAAAATTATAGCCTCGAATTTGTTCACAACATAAAAATCGAAAGATAAAGTATATAGCCATCATGTCGTGAAAATAATCATGAAAATACAATAACCATAAATATCGAGATGGTTATACTTTACTCGCAATCCAATAATGTACTCATGCCATATATCCATAGTAAAACCGCTTCAGAGAACCCAACCCCACGACACCGTGGCAACCACAAACCTTCGTAAACCCGACATCACGTGGCACCAATAACCTTCTCGGGTGAACCCGAGCATCACGTGGCAACTAATAAACCTTCGTAAACCTGACATCACGTGACAACTAATAAACCTTCGTGTAAACCCACATCACGTGGCACCAATAGTCCTTCTGGGTAGACCCGAACATCAATGGCAACCACAACCTTCAAACCCGATTATAATCATTGTAACCTTTCCAATACCGCATTTTATAATCATTTCACAAAGTCTCAAAAATTCATTTCTTAAATCAATAACTTTTCAAAATGGTTTAAAACCTCAACCCCTGTACCAAAGTATTTAAATACCACAAATTTATCCATAAACTCAATAAAATTTCCAAATATTTAAAATGTTGACAAAATCCACATGAAATGATAACTTGTTTATATAAAAACCGACAATTATATTTACGCATAATCAATTGTTCGACCAAATAAGTTATATATATATATATATATATATATATATATATATATATATATATATATATATATATATATATATATATATAATAATTCAACTTCATAATTATATATCATAATAATACTCCAAAGCAGCTTAAAACATGTAAACCACTCCACAGACCACTGATATTCGCCTCGCTTCCCTCGTGTGCTCGTTCCGTGCCCGCCGTGAGTGCTCGTAATATAACAAAATAAACACTTAGGCTCCAATAATTCAAACCAAAGACATCAGATCTCCCAAATGTCTTATAATAATTCTTAACTTCAAAACTATCTAAATTGAACTCCGATAGGTCCAATTATACCGCGCGCTTTATGTAATCCTGCGACCAAAGTTGGGGCTTTTCACCCGAGAGCTAATTTCTCGAAATTGAACCGGCCAATACTTCATAAAAACATCCAATTTCACTAATCCATCTTCAATTTTGCCTAACTTGACCAATTGGTACTAAATCTCAGTCCAACCTTCTCGGTAATTACCCTAAATAACTCAAAAATGGAAAACTAACCAAACGACGTCCAAAATTCACAAACCACATATCAATGGAAAGCCCAAGAGGACTGTGAAACACATCAGTACTCTTAACTTGGTCCAAAGGTCACTGCGGTGGCCGAAAAACTCGATCCAACAAATTTCCGCCAACTTTCATTGGCCGTGATCTTTCAAACGTGGAGGATCTGAAGAAAAGGGACCACTGAATGAGTTCAGAGGGTCCAAAATGGGGAGGGAGGTACGTAGGCCTCATGGCCTAAAAATGCGTAAAACCCAAGGATCCACCGCTGGGCGGTCGCCGCTGGGCTCGCCGATCCGAGCGTCGTCCGGTCACGCTGGTCGCGGAAACCGTCTGAGGGATCGTCCGAGGTGGCGCTCCCCGGCCAGCGCGTGTAGTGTGGGGGTGGCCGGTGACGCTCCCACGCCCAAACCCAACGGCCAAGAACAGTCAAAACGACCCACTGTTCACGATCTCGGGAGTTTTTTCTAGGGTTTCTTTGAGCTCAAATGAGTGCTTCGGGGGCTGTGGTTCCATTTGGCACGCAGCTAGGTTTATAGGCCTAGGGTCGCCAAGAAAACCCCGCATGCATTCGACATTGATAAAATACTGTTGTTTGATTCTCTCAGGGCCATAACTTTTTATCCGTAAGTCGGATTTTGACGTTCAACCCGTCTATGAACTCGTATCAACGAGGCCTAATAAATGGTGCCTTATTCAACCCAAAATTATTCGTCCTTGAAAAAGTCAACTTGAGTCCACATACTAAGTATTGGTCAAACTTCAATAAACTTAACAAACTCACAATAACGTAAAAAACTTGTATTATTTGGTACGGGTCATTACATTTTTCCTCTGAACGATTTTCGATAGCAAAAATCGCTTTGATAAGGGCCGATATCCGATATATCGCCGATATACCGGTCGATATATCGGAAATTTCAAACACTGCATATACCGTTCATATAATTTTCATATTACTTTTTATGTAATCGTGACTTGTTCATATACTTTCGTCCTCACATATACTTTCTTTATGATTTTCATATACTGTGCTTTACATGCTTTTCATATATTTTTATCTCGTGTCCTCGATACTTTACTCAGACTTGTATAATTGTTTATAGCTATCATCGCATACTAAACATACGCTTCATATCAAGCACATATATATATTCTCTACATTTCGCTTCGCTTTTACGTTTTGCCGCCTCGTATAAACCTTAAGCGGATAAAGGAAACTAACTGCCAGGACCAAGGTACCGTGATATACCTTCCAAGGTATCATCAACGCACGAGATGCTGGACCTATGCCCATGTAATATTATACCCAAAGGTATCATCACTGTACGAGATAGTGACCTATGCCCGGTAATATGATACCCGAAGGTATCATCATTATACGAGACAGTGACCATCCATAAGGGCCCGAAGGCGTCAGAATGGCCACCGTGATCCAAACGATCTACGCTATCGACCCAAAATGCACGATATCGTAACTCAGATGTCGCAGACTTGTTTTTCCCTATCTAATAGGCATGCCAACCTATCTTGACCCGGGTTAAGTAGGTAATCATTGTGTATTTTATGTTGTTTTCTCTCATAAGCATGAATAACTATTGTTATCATGATTGCTTATGCATTATATACTATCATTACTTTAATCTGTATTCGTTCTCATATATGTAGCTTCATATTACGGTTCTCATATTTCTCTATAATACATATATTCCTATATTTTTATCATGCATGCATTTACTCATTCTTATGACATAAACCTATATATTTCTATCCTTGTATGTTTTACTTGTACTTTTACCAGACTGTTCTATCTCCCATAGGAGTGCAGAACATAGACTTCTTCTTTAATACCCTTAGGTACCCTTCATGTCCAAACTATTTACCTTTTTATCATTTCTTATTCAGATACACACGTATAAACATTCGCTTGCTTGGGCTAGGAGATAAAATGAGCAGAGACTCGGTACAATATACCCGAAGGTGCGATGCCGGTGCGGATCATAGACGTGCCTGCCCACGTAATAGAAGCGTCGTAGCACTAGCAGGAGTGCCGAAGCACTGATCATGTATACATGCCTGCCCACGTAATAGAAGCGTCGTAGCACTAGCAGGAGTGTCAAAGCATTGATCATATATGTCTTGTCATTCAATATCCGGTCTTAGGCAGTCATACAATTATACGTGTTCTTTGAGCTTATCATTTTATTCTTTTCTTCTATACTCCTCTACATATCAAATCTACGTCTATTACTATTTCTTGTTCATATCTATCTCTTTTCTTATCATGTATTCCAATTGACTTTACCCATGCGATTAGTACCCTTGGTACAACAATCATATTTTCATATGTGGATACCGAATGCCATTAAATAGCATATGGTTAGATTCTAGACTCAATGATCTTTCCATAGAGTCCCATAACACCTGAATCGGAGTTTGGACGAAGGAGTTATGACCTTCCGAAGTTGGAGGTCATACGTAGTCAACTGGCAGCCCCGGCTGAATTGGGCGACGGCGACCTCGATGGCTTCGGTCATACACCTTAGTTTGACACCTTCTATACTCCTCAGGCATATGAATGGATTCTTGACTCAATGGGATTTCCATAGAGTCTAAGAACACCCAAAACGGAGTTCGGACGAATAAGTTATGACGCCAGTTGGAGGTCATCGTGATTAACCCGACCAGTGACTTGAGCGCTGGTGGCGACTGGTTGAGCTTGGTCTAACACCTCCAGTCCTGACATATAATGTCCTCCTTAGGCATATGAATATATTCTTGACTCAATGGGCTTTCCGCAGAGTCCTAAAGAGACACAGAGAAGCGGGTTCGGGACGAAGGAGTTATGACCTTAAGTTGGAGGTCATACGTGGTTCTTCAATGGCCCGACTGGGCAGCCGAGCTGTTGACCTGGTTGAGCTTGGTCTAACACCTCGGTCTGACATTTAATGTCCTCCTCAAGCATATAAATATATTTTTGACTCAATGGGCTTTCCATAGATACCAAGAACACCCGAAACGGAGTTCGGACGAAGAAGTTATGACCTTCCGAAGTTGGAGGTCATACGTAGTTAACCCAACCGAGTTGACCTGAACTGGCCGAGCTGACCTGACCTGGTTGAGCTTGGTCTAACACCTCGGTCTGACATCTAATATCCTCCTCAGGCATATGAATGTATTCTTGACTCAATGGGCTTTTCATAGAGTCCAAGAACACCCGAATCGGAGTTCAGACGAAGGAGTTATGACCTTCCGAAGTTGGAGGTCAAATCGTGGTCGCAGCCGAGGCGGCACAGGCGGCCAGGCTGGGCTCTACGGGGGACGAGGTCTGGCCGGCCTCCTGATATGAGGTCTGTGGCGACCTCTCTTGCGTAAGGTCCTGGCGGCGCCTACAAGATGGTGCGCTGACCTCTACGGGATGAGGTCTGGCGACGCCTCTCTTGGATGAGTCTGGCGGCGCCTGGCGCGTGGTCTGTTGGCGCCTGGCTGTGAGGTATCTTGACCTCTGCGGGATGAGTGCAATGACCTCCTCTTGCATGAATAACCGTCTTGACCTGCAGCTGATAGGCTGTTCGAGTAAAGACCGTAACTTGGTCTGAGGGTCAATTGAGAAATTCAAATCCTAACATCAAGTTCATTGATGTGGCTACAATTTACCCGAGAAGGACTTGCGCAAATTCCCTTTATTTATGACAAAAGCTTAGTTCTAAGGTCGAAGCTGCAGGTATGATCAAATAGAAATTTTCTTGGACAAGCTTGTAGCTAGACCCTTCCAAAACTTTATCTATAGGAGCCTTAAACTTTCTCAACTCAACCTAACAAGAAATGAGATTGGGAGTCTCCAAACCATATATTTATACTTTCTACACCCTAAACTAGACAAACCCATACTATTGTACAAACTTCGATACTTTTCCATACGGAACTTAACAAGTTCCATACAAAACCATACCCAAATTCCATACACGCATATTTCCATACAAATATTGTAGATTCCTCTGGCCACAAAGGCGTGTAATATACACCCATAGTTTTCATATAAATATTCCTAGTTCCTTACACACATAGTTTACATACACATATTCATGGTTCCAAACTCAAATTTCATACTCAAATTTAGTAGTTCCATACAACCCAAGACATGTATCCATACACCCATAGTTTTTATATAAATATTCACAGTTATTCTGACCCCGAACATGTATCCCAGCCGCTGTAGTTTTCATATAAATATTCCTAGTTCTTTTTGTGATCTCCTTCTTTCTTGCTTTTAACCTCTTGCCTTCTTGCTTCCTTTCTCTTATTCTTATCCGTTTTCTCTCTCTGCTCTAAGACCAAAAATGAAATATTTATTTTGGTGCTTATCATTTGATCTTTTTGTTTCACTTTCCAAAGGGAGAAACTTCATATCTTTCATCAAACCGCCCAATATGTATAATCTTCTTCCTTATTTCATTTTAATATCTTTCTTTTATTACTCTTTGGTCCTCACATTCATTTTTATTCTCTATTCAATTTATCAAAATCCTATTTTGGCATATAAACTTATTATATTATGACCCTTGGGTCATGAAATGGGTAAATTATTAATTTACCCTTAACTGTTGTATTAATTCAAGTTCTTATTTATTTCCGAACAATTCCATTTAGCTTTTAATATACCCTAAACAAGTCAGAAAGCTTAGTTAGGAGTATATTTCGGGGTGTTACAATATATGCATGTTTGATATATTAACAGCCCTTGTTATGCGGAATACATAATGCATTCATATCGTGAGGCGTACTGGAATAGTATGTGTGAGTGCATGACAAATAAAATCGGAGGGTTGTTCAAACAATGAATTCTTTTGTAAAATTATTAAAATAAAATTTTATCGAAAAGTTGTCCGAAGAATTGTGTTGGGAAATCATCCAACAATTCACGTCGGAGAGGCCCATGAATTGTTTAGGAGAGTTACCCAACAAATTCACCTCGGAGGATTGTCCAACATATTTATATCGGAGGGTTGCCCACAATTAAAACAAATATTTTTGTTGAAGACGATTTTCATACATGACATAAGCATGTGGGAGTTGGTGAGGACTGAGACATGGGATTGGGTATGTAAATATTCAAGTAGGATCAATACATTTAACTTGAATGTGTTTAGTTCTTCATTACGTAATATGTAGGTGGGAGAGAGTAACCCATATAGGGAAATTCAACTACTGGGCATTGCTCACTATGTCGAGGGAAAATTATTTAAGGTATAGGGAGTGTTCGGGAAGACGGCGCTCATTAGAGGCCGCTTTTGAAAAGAAAGCCGACATGTGGTTTTGATTACGTTTTTGTAAAACATGTATGAAATATTACAATTAAAACATGTTTGTATTAAGAGTGATGTAACAACTCTTGAAACTATTGTAATATGTTGAATATATTTTGGTGAGTATGTTGTGTAGGTCGATATGACCATTTTACTCATATATGGGTCTCATGATATGAGACACGCAGGTTTCCGCAGGTTGATGGTGGTCAACAAGACATCCCGGGAAATTGTGCGTCACACTAGCTTTTACAGCTTTTAGAAAAGTTGATAGTTTAATATTGTATATTTGAATATTATTATTTATGACCAATTTGTGCATTTGAAAGTTATTTGATTTGTTTATTGGGTCCAAATCCTACGAGCTTGAATTTTAGAAAAATTGATTGATTAACACCATGATATGTCAGTTAATCAATATGTGTCTATGATGCAGGAAATGTTCTTCGGTGGGACAGAAACTACAAGCAGTACAATCGAATGGGTCATGACGGAGCTACTACGGAAACCCAAGTCGATGAGAAAGGTTAAAGAGGAGATTGATCGAGTTGTTGGACCAAACAGGAAGGTTGAAGAGAGCGACAGTGATGAACTTCTATATCTGCAAGCTGTGGTGAAACTCTACGCTTACATCCGTTCTTCTGCACTGCTACCGAGAAATGCGTAGAACGCTAACTTCATGGGCTATTTCATGCCCAAAACACCCAACTTCTTGTAAATGCATGGTCGATCGGAAGGGACCGGGGTCTGGGACAACGCCACTCAGTTTCCAAGCGCAGAGTTTTGAGATCTAATGTGGACTACAAGGGGCAGAATTTTGAGTTGATTCCGTTTGGATCAGGGAGACGGATGTGTATTGGTATGCCATTTACCCACAAAGTAGTGCCCTTTGTTCTGGCCTCACTGCTTCACTGTTTTGATTGGGAGCTTGGCACTGACTTAACACCCGAAACGATTGACATGAATGAGAGGGTGGGACTAACATTGAGAAAGCTAGTACCTCTGAGAGCGATACCCAGAAAGCGCATTGTTAGAGATTGATGATCATGGAAGCAGGTGATTTAGAAAGTCTTAAGGCGATCAACGTAATGGACTCTATATTTTATATCAAATAATTTGATCTCCTCTTTTTTCTCTGTTTTTTGAGGCATCAGTTGAAATCTAAGTGTATGGTCTCAGACCTCCAGTCTCTGCAACCCAGACTATGAAGGAAAAGTTTGAAACCATGCTATTAATATTATAAAAGATTATGCTAAATGTGATTTGAGTGTTTCAGCACACCTATTAAGTACAGGTATTCGATATTAACAGTAAATTAGCATTGTTCTTAACAAAAAAAGGACAAGCCTCCTCGGAATATTCTATTTTTAATGCTGTATGATATATCAAATAGTATGATGAAGGATTAATATTCTGAATATATACCATTAGTAGGACAAAGGAGAGCTCAATAGTTCATGCTCTTTACAAGGATGTGACTGAGATCTACAATCATTCTTTATACAAAAATTTGTGGATGCCCAGATGACCAAGCCGTGAGCACTGTTGGCCGAGCTGCATCCAAAAGATTAGTAGCCTTCCAGAAGTGTTGTCAACCGTTCAAACCCAATGATCTCAATCATTTTATTTTATTTTTTATCGCAGGAAGCAAGAAATTATTTGTTATAGATCTCAATTCAAAGATGGCAAGCAATGTTATTGAAACCTTTGGAGCAAATAATCACCATGAGCTATGCTGCCAGCAGACTCCAGTAAGGCTTTTTCATGAAGTCCCCTTCCAAACCTCCACATATAGTTCAGACCAACAAGAAGTTCAGTGATGGTAGCTTCTGTCTTTGCTTGATTTGCAAAATAGAGGGTCTGCACCAGAAGCACGTTGGTCCTGGAAACCATATCCTGCTTCTCATAGCTCCGCTCAGAGTGCCACCTTATCATGTTATGAGCAAGTGGAGCAAGCCATTCTAATATCCTTGCCAATGCCAGACTCCAATCTGATGCAAGAGCAGCATCACAAACAGTTGATTCCAAATTTTTGGCATATAACTTTAGCTTTGTCCTTAGAGAGGCTCTCACAGTTGTTGGTAATGAGTCATAGAGGTCATCTCTTGTATCAAGGTCAATCAAGTGAGGAGATGAAGCAAGCCTCTCAATTGATATAATAACATTTGCATAGTGAAGAGCCAAACCAGCATCTCCAAGGGTAGATGCAGGTCCATTTGATAACCTACACTTGGAATTAAAAATTGGTACTTTAGTATGAATTCTCTTGCTGTGAGAAAGAGACTCTGTCTTGGATCTGTTCACTACATCAATGTTTTTTGAACAAATACCATTCGACTTCACAGAGCCATTGCTCAGTGCCGTACAGCTCTGCAGAATAGGGGAATCATTTCCACCGATCATGCATCCTCTGAAAGGTCCAACAGAAGTTAATTTTTTGGTCCTCAAATGAGAGTGCTTTTCCAAATGAGCAAGTGACTGCTTGTTGTTTGCCCTCTCCTTGTCAGAGGTTAGCCATGATTTGGAAATTGACCTGCCAAGTGGTCCTGAATAAAACCTTGAAGAGTTACTCTCAGATGGATAAACTGACGATTGCATTAGAGCTGAAACTGATTGACTGCGAGTAAGCAAATCAGAATTTTTAGGCTCAGAGACTTTGTTTCCTGCTTCCTCTGCCCTTTGGTCACTCCCAAAAGTATAATTGATCCTCTCAAGTATGGTAGAAACTGATCTTACCAGAAGCCGGACAGTGTAATCATATGATCTACTCCATGGGGACATCTCGCGAAGATTTTTCACTTCCTGACGCTGCAACATAACCTTCTGCTGAAACTCTAGCAATTTCACACGATCCAAATCCATATTTCCCTGCATTCTCCTCAATGCCTGTTCAAGCTCTGCCAACACTTCCACCTCTTGATACAACTGTGAGGAAACCGCAACAAATCTCTGCATTTTCTTTGTTTTCCTGTGCATCTTCTTCCATTTATACTCCCACCCACACCATGCAACAGCATTCTGAATTGAGTCATCAAAAAAACATTCAAAATGCTGATACATCGGATCTGCGCACCTCTTCCCAAGCCTAGCAGTGAACCTCATCACATACTCCAAATTCTCAATTATTTCAGCAAGTGCAAGACCCATAAGATAATCATCATCTTCGGATACAAGCTTTCTAACCCCAGGTGAGTTTAAAATTTCTTCTTTCAACCTATCAAGCTCTCCATCACTCAAACCATTCCACAAAGTAACCAGCCTAGACATCAAACTTGCAACTTCATATGCCAAAATTCCAATTAGTCTCTTGTCAGGTTCAGACACTGTTTTACGTGAAGTCCTCCACAAACTACTGAACCACTTCTCAGTTCCCCTGTTGGCCCCCATTATACTACAAAAGAACCATAAAGAAAACCCAACCAAACGCCTAAATATATATCTCACAGTTCCTGCATAATTTTTCAAAAAATAACCCCAATTAGACAATTGAATTTTCAATTGGGCTACCAAATCATAAGTTCGCCATTTTGCACTCAATTACAAACCAAAAGCAGCCCCACATTAACAAAATGCAAAATAATTCCAAAAATGAGAGAGAACTTCGGTTTCACAAGGAAAGTAGATCTGGAAAAACAAAGATACCAAGAAAATAGTAGAAAATTTTCCATACTAAATCTCATAATTGATAAACGAATAGCTTGACATACCTAAATATATCCACTGAAGAAACAAATATGCATAAACCCTAAACCCAACTCTGTTTGGTTAACTGAGAAATTTGGGAAAATGTCACAAATATCAAAATTTCCAAATCTAAAATTCCCATCATATTAATAAAACAATAAGCTCCGAAGATAAGCTTAGTTCAGTTGAGATTTTAAGTTTCTAAGAAACAAAAACAACCAGACATCAGATTCATACTTCTAGCATTCCCCCGTCAGCTTAACAAATTAACAAGTAATGAAGCCAAAAACGGAAAAAGAAAAAGGAAAAGAAAAAGAAAGGAAGTTACCATTGTGATATGAAGAACGATGAAGAGGTAATCCAACAGCAGGCTGAAGGAAGAGTGAGAGAGTTTCAGTGGAGAAGGGGCGTAAGATTATAGGGTGCGCATCCCCGGCTTCATATAAGCCCGACCGGAGGAGGCCAGGAGAGAAGAGAAGCGGAAATCGGTCAAACCGATGTGAGAAACGGGTTTATCCTCGTGGAATATTAGGATTTGTGCTTTGATGTCGCCGAGGTGTAGGTGTCCCTAACCTATGGAGCTACGAAGCGACGTCGTTTGTGATCGGGTTTGGGTCTTGTACCGGGAGGGGCCCACCACGACATTGGTTTTGGTTTGAAGTTTGAAGTTTGAAGTTTGAACTATGATTATGAAGAGACAGTTTTGAATTTTGATTGAAATTTGAAGGAATATCTGGGTCTGGGGCTGGGGCTGGGGTGGGGTAAGTTTTGGGCATGGAGGATTTTATGGGCCATATCCATCCCTTCTCACGTCTACCGTTATCAATATACTACTAACCAAAGTCTCCATAAATAAATTAATTAATTAAATATTGTATCTACTCTTGTTTGTCCTCAAATCTACATGTGGGCCTCTCATTCATCACTCATCACTCATGAGACGCCGCTGCAATTTCAATTCAAACTCACCTTCTCAATTTTCGGCCTTCCCTATACATTCGTGGGTCTCTAAGCCCCCCTATAGTTGGGCTTATCGAGTAACTGGGCCTTGGTTCCTCCTTCTTCAGCTTGCTTTCTACTTTTATATGGTTGTGGTGTCCTGTGTGAGTGTAACACACAAGACACCCTCCTCAAATACCCCTCATTTCACCCCCACTAGTTTTTTTTTTTATTACCTTTTAGTTTTAAGTCAATAAATTGTTCCTATTAAAACTTGAACTTAAGACCCTTTTTTTTTTATTTTATATTTATGCTTATTTGAAACAATGAATGTTACATACCCGTTAAACTAGACACGATGGCCAATATCCCACCCACTAGTTTATATTATATCGGTAATTTAGAATAGTAAGTAGTAACGCATGCATGCTCCCAAAATTTTGTAAACCTTTTTAAATGAGAGAGGAAGAAGAATAATATTAAATCAGTTGTATTCAACCAAGAAGCCTATGCTTTTCCTTTATCTAAAACCAATGAAACTGAGCACAGTTTTGCTTCCATCTCCCTGTGAACGCTCATCTCCTTTTGTCCTTGCAACATTTTTATGCGGTCAATCATATCAAACAAAGTTCACAAAACTTTCAAAGGGGCAAAATGAGAAATAAGAGAGATCTCAGAACTCATGCCCTCATACCAGCCCCACAAACGACTGTCCTAAAAATTCAAAATCACAGAATTTTAGTTTAATATCAATACCATGCCTCATGCATGATTCAACTGAATGAGGATTTTATTTAATATCAATATCATGCTTGATGCATAATTCAACTGAATGAGGGTTTTAAATTAATATGAATATCATATCCGATGCATGACTCAACTGAATGAGGATTTTAGTTTAACAGAGACACAACTGAATGAGGAGTTTAGTTTAACATGAATATCATGTTGGGTGCATGACTCAACTGAATGGGACCCTCCACTCAGAAAATTTCTGGCATACCAAACATGAACCCAACGCTCCAATATTTTGCAAATCTTGCACAATTTAGAAAAAAACCAAAATCTTGTAACACTCTTATCATCATCAGGCTCCCTCTCTGAGATTTTAAAATGCAAGGGAAGGAAAAAGAAAATGGAGTCATGATATCAATGAAAGAAGATCACCAAAGCGCCGGATTTACATAAAGTGGGAAAATTATATTAATAGACTTAGCTTGGAGTGTGAGTATTACCAGAATCAACCCACATGGAGAGAGAGAGAAGCCGAAAAGGGTCTGTATTCTGTGATATTAATATATTATGGAATATAATATATATATATATATATATATATATATATGTATATATATGACTTTAATTATAGCTTTGCAGCTTTATTTCATGCTTATTCATTTATTTTTGGCCTGAAAGACGATTTAAAAATATTTGGGTGTGGTCCTCCTTCTATTCGTTCTCCTCCTTCTCAAGTAAAGAAAAGGGAAAGTATTATTAATGATAATGTAAATAAATATTTTTTTTCCTTTTCTTTCTGTTGGGACTCTTCAAGATGTTAAAGGTTGTGGATTGGAGTTACTCTTTTATCAAGGCATGTATTGGAAAACCCAATTATTCAATTTTGAGTTTTTATTTTTATTTTTTATTTTTTAAAATTTCTTTTATATTAATGGTAGCCCACAATGATATGTAGTAAAGAGGAAAAAATAAATGCTACCCCTTGAAAACCCCTTTAACCCCACATGCTCATCACTAGGGAATCTCCCCTTTTATGAACTGCTTTTCTCTTTCTATTCAAATTTGATAGATAAAAAAAATGTCGATTATAAATGGAAAAAGAGAAAAAGAAAAGATGGTAAAAAGAAAATCTTGAATGTGTCCAACATCTCTAGAAGGGGCCTTATTTTGTGCAGGAGTGGCTTTCACATAAAGGAGAGATTGGGTGCACCAAATAAGTTTATCTCACCTAACTTTGTATATTTTCTTTATTTAAAAATAAAATAAAATTTTGAGAGTAGGTTCTTCACGTGATTGATGTTGAAAACATGCGCCACATTCATGGTCGGGTCCATATTCAAACCCGACCCGGTCTATGCTATCCGGGTTTACAGGTTTTTAAGAGTTTAATGTTAAAATAATTCATTTCTGAAAAAAAAAAGAAAGGACTTCTTTCCAAAATAGTAATCAAATTAGTTTTTTTTTAATTCAACTAAACAGACACCTGCTTTGAAAACTCTATTCATTCTATTTTAAAAATTAACCTTAAAATTATATTCATCAACTTCAGTTTTAAACATTAATCTTAGATAATTGATGAATACGATTTTTAAATGTTAACCTTAAAACTGTAATCGGTTAATATAGTTTTAATCTTTAATTTTCAAGACTATAATTGGTGAATGTAATTTTTAAAACATGTGAATGTATAGTTAAATTAAAAAAAATTAGTTTCATGATTATTTTGAAGAGAAGTCTATTTATCTTCTTTTCTTTTTGAGATTTTAATTATTTTAACATTAAATTCGATTTTTAGAGTTTAGTATCAATATAACTATTTTTTCAAAAAAAAAAAAACCTAATAAGAGTAGCTTTCTTTCCAACATAATCATCAAGCTATTCTTTCATATGTTTTGAAAACTGTGTTTACTAATTATAGTTTTAAAATACCTTAAAATCCCATTTATTAACCATTAATTTTTAAAATCACATTTGATAAATGCGGTTTTAAATCATGTGAAAGAATAATTTGATGATTATTTTGAAAAATATGTTACTTATGTAATTTTTATTATAATGAATTACTTTGACACTAAACTCTGGATTTTATGAGTGTAATTTCAAAGTAATTCATATTAATAAAAACCAAAGTTTAGTATCAAAATAATTAGTTATAATAAAAATTACATAAGTAGCATTCTTTTCAAAATATAACTAAACTAATTTTTTTCTTATTTTGAAAATCTTGTTTACCAATTACGGTTTTAAAAATCACATTAAAATTGCATTCATCAGTTATGGATTCAAAAAGTTAACCTTAAAATCAAATTGATGAATTAGATTTTTGAAACATGTAAAAAACTAATTTGACGATTATTTTGAAAAGATCGTAGATTATGTATATATATATATATATTAGATTTGAATAATTTTAACATTAAAGTTTAAACTCGATTTTGATGGTTGGCACTTTTGGTTGAAGGTGAGTTGTGAGGAAAAGGGGTTGTTGTTTAGCACCAAAAGAGGAGCTGGGGTTGGGCACATGCAGCCATCAAACTGAATCATACGTTACTCTTTCTTTCGGTGTCAAGCGTTAAAATCCAGGTAAAGTGTACTTCGACAAACCCCCATTTGATTTTGGATCAAAATTTTGTCCTACTCCCAAGTCCCAAGTCCCACCCAATCTTTATTTACTGCTCACAAGGCACAAGGCATTCGTTTTTCTAATTATTTGGCTTCGTCCGTCATCGGTGTTTGCTGACCTGGCAGGCACCTTGCTGACTCAGATGTGCCACGCAAGCTAAGCGGATAATTTTGTTGTTGAGCTGGAATGCGATGATGATATGCAAGCCGTTGGATGGACATAGAATTCAGGGACGAACGATGACTGGGTCGGATCGGGTCGTGTAGGGTGGGAAGAAGAGGCAAATTCAGAAGCTCATTTATGAAATATATATATATATATATATATATATATATATATATATATATATATATATATAAAGAAAAAAGAAAAAAAAAGAAAAAAATAATAGATTGTAGTGAATTGATATTAAGAGATATATTAGGTCCGGGGGATCGTCAACGGTCTTACCGACAGTCTTTATACCACTGCTTTGCTTTTGCAGAGTTAGAATTGGGTTTTCCGTTTCTATGGGCTTTCTTTTTTCCCTTTTGTTTTTTTTTCTTTTATTTGTTTTCTACCTTGTTATTATTATTTTGAAAGGATGATGCCTACCTTGTTATTTATTTTTGGGGCTTTCTCCTTCTTTTCTGCCCACCTTATCAGGGCACTCTCCCCTTCCTTTATTTTAATATTTACAAACCTGCCCGTCCCTTTCGATAACACCCCTATAAAAAGCTAATATTTATTCCCCTTTATTAAAGAAATAAAATAAATTTCCACTTCATTATAATTGCATCGCAATCACGCCTACCCTTCACCGTTTTCTTTACCACTTTTTAAGTTATCATTTCTTTTAACTCTCCTTTATCCAAAACAAACTCCAAATTTAAAAGTTCTTACCATTCAAATTCAAAACAAAAACTCTTTTTTTTTCTTATCCCACATCTAATATACGATACTAGAAAGTTCTGTTATTTGTATGGAGTTTTTTTATATGCAAGGAAGATTGTTTTGGTGAAATGGCAATTGGGGTCTAAAGGTGACAAAAAGGGTGATGCAGATGGTGAAGGGGACTTCCACAATTGCCCCTCCACTATCTGTGGGCGCTCCAATCATGGAGTGGCGTTAGTTAAAAAGGTTTTTCTTTAATAAGTAAAAAAATCGAGATAGGAAAAACTGATGAGAAATGTAGGCTAGGGATTTGAACTTTTGGGGAGTAAAATAATGGATTATTTTATGACGGTTTCATGGCTTTAACAGCACACTTTTATTTGACTGTATTTTTAATCCAAACAACAACTGGTTTTGGAGATTTGGAGTTTCTGAAAACCGCTTTTCACTCTCTTCCTTCCAGCTTTCCCACGGAAAAAAAAAAAACAAAGAAAGTAAAAACTATAACTGAGATTACTAAACTACCCTTCTATTCTCCTTCTATTCCCACCTACCACCCTACTCCCATCTCCTCTATCTACATTCCACCCGCTCTCTAATTTTCTAAACTATTATAAATATTGAATTATTGAGTTTGATGTTCTAAATTTCTAATTCCATTATTTGGACACCACATGCTGATATTCAAAATTCCCTTGTTTTGATGACTTAAATAATTAAGCTACTTTTTGGGTTAAAAATAAATTTCCTGATTTAGTTCCTAAACTATTTATTAATATATTACATTTTTCAGATATTTTATAAATTAAATTTTAATATTTTGCATCCGTAAAAAATTCATACATTCCGCTTTTTTATTTTTTTCCCATTAATAAGGGGGAAATAAATAGGGGCAATTATGTTTGAGAGCTTCATGGACCTCATATTTAAGAAAACATTCATAAAAAAAATCAAAATTAAACCCCGAAATAAAATTAATCTTAAGCATATAAAAATTCAAAATATCAACAATACCCTCGTTTCCTTCCCACACATCCACCCAACTCATTTCCCCCAACCAACGGAGCCGCAGACTTAGCCTTCGTTCTTCCTTTCCTTTCTGTTTTTTTCATATAAATCAATTTTCATCAACTTTTAATATATAAATAATTTCAAAATTTACCATGTTTTTAATATTTGGTTTTATTTTTATTAAATAATTTATAAATTTGAAAATCTACTTAATAAAATGCCTTTATTTTTAAAATTTTCATTTACTCAATATTTATAGTTTTTAATTATAGTTTTATTTTGTGTGATTAAGGCATTAAAATAAATTGGATTCCATATATATATATATATATATATATATATATATATATATATATATATATATATTCACTTGTAACAATTAATAATTTAACAAATATATAAGTAAATACTAATATTTTAAATATAAAATATCTTAATTATATAAAATATATTATATATTTTCCATTTGTAATAATTTTTATTTATAATGTTCATATTATGATCTATTTTTTATATTTTTACACTCAACTTTTTATAAAACTAAATTATATATATATGGGTTTTGAAATTTTTTTAGATAAAATTATTATAAAAATATTAATTATCTTCAATTTTATTTAAAAAATTTGATAATAATCAATTGAGTGTTTAATTTTAAAATCGATAGTTAAAAATTGGAAAAATTAAAAGTAACAATATTACAAATTAATAGTAATAATCTATTAAGTATCTAATATTAAAGATTTGAATATTAAAGATAAAAAATTAAGCAAATTACAAACATAAAATTAGAATAAACAAAAAATATAAATATATAATAAAGTCAATAATAATAGAAACACACATATAATAGATATAAAATATACATGTGTTCGATTATTTCCTTTTTTTCTAAATCATAATAATGAAACATATGCATTTGCTCAAATTAAGTATGAGATCTATGAGATTTGTTACATTATACAAGGTGTTTCTACTAATTATACAAAACATATGAACTAAGTGTACATGGGTTGTACAAGCTAACTAATTTTTGAGGATTTCAATTAATTTTTAAAAACTAAAATGATTTTTTCTTTAATTGAATGATGAAAGACATTTGATATAAATATTGTTTGATCTCACACTCATCATATACATTTATTTTATTTTCATACATATTCAATTTATAAACTACTTTAATTATAACTTATGAAAGAATAGGTTTCTATTTTTTTTTTTTTAATTATAAAAATGAAAGCATGCCTATGCTCATATTTAGTATCGAGATTTATGGGATATGTTATAATGTATAAGGTATTTATACTAATTGTACAAAATATATTAGGGGTGTATATGTCTACTATTTTTAAAGGATTTCAATTGAGTTTTAAAAACACAAATGATTATTTCCTTAATACAAGGATGCTGAATGTTCTTTATAAATATTATTTGATCTCAGACTTGTCTTATGCATTTTTTTTATCCCCAAACACACTTATTTTTATACTTTAATAATAATTTATAAAAAATAGATTTTTTTATTTTTTTTATTTTTTATGAATGATAATAACGGAAACATGTCTATGCTCACATTTAGTACCAAGACGTATGAGATTTGTTATTATGTACAATATATTCATACTAATTGTACAAGGAGCGTATAAGATTCTAATTGGTTTTTGAAAGCTTAAATGATTATTTCCTCAACTTAAGGATGAAATACATTATTTATAAATATTGTTTGATTTCATGTTATTTCACATTCATAATAAATATTTATTTATAATATTTACAATTTTAATATTGTTATTTTATTTTTTATATTTTTAAGTTTTTTTAAATCTAAATTTATTTTAAAAATATTAATAGAAGATGTTATTCATGGGTTTTTAAAACTATTTATAAATAAAAAAAATTAATATTTAAAAATATTAATTATCATTTGAATATTAAGTTTAATAACTATATATATATATATATATATATATATATATATATATATATATATATATATATATATATATATATATATAAGTTCAATATTTTTAGTGCTTATTTTATATTTATTACTAAATGTGGTTTATAACTATTTATAAAAAAAATATTTAAAAATATTAATTATCTTCCAATTTTATTTAATAAAATAATAATTATCATTTGAATATTTTTTTTATTACAACTATCATTTGAATATTAAGTTTAATAACTATATATATATAGATTCCAATATTTTTAGTGCTTATTTTATATTTATTACTAAATGTGAATGTATTTATATATTAAAAGTCTTATTACATAAAATATAAATATACTAAAGAAAATAATGAATAATAAATAAATTAAATTAAGTAAATTCAAAATTATATAATTAAAAATCTAAAAATTTAATTTATGGAAAATCACAACAAAAAAACCTGAAGATTAATTGACAAAAAAAAATAAAAAAATCCAAAGAAGTGGTGTAAACTAATTGACAAAACAAAAAAAATAAAAACAAAGAAAGTGGGGTTGCTTTAGTGAGCGCGGGGGGAAAGGCTGGGGTTAGGGGTTATACGGGCGCGTGGGGATGTAGGGTGAGGAGATAAGCTTTTTTGTTTCTTCCAAATAAATGTTTTTGAACTTAATTATGATGGTTTTATGAATTCTTTATGAAATAAGGGTTTTATTTAACCTTAAAACATAATTGTCTCTAAATAAATATTATAAAAAAATTAGAATTGCCAACTGGTTTAGCAATTAGCATTACTTGTAAAGTAAGACATATATTAGTACATTGACTTCCATTAGGTGTAGGCTTTTGCCTTTTGGCTTACCACTTTTAATGTTGTAACATATCTATAATTTATAACAATAAAATAATATTTAATCTAATTTTTCCATGGAAATTCAAACTTGTGAGTGGATGAATATGTGGTTCTTTTAAGACGAAAGGAAAAAAGTAGACTGCAATCTTTTAATAAATATTGTAAGCAATTAATAGAAAATTGAAATATATATATATATAGTTTTTTAAACGGGGGTAGAGGAACAAGGGATTCAAAGTTGACACCTACTCAACTTTGACTTTATCAAAGGTGGAGTATGGGTGTAAATTATAATTTTGGAAAATTTTAATAAAAAAAATGATGTGGTCCTTTTTTATATTTTATTTTAAATTTTTTTTGGTTGAACTAGGAAAGAAAATAATGAATAGGGTTTATGACTTTAGCCTCATGCGTCCCCCAATATTGATAAAAGCAAAGATTCCATTTCATATAAAACACAAGCACAATAAATATTTATGAATAAAAAGTAGCACAAACTTTCAAAAAAATTTCAAATCAGACCTCATAAATAAATTATTCCCAAGAGTAAATGAGGCATTAAATAAAAAAATCCTTCGTTTCGACAATATTTCCAAGAATGGAGTAAGGGGACAAAACAGAGGTCAAAGCCAGAATATATATAAAAAATTTTTATTGTAATTTTTGGTGGTTATGAAGGGTAATATCGGTATCCTATAATGGGAGGAAAAAAAAATTGAGTTTTATGCCTTCCAGCAATGGTGTGAAGCTCTCTTTATAAATTCTCAACAAAGTTAAAAAGAAACAGCTTCTACTTCTGGCGCCATTTGCACTGCAGCTCTGTGTTCAAAACTTCTTCTTCATATACGCTCTGCGCGACCTCTGTTTTCTGCAAAGCGGGTAGGGAATGGAAGAGAAGGAGAGTACCGTTTCCGGGTCAACCGGAAACTCGGAGGTTGAGTCGCCTCCGGTTAGCGGGGTGGTGCCGCAAGTGAGGAATATGGCTATGAACATGAGCATGGAGAGAAGTTTAGGGAGTGGCAACGACGGCGGTGGGGTTGGTGGTGGTGGTAGCGGCAGTGGAAGTTTTGATTTATTGGGGAGGAAGAAGAGAGGGAGGCCGAGAAAGTATGATGCCGATGGGAACTTGAGATTATCGTATGCAGTTTCACCGCCACCCGGATTTACTTTGTCATCTCCTTCTTCTGACTATTCATCGAAGAGGGGCCGAGGACGGCCTCCTGGGTCTGGCAACTGGCAGCTTTTGGCTTCTTTAGGTGAGTTAAAAAGGGAACTATGCGTCAGTTTGCCTTCCGTTTGGTTACTGAGAAAATTGAGGAAAACAAATTTAAAAAAAAAGTAGTTTTTTAATATTTTGTCTTGTGCTCTTTTCTGTAAGCGAAATAATTGTGTTAGGCTGGGTGTTGCACTTGCACCCACTTTGATTTCCTCTTGTTTTGGGGGCTGAGTGGTTTTGGTTTTCCCAACTACTTCGTTTGGTTGCTGAGAAAGTGGGGAAAAGAAACGAAAGCGAAAAAAGGCCAAAAAAGAAAAGAAAAGGAAAAAGGAGACAGAATTCTGATTAGGAAATTTGAAATATTTGGGACCCAAACAAAATCTTCGCTCAACTGAGCAGCCTAATAAGGCTTGGTTGAGCTTCTGTATTTCTCAGACACCCAAAATCGTAAGACCCATAATTTTATTTTATTTCATTTTTTCTCCATTTTCTCAACTGCCAAAAGGATGGTGGAACAACTCATGCTAGTTTAAGGTATTATGAAAATGGCGTGCGGTGGGTGTAGCGTCTTTATTTTATCCTGCTGAAAAACCGAAAGTTTGGCGATTAAATTTTTATTTGGTGGCACACCGGAGTTTAGTTGAGGTGGGTCTTCTGTTGGGAAAATGAATTAGGGTTTCCATTTGGGGAAATTAGAGTTGCTGTTTTTTGTGGAATAGGTTCTGTTTATGAATTATGTCCGTGGAGATTATCATTCAACAGTCTGAATATTTCTTTATAATAACGAAATGAACTAAGAAAGGTCTCCATTTTAGTTTTTTTTTTTTTAAATTCATCTTGGATTTATCTTAAACCTATAACTTTGATCTGTTGTAGGTGAGCTGTTTGCTAACACAGCAGGAGGGGACTTTACGCCGCATGTGGTGACTGTAAATACAGGAGAGGTATTGATATTTCTTGTTTACTTGCTCTTATATTTGTCTCTCAATATATATATATATATATATATATATATATATATCATATATTATTTTTGGGCTAATAGAGAATGCATTTTGTTACTTGCAGGATGTTGCATCAAAGATCCTTTCCTTTTCTCAAAAGGGTCCTAGAGGAATATGTGTTCTCTCCGCCAATGGAGCTGTTTCTAATGTTACTATTCGCCAGCCCGGTTCTTCTGGTGGTATCTTGACATATGAGGCATGATTTCTTTCCCTTCATTCTTCCTATCAACATTGTTGTTGGATTTAAAAAAAAAAAAAAAAAAAAATATTATTTCAGAAATTCCGAGCAATTAAATGATATCCCTTCTCTATTTAGTTTCTAATTTTGCAGATGAGAATTCTTTTCTTTTTTTTTTAATCTGGGCCCTCTTTTTGTTTTCTCATGGCTTCTGTTTTACTGCATCAAGGACATGAATTTTTTTTTATCTTGGCATACATCCACAAGCAAGCTATTTTGTGTTTCCTTTAGTCCATTAACTAGTCTTCCATCTTGAAGATGGAATGTTTGATAACGGTACAGCACGCTGTTTCCCGAGCCTTTCATTTCTGCTTATCTCAGAAATGTTGGGTAAAAAATGATCTGTCTCTTCTTGCTGTTACAGAGGAATGAAAGGGACAGAACCACCTTACGATTACATGACATGGATTTTCTAGGGCAGGAAGCTCGGGGTACCTAAGAAAGCTAATTCAAAATGAAATTGTCCTTGAATAGATGCTACTCAAGCTATTTAAGTGGCTTATTAGGAGTCATTATTCTTGAAGTTTCTATCAGACAATTCTCTTTCTCTATCAACTAGCTGAAAGGCCTAGTGGCACTATCAAACAAATTTAAAAAGGACATTTTGTCTCACTAGGGCGACCTATGGGGTCAATGTTCCAAAATTTTGCTCTTTATGCTTGATCAATCTAAAAAGTCAATTCAAATGGTTCATCTGCAAGTTAGGCTACTGTGCATGGACGAGAGTACTTGTGTGTGTAGGCATATTTTTGGCTTGTGTGTTGATCAAAGGATTTTGACTAATTATTCCAATTCCCAAAATTATGAATGCGTAATGAGTCCTTAAGAAGCCCTTTTATCAGGTGAGTCGGTTTAGGTGAGCCAGTCAGTTTTTCCATATGCAGACCGATCTGCCGTAGAAAATGTCTGAACCCACATTTTGGCTTGTGTGTTGGTCAAAGGATTTTGACTAATTATTCCAATTCCCAAAATTATGAATGCGTAATGAGTCCTTAAAAAGCCCTTTTATCAGGTGAGTCGGTTTAGGTGAGCCAGTCAGTTTTTCGATATGCAGACCGATCTGCCGTAGAAAATGTCGTGAACCCACATTGTTCACTCCAAAGTGAATCACAGGTTTCTACCATGCTAGGACACATGTTGGAAGAAAACTTTTGTAATGTATTCTAGCAATTATTCCTGGTTGGTGTTCTTCATGCATGGGCCAATGATGAGCTTTTCGAAGATATTATAGAACAAAATATTGGCTTTGTCCTTGTTAGATAGTGGAGAGCTAAAAATGTTGCCTTCAAACTCCGCTATCGAGTATAGAGCATGATTTGGAGGAGTCGTAAAGCTTCTTGTTTTTTTACTGTTTTTGATTCATCTAACAAGTAGGTCTTCTGATATATCTATCCTAATGCAGTTCATAATTTCTGTTGTCTTGTATCTGTAGTTCATAATGTGATTATATTTGTTACATATTATTTGATATTTTTATTATGGAAATGAGCTTTGTTTTGGTATCGCTCTTCTAATTTAGTTCACATCTCTTTGCAGGGCCGCTTTGAAATATTATCTTTGTCTGGGTCATTTACAGTCTCTGATACGGGTGGTGTAAGAAGCAGGACGGGTGGATTAAGTGTCTCATTGGCTGGTCCTGATGGTCGCGTGATAGGTGGTGGACTTGCTGGCATATTGACTGCTGCTGGTCCAATCCAGGTAAGGCCTTATTCTCTCACAAGAATGGAGTTATGTATCCATGCCTACAGCTATTATTTGCAGGTCATCTATAATAGGATTCATTTTGGGGCTCTTCTGTTCTAAAATGCTCTTTTTAATCAAATAATACGAAAAAATTGACAAGGTGTTGTTTCCTCTGGTGTGTCTGTCAAGGCGCACACCATATCCACATTCTCTCAGGTGCCACAGTTTGTGGTTGTATGCCTGCTGTCGACACCATTTTCTGCAGTTAGTGAAACTGCTAAGGTTGCAAGGGAAAATTGGTTAACAAACCTATATTTCTATTTTTATCTCTCACCAACCTATCCTAACTACCCCTCTTCTTTTCTTCACCATATCAATTTCTGTTTCTCCCAACCGTAGGGAAGGCTAATAGAGTTGATCCAGTGAAGGGTTGGATTCAATTCCCCATTTGGATTTACTCTGTTATCTCTATGTATAAGCTTATCCAGGTGTCAACGTATCTTCTCTAATTGAGAATTCATTTGGTTCCTATTTGCTATGCCAGATTGTTGTCAGGAGCTTCATGCCGAATGGCTACAGACATACACAAAAGGCGCATCATCATTGAATCTATATTTGTAACCATTGTCACCTGTCCCATACCGTTACAGCTGCAAGACCTATCTCACAAGCAGCACCTGAAGGTGGCCCCTGTCTGAACTCAATATCATCATCACATGAACAAAGCCATGGAGACGCAGATGACAGTGTGAGCAATAAACAGATCTCAAATGTAATATCTTTACAGAGCCCTGCTTGGAATGGGTCCGAGCACAAAACTGAACAGAGACCATCCCCTGACATCAACTTGACTGTGACCGGTGAATAGGTAATTTGCACTTGCCGTTTTTTATTTCAAATCTAATGCTTGTAACTTGAAAGGTTGTATTGGCTTTTAGGTCTACTTTAGAGACTCAGACTGATGGCATAATTGAATGAGGCTAATTTAACCTGCACTGTTGCCCTCGTAAGAATTATAATTTTGTAATATTGCTGCCTGAGATTGTTGGAGATTTTTAACAATTTTAGCCTTAAAAAAGGTTATGTTTGTGTTTCCAGTCGAACACAGTTTAAAATTTATAGCCTTAAAAAAAAGTTATCTTTGTTGCTTGTCTCTGGTTGGGAATTTCATTTTTGAAAGTTTGAAGAAGTTGGGAGTCAATGTTAATTCCCACGGAGCATTTTACTGTGCATTAAAAGCTAATGGTTTTTGAAGGAATATCAATAGTTGTTGAAATTTTAAAAGACGGTAAGACAATTGAAAACATTATCAATGAGCTTTTGGTTTTAACAGTAACACCCAAATGAGCTTGATATTAACATTCGTCATTTGTATTTTGTATTGGGACTTCTGTTTTCATTCATCTGACAGTGAAAAAACATATATTAATGGAGTATGGTTTTCATATGAGTAGCACAGATACATGATTTATGTAGCTAAGCTTCCATTTGGTGAGAAGTAACTTGCTTAAAAGACTCATCTCATCACCTCATATTTCCTTCCGCAAACTTTATATGGAGGAGCTCATTGTTTTGATCAAATGGAATGAACAGCTGTCAATTCTATGATAGATTAACACAACATATCATATTGACTTCATTTTAGTATTATCTAGAAGATTGGAACATAGATGTTGCAGTGATAGATATAGGTTATATATAATATAAGATATTATCATTTCCTTAAACACCAGATTTAGAAACTTCATTCTTGCAAAAAAGCTCGATTATCTTGGAGTAGAATTTCCACTGAGAATGTGTTGGTGATATTGCGGGCTGGCCAAATGGTTGTTCCTTAACATAAGAAGGAACATCAGCAGCATCTACAAGCCCATCCAGGAACTTCCTCAGCTCTCCTTTTGGTACTTCAACAAATAAAATAATACAAGTTTAAAAATAGAATTTAGAATATATAAATATATAATGTTAGATTGATCTTGTGCATTACCGATCACCAAAATTTGTTTCGTGAGATAAAGATTTTCGCTTGTGACTATCAAAACAGTTCTGGCCTTTTGTGACCGATGTGGGATAACTGACAATCTCACCTCACGCATTGGGCGCTTGGGTCGGAGCGAATGCCGAGTTTACCGATTGGTAGAGACTTGTTGATAACGAGAACCATCTGAGTGTTAGATGATCTTTGGGGCGTACTGATCACCAAAATGACTCATGAGATAAGATTTTCCTTCCGCAACTTATCTTCATTCTGCGACAGCTTTCCCCATGGCCGTGTGGAATGTGGCGATCTCGCCGCGCATTGGGCCTTGTTGGAGGCGATGCCGGTTGGTTCTCGGTGGGTTGAAACATTGATAAGCAGAGGTATCACAGGTGTTAGGTGATCTTGGGCTTTTGTCCGCCCAATTCATGAGATGAGGTTTTCACGCCTTATTTTATAAAATTCATTCTGGCAATTCATGACCGATGTGGGATAATGACATATAACCTGTAGAATGAATTAGTAGATTGATTCCTACCAAGTGCTGTGTCATCAGTATTGTCTGCATCGTATGAAGCAGTGAAAATCCCCATATTAGCCTGTAATATAAAATATTCAAGTTAACATCCTCACAGAGGTTATAAAAAACTAGAGTTTACCTAAGAAGAGTAGAAAATTACAGGATTTAGTATGGCTTTGTAAGGAGAATCATCAATCAACAGTGTGTTGGATGAAGAGAGCCGTTTCCCGAATACACTGTGTTCCCATATCTTCTTCAGCTCCTTTAGAAAGAGTGGTTTAGTCGCCTTTTCAAGAGACTTGAAAAGGCATCAGACAGGCATCAATATTCCGTCTACAAGTGGCATAGGTTAAAACTTAAACTTACCCTTAGTAAATCAAAAAATATAATGATGGATAATTTATTAGTGATACTCACTCTCTTGCAGAGGACCAAATTCCAACTTCACATCTTTCAAGGCAGAATTTCATGAAATTTTCCGAATGAGGCCTTTTATAAACTGTATATAGGAAAAGGGAAAGTTAAGTAAATTTTTGTGAAAGTCAGATAGGATTTGAAAGGAAGGTATTTATAGTTTTTACCCAGGTGGTTGCCGTATAACTGGTCTGGACGTCGGTGTTTCGGGATACCGGCCTTGTCATGGTTGAACGCCCTGTGTAACAGCACACCACCAAGGCTCATTACAAGAAGCTTCTTTCGTGGACCGATGCTTAACTTCTCCAACGAAAGACCAAAATCATTTCCTGAATCTTCTTCATTCTCACTCTCACTATCAAGAGCTTCATTCTCACTCTCACTATCAAGAGTAACCAAGCTCTTGTTCTTAAAGATGCTCAACTGTTTAGACATCTTAGGTGATGTTGGTTGAATGAAAGATGTAATCCTGTTGGCGAAATGGCTGTTTGTATTTATAAAGAAAGACGCAACTGATTATATTCCATGATTCATGTTTGGGTAATTAACCGTTCAGTTACTGTGCATTCATCTGGGGAACAGCTCTCGCAGATGTCATCATGCGCCTGACCAGACTGTTTCATTTCCCAACCTCTGTTTCGTTTTTTGTATTTGCTCATCTCCATCATTATTGCATCATTGAAGCATGCTGATGATGCCAAAATTCTTCATGTATCTTTCTAGTTTCCTTTTTTTTATTGAACTTCTTTTTACTTTATAATTTTTCTAGCTAGTATCTATGATTTTTCATTGTATGTAAGAGAGCTTTTATACAACATTTGTCAACTCCTTCAGCGTACTTTTTCACCCTTTGGCAACCTTAGCGTGTTTTCGTGCCAAATATACTCAACTTCTTTTGTTCAATGTAAGAAGTGTAGTCGGTCCTAACCGTCTTACAGAAGATCTTACGGAAAATGAAGTGAATATTATTATTATTAGGGTTAATCATATAAATGGTGTCTCAACATTTCAATTTTTTCTATTTTGGTATCCTAACTTTATTTTTATTCAATTAACTATCTAAACTTTATGATTTTTTTTCTATTTTGACGTTTTAACTTTATTTTTATTCAATAAAGTATATAAACTTTTTTATTTTTTCTATTTTAGTATCACAATTTTATTTTTATTCAATCAATGATATAAACTCTTTGATTTTTTATTTATTTTGACGTCTCAACATTATTTTTGTTCAATCAATCATTTGAACTTTTTATTTTTGTTCAATAAAATGTTTTATGATCAATCAAAACTTATTAAGATATTTGAATATGCAAAAAATTGCATCAAAATAACATTCTTATCTTATAAAAATGATGAAATTAATTAAATGACATTCAACAAGATAAAAAGATAATATTATAATTTTCACATGAAAGATTTTACTATTTATTCGTTATAGTATAAATGAAATTGATTAAATTGACCGCTAATGGATAAAAATAAATATTTTAATTGTTTTAAAAATAATTTTAATATCAAATATTTTATTTTTAATTATTCATATATAATATTTTCCATAACACTTAAAAAAACAAGTCTTGGCTTATTGTCCACTGCTTTCCATCATAACTGCATCATTGAAGCGTACTGAAGAAGCTAAAATTCTTCATGTATAATTCTAGTTCATGTTCTTCATTGATCTTTTTGTAATTTGTCATTTTCCCCACCAGTAAATCTATGATCTTTCAATATATAAGAGAGCTTTTATACAATATTTCTCATCTCCTTCAGCATATTTGTCAGCCTTATTGTGTTTTAATGCCAAATATACTCTAACTCCTTCTGTTCAATGTAAGAAATGTTGTTGGTTCTAAACGTCATTTCTTATAGACTGATCTCACTCATAAAAGAAGTTATTTTTAATTTTTAATAATGATAATAATAATAATAATTATTATTATTCTCCTTTGGTTTTTTTTTTGAAAAGGTATTATTGATAAGGTATTTGGTATTTTAATCAAAATTGAACATTATATAGAGTCGGGTACATTAATATGGGAAAATCATGTTTGTCTCCATTAATATAATATATTATAAAAATCAAACCCTAGAATTCAAATTGCATTACTCATTCCATTCTACAAAAAAGTAATTGCTATTTGGTAACAAAAGTCGTGATTGCAAAAAAGTTACCCTAAACTACCCCTATGGCCAGTTATCCCTACGGTAAAATCATTTTACTATCTTCTCCCCTCCCCTCCCCTCCCCTCCCTTAGACTCTTCATCTTCCTCTCATCTCCTCTAACTGTTTGACAGTCAGTCCTCCTGTCACATTGAAAAAACTTTTTTTTTCATTTTCACATCTTTCACCTCTCAACACAAGGAAGACGAAGGATAAGGGAGCCTTTTTTTTTTTTTTTTTTCATTTTCTACTATTTTTCGATATTTCCCCTCTCGCAACGCAAGGAAGTAAGGTCAGTACAAGTCATTGCTAACAGTTTTTCGACGATCATCACAGTGTTATCTACATTGAGTGTGAGTTTGTGTTGTTTAGTTTTATTATAGACCGTTTTTCCATTTTTAAATTGTTCTTTCTTTGTTTGTAAATATAGCTCCGGTTTGGCTGTACTTTCTTCGTTTTTGTAAATCGACTTCATTTGGCATTTTTCGCATTCTTTAATCTATCTTTATAATATCTTTATTTGATATTTGTTATTCTTTCTTGAGTATTTATAAATAAGAATATATCTTATTAATCAAATGTATTGATATGATGATAAATGATAGCATTATCTCTCACTAAAATAGATCAATCACTGGCTGAAATAAAATCTTGAACATGGTTCTGAGTGTTATTACTTTATGGGATGAAGGTAGGCTTATGCAAAAAGCATGGAGTACCCCCTAATGTGGTCTCGGCTATTATGTGGATCCATTACATCCTAGTGGTACTACCGGGACTAGCATAATATCTTTGAAATTTCATGAGGTATTTGGAGTACTACCGATGCGACCATAATAAAACATTGGTGGCTTAGGTTAGTGAGTTAGCTTCCTTGAAGTCAATTTGTGACTACCATTACCTAGAGCTCCTTAAAACACTATATTTGTATCTAAGTTTTTATTCTATTAAGGTTAGAGTCATTCAATTGGAATGAATTAGACGGTTTACTACCATTGTATTTCAATTTTTGGTAGTACCTAATCAGTCAAACAATTCGTATGTATTAGTCAGATATATGTTTTTAGCATAACATACTAAAGGTACTATTATTTTGTATTGGGTGTACTACCATAATAAACTGGGTGTACTACCCAGTCCTACCATAATAAAACTTTATTATAACCACTGTAGTTGTATTTTTTGCTGCATTGCATTTAGACACCCATAGTAGACTATTGGTATCACCATAACACACATAAAGGATGGTGTTAAATGTGTAACTAATGAATTATGTCATTGAAATTGTGTGAAATTAAATCTATAGATTAGACGAAGATGGAGAACGAGATGTTCGTTTATGTATGCTACGGTGGGGAAATGGTGAAGTCCAATGGGTCAATTAAATATAAGGGTGGTCGAGTCATCACAAAAATCATGAGCGTGCATATTATTCCATATGTCGAATTTGTAGTAATAGTTTGTGATAGGTTGAAAGTTGAATCAAGCTGTATTGAAAATGTACTACACATCTGAAATTTGATCAATCAATGTTGAGATGCTTGTTAGAAGACAATGCGGAAATGAGGGGAAAATGTTTAAATTCAATGACAAATATTGTTATGTGTACGTGAGTTCGAATAACTATATCTTGGTTGAGGTAATTCAACCACCTCCAAGGTATGTTAAGTTTAGTTAAAAATGTGATTTTAATACAACTTCACATACTATTTGGCGAAACATGGACTCATTGATTGAGTGTATGTTGTGTTAACAGTGATCCTCTAAAGCCTATTGTTGCTTCCAATTATGGACACGTTTAGAGAAATGTAGCGTTGAATATGAGTTCGTCCATGGAAGTATTAGCAAATACCTCACATGATGTTGAGTCTCATGTGGCGGAAGTGGTTCAACATAATTTAAGGCGATTCCAAAACAAAATTATGGCTAATGGCCAAACGTTCCCAAATGCAGATGCGTTTCGTGATGTTGTGTACTTGATGTCTATAGCAGGGAGATTTCGGTACTATTACAAGAAAAACAGCTATAAACACATGACTGTTATGCATGGTAAATGATTGCCCTTGGAAGATAACTTGTCGTTTTGTGGGTGCCATCTTATCTGGCGCTGCAGTTAAGTAAATGAGCATAGACATCTTGTTGATGATGTAGTTTCTTCTCAACGGCTAGTTAGATGTAACCAAGCCTTGAAGGTTATTGATGATGTCATTCGATGTACACCTGAATACATGCCATGACAAATTTGTAAAGACTTCATGAGGGAACATGGGATGCATTTGACTTATGTAGAAACTTGGCATATAAAGGAGAAGGCTAAAGAGAACATATATGGTCAACTGAAGATTTTCTATAAATTGTTGCCTTAGATGTGTGAGTGAATAAAAAAATGTAATCCGAGATCAATTGTAGAGTTGACACACTCTAGTGATGGTCATTTTGAACAACTGTTTATTGCCTATGAAGTGTCCATTATAGGGTTTTTAAGCGGATGTCGGCCAGTCATTGCTATTGACTCATCTCACATGAGTGGGCCATATGATGGTGCCATTTTTATGATCTGATGACACTTGTTTCTTGAAGCTGAAGAACGTTGTTGACTCAGAAGGATGTGCGGGATGAGGATGTTGACTGATATTCATGTGGATAAAGTTGTGATGTTTGACACTAGATAGACACGGGTCTTCTACGTAGTGTACTAGAGCTTTTTGGAGAAGAGAATCATGCCTATTGTTATCGTCACTTGAAGGAGAACTTCGGTAGCTTTTTTAATAAGTCTAACATAAGGGGGAACAAGGGGAAGGAAAATGCATTGCAATGGCTTGATAAAATTGCCTATGCTCGATTGGAGATTGATTACAATGCTCACCTGAATGAATTGCGTATGTATAATGATTCATTAGCAACCTGGATTGAGCAAAATGAACCTCAGCACTAGGCCATGTCAAAATTCCCGAAGAAACGATGGGAAATGCTTGGTTAAGAGATGAACAACATCACTCTATTTGTAGCTTCTTAGTCGAGTACATGACTAAGTTGGGTGCTATGCTTGTTAGGCATAAAGTTGAATCCAATCAATGAAAGGGTTCTATAGATCAGAAAATGAAAATTAATATTGCAAAAGGCGAGGTTTACACAGTGAACCCATTTAGTAAGTCTATCTTTAGTGTATTTATTGGTACTTCAATCTTCAATGTTGACATGAGGAGCCTGGTGCACTTGTCGGAATTTAGAGATATACGGCATACCTTGCGAGCATGCATATGCAGCGATAAGATTTAATGGACAAAATGTGGTTGATTTTGTTGATGATTTTTTTTAAGTTACCAACCCAATATTTGATATACTTTGGATTTTTTCGAGGTATATAGACTCACGACATGCCAAAAGTTGATATGGATGGTGTTGTTCGAGATGTCTTAGGGAATGAATGTAACACCCGTTTTTTTTTTTTTTCAAAAGTGTCGCGACCCGAATGGCGGATCCGAACCGAAGCCCGGTTTACTCCGACCGTTTTCATTTATCTTATCAAAAACATTTTTATTTATATCATTTCATTTTAGAGTTTTCAATTACACGAAAGCATTTCATTTACCATAGGCACAAGGCCTTTTTAAATATTGTGGAAACGGTTGCAAATGATAGGCCCATAAACATTTACATTTATACAAATACATTTACATTAAAGACATTCTATGCCTTGAGAGTCAAAACATTGTTTTACGAGTTTAACTCGTTTGATTACAAAATATCGATGTTCGAGGAGTAAGAGCGTATGCTCATGTCAGGGTATATACTTATATGCCGCACACTTTCTCTATGGCTCTGCACTTCTTGTTCTTGGCCTTCTTTCCTGTTCACTTGATACCTGCGCTTAGTTAAAAACTACACGCTAAGCATTTTCATGCTCAATGGTTCTATACAGTTCTCTATCTAACACAACATGCCTTTATCCAATCATGCTTGTTACTCTATTTCAATGAATTGATGCATAAGCGATATATGCTTATACATTTGTACATACTTTCATTTCCAAACATGCATTTTCAATGCAACAATTCCTTCACAATTTAATTCATGAGATTTAAGCATATACTTATAAAGATGTATTTGGTTTACAATCTCATTTTCACTCATCAAAGTTTGTTATGTCACCTTGACTATTCAATTTATTTTCACGACGGATTTCGTTTGGTGAATCTCGTCTTGTGTATCATTCGATAATGTGCTTACCATTTAGCAATTTCGGTTCACTATCATGACGGATGCCAATTGGTGCATCTCGAGTAGGTCATTAATAATTCACTTCGATTTATTATGTCACAATATGACAATATCATTTGCAATTTAAATAAATGCACACAAACAAATATTTGACAATTCATCCCAATTTCTCTATTTCAAAACATTATGCGATTTCAGATTACCTTTCAATTGACGTATGCATATTCCATACAATAATTCACATTTACATAGTAAACTATCAATATACTTGAAGTAAGGTTAGAGGTTCAATGAACAAACCAAATTATCGATCCCTTGTCTCTTTCGATACCAGTCCTAGGTCAGGTTGTCGTCTTCACCCGTACCTAGTCAAATACAAATTCTCCATTCTTAGTGGTTAAACAAATAATCATACTAAACGAACCCCCATTAAACCTTTATTAGGGTCCCTAAACAATCGGTGTACGAATACGAGACTTAACAGTGCAAGGGGTGCAAAAACAGGGTTGCTGGAAGCTCTGGTACCGGTACCACTTTGATCAGTACCGGTGTCACGCCCGGAGGCGTGAGAGACTGGACTGGGACTCTTTACTCGCTTTATCAGACGTTGGTGTGTCCAAGTCTTATAATTGTATCAACATATCGTATACAAAAATATAAAAAAAATAAAATTACCACCGTAGTGGTGTTCACGATTAATCACGTATGCATCGATCCTGAATCCACGTTTACATATACAAAAGCGCTCATTTACATTTACAATCGAAACACGGAACCTCTGATGATGAACCCCTCTAAGTGTCTTTGGCCCGACATAATACGGAAGATCCTTTGTCTCCTTCTTACATGCCTACACGGATTAAAAACCTGTGCTAAGATTTACGCTTAGTGGGAAACATATGTATTATGCATCTACACATTTCTAATAAGCATATAACAATAATAGATATCAGAACTTTCATGCATTCATATAAGGAACTTATACAATTACTTATGCTTATAACAGACTTATGCTTATTCGGATCTCCCGTAGGAGTTACAGAGCTTATTCTTATTCAGAAGTACCTGTAGGTATTACATATCAGAACGATACACATTTGTTTACTCTTATTCATCATTCAGGTTATTATCATATAACTATGGTAATACCTAGACCAGTAATAAGAAATGAGTAAGACCACGACCTGATAAGTCTTAGAATGCATGCGATCTTTGAAGTGCCATAGCCTGAGCGGGGAGTGTCAAAGCGCGATCCAAAGCGTGCACGCCCCGCGTAACAGAAGTGTCGTGCCACTGGCGAAGTGTCGAAGCCTTGGCGGTCGGAGCGTGCACCTTGCGTAGCGAAGTGTCGTGGCACTGGCGGTGTCGGAAACTAGCGATCGAGAAGGTGTCTGCTCATGTAATAAAAGTGTCGTAGCACTAAGCGAGGAGTCTTGAAGCAGCGATCGAGCGTCTTTCTTCGTAGCAGTAATAGTGTCATTTAATACACGGTCTTAGGCATTCTACATTATATGTATTCGAAACTTCCTATCTTATTATAGAGGCATGAACTTTGCCCCAGATTTCGCTTGTGGCGCATTAAAGTACGGAATACATTTTTTAAAGCCAATTTCTTTCTTATCTTAACCTGTTAATCATTTATTAGAGTTCTAATACTCTGGTATGCGAATTATAAGCTTAACTATGAAAATACCAAAAGCGGGGTTGCGGGAACTAGTGGTACCGGTGCCGACAGTACTAGTACCGAGTACCCAGGTACTGTTCACGGAAGTGGTACCGATACCACTTGGATGGTACCGGTACCACCCCTATTTGGTATCGGTACCAAGTTGCGATTTTTCCCAGGAATGGCAGCATTCACCCCTTTTTCATTCACTTTTCTTCCATAAATCTCTTATATTCCATCCTTCATCAAAAACCAACATGGAATCCCTCCCAACAACTCCACAAACACTTTTAATGGTGGTTTAGAATTTCTTAAGCCAAACCTTAGCCAAAGAATCCAAGGGTTCATACCAAAGTTCACTAAACTTTACAAAACCATAGAAATAGGAAGGATTCCATATCTAATTGATATCAACTAGGGTTTTTCCTTGCTTCCCATAAATCTAGAGTTAGGATGTATTCCTAACAAAACCCTAGAAAGGGAACACAACTAATATCCAAAGAAAACCCTAGCAATCCATACCCAAGTATTTTTTATACAAAATCATACTAGAATCCATACCTTTGCTTGACTCCTCCTTCTTCCTTTTCTTCTTCTTCCTCTTCTCTCTTCTCCTCTTTTATCCCAACCCATATGAGCTCTCTTTTTGGAGACCAAAAATGAGATATTTTTGGTCTCCCTCCATTTTTATAGTTACATTTTCTTTTATTGGCCCTTTAGTCCTCCCTTACTCTATTAATTGCACTACAATTTATGTTATTTCCACTTTGGCCTCTAATCTTATCAACTTATGACTTTTATGCCCATTTTGGCAAAATTACAGCATCCTTATGTCTTGTACAGATTTCAGTTTCTAGTTTCCATGTTTGGCATTTAAATTACGAAAAATTCAATTTATGCCAACAAAATACCCTAAACATGTTGAAAACGACTAGGGTATGTTCGGGCGTGCAATGGGTACCACTTTGCCTTTGTCAATGGAGTGCAGAGCTGACTTTGTCTGGAAATACCACTCGCGGGTTCACACTTGACAATGGTAGGTACTCAAATTTCTCACCCCACAAAACTCAAAGTTTCTCCCTCTAAACTCATGTGTATAATGCCTCACCATGGAATCAGCTCAAGCGACTCCTTAAATTGGAGTTCAGAACCAATCAAAACCTTTACCTAAGTTAGGAATTTTTTCCTGATCAAGAAATCAAGATGAAGCTAAATAAGCACTCAAGAATATCATCATGGGCCAGCCATGATGGCAAAACCTATGGATGGATTAGAGTTTTTAACCCAAACTCATTTAAAGAAATCTAGGGTTTGTGTCATACCTTGAAATCTCTTGTCCTTTGAAGCCACCCCAGAACAACTAGCACCTTCTCCGCATGAATCTTTACCTTAAAGAGCAAGCCTACACAATCTCTTGATCTTCACCTGAAACCCCGGCTTTTTCCTCTCTCGAGGCTCTCGACACGTTTTGCTTGATGGTGTGCACATTCTTAGACGAGTGGTCTTAAGTCACTTATTCTTCATAAGGCTTGTTGGCCACAAAAATGCATTCTTTTGACTTAAGTTTCTCCCAAAATGCTTTATAGCCCATATACTTCCTCTATTTGCACTACAACTCTCATTAATCATACTTAGACATTTATTCTTTATAAATTATGACTCTTAGGTCCTCTTTTTCACAAATTTCTAGCTTTACCCTTTTTCACTTGGGTTAATTCCCGGGTTCTATCATTTGACATTTAGCATTTATCACTCAATCACATATAATTTGCATTTGACATTTAGTCATATAATCATATAACATATCACATTTAACAATTTATCAATTTTTTTCCCAGAAAAACCGAAGTTGGGCTCGATTCATATCCGGAATATATGTAATAAAATTATTATAAAAATTATAGGGTATTTTTGGGGCGTTACAATAAATACTTATTTCTAAATCCTCCATGTTCAAGCATTTTGGAAGACGAGGAAAAGCGTATACGATATCGATTCCCGGGATAAACACATAAAATACATTGTTCACGTTGTAATGCGAAAGTAGGGCATAATCGAAAAACATGCAAACATCCTCTTGCCTAATTAATATTTTCTTTACATATCTCATTCTACATTGAGGACAACTACTTATGTTGTAATTTTAATTATATGATTTTGTTACTTGGTATATTATAGTACTGTCACAACATTTTTGTTTAGAACAATTACTTATGTTGTAATCTTAATTCTTGTGTGTATCGACACTATTAGAGGGTACTACGGAACATCTTGGGGTACTACTAGAATAAATTGGGACTACCGATTATGCGCCCCGAAAATACCCTAGAATTTTTTATAATAATTTTTATTATATATTCCAGGTATGAATTGAGCCAAACTTGGGTTTTTCTGGGAAAACTGATAAATTGTTAAATAGTGAAATGAAATTGATTGAACTTGGGAAAAAACCCACAGTGAAGAAGGGCAATTTGGAATTTTGTAAAATGAGGACGCAAGTGTCGATTGAGGAAATGTTTATGTGTTTTAAGTGCAAATAGAAGTGATATATGTGCTATAAGGTAGAATTTGGCAACTTAAATCAAAAATGGGTTTTGGTGTACCTAACATGACCTTAGAACAAATAGTGATATTAGACCATATTGGTCTTAGAATCTCATTGAAGCGAAGCATGTGCCGGGAGCAGAAGAAAACTAGAATTTGTGTGTGAAAAATCGAGATTTGTAATGAGACTTGCTTTGTGCGAATCTGCAGAAAGGAAAGGAAGAAGAAGCTAAGGCTTCGAGTGCACCAGGGATTTGAGGGTAAAGAACCAAACTACTGGAATTTCTTTAAATGATGTTTGGGTTAGAAAAGCCCTAATCCATCCATGGCTTTTGCTCATGGTTGGTTTAGGATGACTTTAGAATGTTATTGGGATTGATTCCTATGTTTTGTTTGAGTTTTGAGGACTTTTAGAGAAAAAAATCGCAAAAGAGCAAAGTAGGAAATCGGGCACCTACATCGCAGCGTAGGGAACCCACGTCACGGCGTAGCCTTAAGCCGCAGCCTGGGATTCCTCTTCGCGGAGAGGCTGAGGGGCTAAATTTGCCCCACACTGTTCACTGAGAGCAAATTTCGGGTTTTTGTTCCAAAAGTCTTGTATTAGTACATCGATAGTTTAAGGACCCTAATAAATTATTCATGGGTGTTCAAATAAGGATAAAACTAAATGAAAAAAGTACGGTACCTCACTGTCGGCAAGTTCGTCTTTGGGCAGACTTAGTGTCTTAACCCAAGTCCGTTAATGAAAATTAATCATCATTCACTAAAAATGTATAATAATTGTTTATCCACTAAGAGTGGCGTAATTGTTATTGACTAGGGACGGGTGAGGATCACTTAACCTAGGACCGAGATCAAAGGGAAGGAAGCAGTAAGCGGCAGTTTGTTCATTGACCCTTTATTCTTATTTCAAGTGTTTTAGTAGTATACCAAATAAATCTGAAATGATTATATGGAATGAGTATATATTTGAAATGATATTACGAAAGTGCATATGGATTTGAAAATGTGATATTTGAAATGTATGATAATTAATTGCATGTGAGTGATTAATTGAATTGCAAATGAATTGGTAAATTCTTGATATCTTGAATTGAATCGATATACCGAACGACCAACATGGCGGGATTCACCAACTGAATCTATCATGAAGGCAACCCGAAATTGTCTAATGTCCTACTTGGCGGGATGCACCAATCGGCATCCGTCATGATGGCGTATGACATTTAATCTGCAATGTTAGGGTCGTGCGTCGGCATCGACATGATGGGAGACGAAATTAAATGTGTAAGCACATTGCAGGAATGATAAAAGGGCGGGATTCACTTAAGACGGAATCCATCATGAATGTGAATTGTATAGACAAAATGAAATAACAAACTTGATGAGTGTAAATGAGATTTGTAAACTAAATACATCATTGGGAGTATATGTTTGAATCTTATGATTTGAGTTAAGTAAATTGAAAGCATGTGAAAATGCATATTTTGATATGATTAATGATTTGTAAAGTGAAAGCATGTGAAAATGAATAAACATGAGTATAGTTTAATATAAAAGGCATGGTTTTATGATAAATGCATGTCATGTTAAACTGAAAATTGGAATAGAACTGTATAGAACCACTAATCATGAAAATGCTTGGTGTGTTAGTTTTTTATCTATGCATGGGTTTAGGTAAGCGGAAGAAGGCAAGATCAAGAAGCGTAGAGTCATAGAGAAAGTTGCGCCGTATAAGTATATACCCCGTCATATGCATATAATTTCTTTTTGAATATGTGACATTTTGTGAATAAAAGAGTTAAACTCTGAACCATTGTTTTGTATATCATTTTGTAAAGGCATGATACGCCATGTTGTAAACGAATTGTATGAGAGTAAATGTTTATGGGCCTACCATTTGAAAATGCTTCCGCGTAATTGAAAACCCTAAAACAAAATGACATAAATAAATGTTTTGATAAGATAAATGAAAACGTCGAAGTAAACTGGGCCGATTCGGATCTGCCATTTGGGTCGGGCTGGGGATTCAAGTCGTGACACTTTTGAAAAAAAGAAAACAAATCAATAAAAAGAATTAAGCAGGCATCCCGAACCCCGATTCGGATCATGTCCGGGTCGGACGGAGAATGCGGTGCTACAACAGAACATCTTTGGGGTACTACCGAGCGTCTTTGGGGTACTACTGGTTTGTACTTGGGGTGCTATCGGAGATATCTTGGGGGTACTACGAGAATATCTTTGGGTCTTGCGAGCATCTTGAGTCTTGGGAACATATTAGGGGTAGTGCAGATATACTAGAGTCTTACCCGGGAGAGATCTTTGGGACTACCATAACATACTAGGGGTACTACCAGAACATACTAGGGGGTACTACCCGAACATACTTGGGGTACTACTAGAATATATTGGGGGTACTACCAGAACATACTAGAGTGCTTAGAGACATACTAAGTATTACGGAATATGCTAGGGGTACTATCAGGAATATGTTGGGGGTATACGGAGCATATTGGAGGGGTACTACGGAACATATTAGGGTACTACGGAACATACCGGGTGGTACTGCGGAGCATATTAGGGTGTGCAGGAACTTATCTTGAAGTCTTACTTGGTACTATCTGGTTAGGTATGTGCATGTTATTTTATGTGCATCAACCATAACTTATTACATTACCTGATTATTGTTATTCTATGTGGTTGTTAAAGAGAAGATGACAAATAAAAGAAAGCAGCATGTTTCAGAAAATCGAACAAAGGTGATTAAATTTTACATTACTATTTACGACACTTGTATTGATTTACAAAGTCATATTAACTCTTACTACGATTTTCAATGTAGGCGGCTCTACCCAAATCTAGGTGTTCGAGTACGAAGTTCTTAGTGGCTGTGAGACGCTTGCCAGTTGCTAAGGTAGCAGTTATCGAAGCCATGGGCTTTGGTGGATTGCTACAGTTAGCAACAAAGGAGATCAGATATGAGTTATGCTAATGGTTAATCACTCCATATGATGTTCCATACCATCGTATCAGAATGGAAAACTTAGTTGTTGTAGACGTTACATTAGTCGATGTCGAGGCTACCATGGGAATCCCATGTCGTGGCCTTGATGTGCCCGTTCATCGAAGGCGGGTCACGAACGGCTAGATATATAACATACGATATTTGGAATCATAGCTGGATTCATTACCTGTTGGTAAGGAATTTACAAAAAATTTTCTCATATTCACGTGTGCAACTATTTTGGCACCCAATAGTAAACTAGAGGGAATGCATGACCTATGAGATTTCATATGGGACATCGATGTCTCAATCCCAAGAAATTAGGGAAAACTCATGCTTAACTATTTGGAAGATAACATCCAGGAATTCAAAGCAATAGACGGAAGATATTTGAGGATATACTGGTATTTCTTGTAGGTACAATTGGAAGTTGATTCGTTATATCATTTGTCTATTAAACTCTGTTGTTAGAGTTGTCAATATTATATAATGACTTAAACACCATCACTCGAATCTTCTATGTGAGCAAGACGTACCTACATGTTGTAAATGTTGAAGCACGGGTATCATGGTGCTCGGTTTGACACGACCAAACAATAAAACAACGATTAACTGCTGAAATAAAAATTTTTGGTTGTTATGGATTGGTTGAGGTTAGGATGATATTTTATATGAATATATAAGTTGTTCTTTTATATTTTTGGTTATTCAAAATTTATTTGTATGTTGATGTGATTATTGACAATTAAGGAGGGTAGTGCCACGTCAAGAAGCTCATGTGGAAGATGATGAAATAGGTGATTAAGTTTCTAATGGAGTAAATGGTAGTGAAACAGATAGTGAGGTAAGCTTTTCTAACCATGACTTTGTTATAATCATGAAGTGTAGGTTAAGTATATAATGACCATACTTGTATTTTCCATTAGGACATTTTAGAGAGAATGTGGTTGAATGCTAAAGAGAAGGTCAGGGTGGCTAAAGCAAACTTGTGATGCATTGAGACATTACGACGTATGAAACCTGGTAGATAGAAATCAACAGGAGGAAAAAAAGCAGAGGATGCAATGACACCATCGACCTCTAATGAATCCCCTACATCACCAGATCAAGGGGTGAATGTGGGTAATATTGTGACAAAGGGTTCACCACATCAAATGGCTGGGGATGTCTTTGTGTTGGCATCCACATCCACACATGTTGTTAACATGACTTCCTCTTAAAAAAAAAAAAGCCTAGGGTGAAGATGATGACAAACAAAAAAAGGTTGGTTAAGAGGACCTACAAATACAAATCGTTATTTGTTGAAGGGTGTGCAAAGCAATTCGAGAGAATTATGATGCCTAAAAGATTAGTAGTGACTGTAAACCGTATGACCATTAGAGTGTTTGGATATGGTGCCCTCTTTATGTTCTTGTGTATATTTGTCATGAACAAATTTTTATTTATTTATTTCACAGTGAGATATTAATCTCCATGTTTGAGTTCCACATAACACGGGGGGAGATGAAAAGCTTAATAGGAAAACAATGGGTCGCTTGGTGTGTGGTAATGTGACTTTGTTATAAATATACGTATTTTAGAAAACAGAGTTTCTGTTTTTTTTAATAAAAATTTGGCATGTGTATGGATTGATACCACAGATAATTGGCATGGTATGTTGTGTGCTAAATGAAGACCAAGAGATTAATCGCACGACACACTATTTTGATCCATATTTTACGGTATAATAATGTTTGGTTGACTTTATTAATTGTCTTAGATGAGTTCAAGGCTCATACAATAATTGTCTTTATTTCTTAACCTCTTGTTACAGTTTGCATTGACCAAATTAGACACAAAGGCCAAAATGAGTGAAATAAAGGATAAGGCCAAAATCTTTATGGACTTAGAATATGTTGGAATTGATATACAAAAGTGTGATAAGGTATACCAACCATCCAACTATGTGTTATTTTCAATATATATGTTATTAAGTTACAATTGGTATACTACTCATGATTTGAATAGCGTTGTAGTTATATCTACCGATATGTGATGACAAACATTGGCAGCTCCACGTCATAAACATTGAGTCCGAACGTGTTGAGATATTGTCATCTACATCACTTGGCCGTTAGAACAACGTACATGAGGATTCACTACAACTAACCATTGCTCTACAGAACTGTGTGAAAGCTTGAAGGCTAAAATTTAAAGTCGATTTTACTAAGTTTGATCACGTCTACCTTGATGTACCCAAACAAAATAATGAGTAAAATATCAACCTCTCTTCAAAATTTGCTTTTATTTAATCTGAAAACATATTGAACCTTTTGTTTATAGATATGATTGTGGAATATTTGTCATCAAATTCATGGAGTATTGGAATGGGACGGTTTTCACACATGCCATTGATGTGGTATGTTTTACCATGCTATTTTGGCACCTCGATCAAAATTATTTTAGTCTATATTGATGATATAATTGTTGGTTGTTGATTGTAAAAGGTTAATTCATTTTATTTTCATTTCAAAAGACAAAATGAAATATCATAGAGATAAGGGCAGATTTGCATGATCATGAATAAAGACAATATAGAATGGAAGCGAATTTCAGAGGCTTGTAAACAAATGTTGTAAAGTTCAAATTGTGGATATACGGACATTATGGGATGTTCAAAACTTCAATTGTATATGTTTAATAGTGTTATTTGATGTAATTGTGTCTCATTTTGAATGCATGTTAGTTAAACATGTTTTATAGAATTAGATATTCTATAGAATATCTGTGGGTGGATCTCTGACATGTACATACTATGACATAGTTTTAACCTAAACTATTGGTAGTACCCCCAGTATGTTTTGATAGTACCCTCAATTATGTTTTGCTAATACTACAACTATTTCTAAATATGTAGTTAACTAACCAATCTTCTACCTCATTATAATTATAAATGTATAGTAGATGTTTGGTAGAAGTACTATAATTATGGTATTTTCAAATAAGTTATGAGAATACCAGGTAGTACCCCCAATATGTTCGAGTAGTACCCTTAGTATATTTTGGTAGTACACCCAGTATGTTTGGATAGTACTCTCAGTATGTTCTGGTAGTACCCCTAGTTTGTTATAGTAATGCTACCATTATTTCTAAATATATAGCTAACTAACCAATCTATTGCCTCATTACAACTATAAACGTATAGTAGGTGTTTGATAGAGGTATTATAATTATGGTATTTTCAAATAAGTTATGAGTGTACTAGGTAGTGCCCTCATTATGTTCTGGTAGAACCCTTAGTAGGTTTTGGTAGTACCCTCAGTATGTTCTGATAGTACCCCCAATTATGTTCTGCTAATACCACCACTATTTCTAAATATGTAGCTAACTAACCAATCTTTTACCTCATTACAACTATAAACGTATAGTAGATATTTGGTAGGAGTATTATAATTATGGTATTTTCAAATAAGTTATGAGTGTACTAGGTAGTACCCCCAATATGTTCGGGTAATACCCCCAGTATATTCTGATAGGACCCCTAGTTTGTTATGGTAATGCCACCACTATTTCTAAATATATAGCTAACCAACCAATCTATTGCCTCATTACAACTATAAACATATAGTAGATGTTTGGTAGGGGTACTATAATTATGGTATTTTCAAATAAGTTATGAGTGTACCAGGTAGTACCCCTAGTATATTCGGGTAGTACCCCCAGTATATTTTGGTAGTACCCTCAGTATGTTATGGTAGTACCCCCAGTATGTTTTGGTAGTACCCTTAGTTTGTTATGGTAATGCCACCATTATTTCTAAATATACAGCTAACCAACCAATCTATTGCCTCATTACAAATTTACAATTATAAACGTATAGTAGATGTTTTTGTAGTACCATTGCAGCTTATGTGACCTAACTAGTTTTCTAAATATGCTAATTTTTTCATTAGGATAGTACCGGAATTAGTACTCCCATGTGACCCTAACTGGTTTTTCTAAATATGCTCATTTTTCATTAAGGTAGTATCAGGATAGCACCCTCATGTGACTTGACAATAATATGGTGTCATCCATATTAAGTAAAGAAAAATTATCATTGTCATTCATATCAAGTGAAATACAAGTTAATAAAGATATCAAAACTACATAATCGCCAACTTAATATTGTAATGCCACAAACAATTACCTAATTTCTAACCATTACAACAATGGAAAAAGTAAGTCATGACAAAACAAATGCAATTAGAGCATACTTCTCCCCTCTTTCATACTTGCACATAGCACCACGTGGTTGACATAACTCGTTTCTCATGTCTTCCATGGCCTCCTGCAGTATTTCTCTTTTCATTTTCAACTTTTTAATTTTTTCTTCCAAGAGTTTCTTACCTTCCAAATGCGAGCAATAAGCGTCTCTTTCTCTACTTGACTTCCGCCCAAATTTCCTCCTTGACATTGGTTTTCCCTGACATCTTCTACCCATCTAAAAAAATCGCAATCTGTAGTCTTTGGAAAAAATAGAAACAAAATCGAGGAGAACGAATTGAAAGACATCCTATATTAGTTACCCATGTTTGATTTTGCCCACTTACAGGCCATAATGAGCACCCATAGAACTTCTTCCCCAAGTTGGAACCACTTCTGACCATCCTCAACTTTGAATCAATTTAGTGGTGGCACTTTACTTCAACTTCACTACGATTTGAAGAAGAGTCAAACCCAGACGCATTCGACATTCAATTGGATCAAATGAAACAAGAAATATATGTTATTAATGGGAGATGGGAGCTCAAGTTGGGATTATTCCCACATGGTAGTACCATGTAGTACCCTCATTGTATTATGGTAATACCCTCAATATGTTATAGTTAATACCAATGCAACTAATGATACCAAAAAGTCATTTAATTGATTCATTGCAATTCACTGGCTTCAAAGATGTTAACTCACGGGATTTAACCAATGCTCTAACTTATTACTACGAAAAAAATGGGAAAAAATGTAATCTACATAGAAAAATTGTTTTCTTTGTTCCCATAGAAATTGAACAATGAGCGTTAAAATAAAAAATAAGAAGAATATGTTATGGTGGTTTTGGAAAAAAGTTTTAGTGATATCGGGTTTTACAATAAGTGATACCAAACAATGACTTATTAGTAGGAAAAAATGGAAAAATAAATGTAATCAACATAGAAAAATTGTTTTCTTCGTTCCCATAGAAATCAAACAATGAGTGTTCAAATAAAGAAGAAGAAGAATATGTTAGGATTTTGGAAATAAGTTTCAGTTATATCAGGTGTCATACAAATCTCACAAAAAATTGTTAGTCATAAGTGTGCTTTCTTCCTTCCCACACACAAATACAATAATGTGTGTTCAGAAGAAGAAGAAGAATATATTAGGGTTTTGAGAATACCTTACCTGCAGATGCTTCAAAGGGGTTGATGAGACGGGAACGAGGATCTTGTAATAACGTTGTGATCCAAAGATGAAGAAGAAGATGAATCAAGTGATGCTTCAAAGAAGAAGAAAAACTGGCTATAAAACAGGAGGAAGAAGGAGAAATACTGGCTAGGGCGTCGATTAAGTAACCGACGAGGAAGAATAAAATAATTCTTCAAATTTATTTTTTACTCATTTTACCGAAGGGATAATTGGCCATAGGGATAGTTTGGGATAACTTTTTTACAATCATAACTTTTTTTATCAAATAGTAATTATTTTTTGACAGAATGTACTAAGTAATATAATTTGAATTCTTCCCTCTTATTTTTATAATATTTGTATATTAATAAAGACAAACATAATTCCCCCCATTAATATAGCCAGTGGTTACATCATATTCGTAGCCCCTAGCCTCCGGACATGGATATTATATTAAATTATGACTTGTCATATTGAAGCAACATTTGCTTTAAGAGCCGCCCCTTCTAAGACTTACTAGAAAAATAGAAAAGAGTTGTGTGGGGATAAATTTTCAGTCAAAAATGATAGGGGAAATTTCAACACTTAACATATACTAATAAATCAAGATGGGGATTTTGAACTATTTGTTTGAATTCAAGAGTAATAAAGAGATCTTCTTAATAAACGAAATGTTGCTATAACTATTAATTTGTGAAGAGATCATGTTGAGAATGTGGATAATATTGAATATTAGATTTATTTTTAATTTGAGAAACTTTTATTCAACAAAATTATTTAATTAATAATAAAATTCATCTATAAACTTAAAAATAAACTCTACAAAAATTTATCAAAGTCATGTACTTAAAAAAAAAAAAGTATATATAAGTGTCTTTAAACATAGTAATCCGATACACCCCATAGACCTCATTTCCTTGAGAAGGATGTTACTCACAAATGAAATGATTTTTAATATTTTGTTTGTTAAACACTTAAACGTTTTTGTTTTGAAGGGGACTAGTTGAATTTATTGGAGAAAAGGCATTTGGGTATTTAATCAAATTGAACCATCTACCAAGTAGGAGTAGGGTATAAACTATAAAGCCAGTGATTGCATCAAATTCATAGCCCCTAGGCCCTAGCCTCCGGACATGGATATTATATTAAATTATGAGTTAGGCATATTGAGCACAGTAAGACTGTGAGAACCGCCCCTTCTAGGGCTTACCAGAATAACAGAGTACACGTGGCAATATGAATTTATCGCCATGTGGCAGAATCTTCGGGTAACACCTAGACTATATCTTTCTAGTATCTTCCATCATCCAAGCTCTACCCCTTTAAGAATCCCTGCTGCCCGTCGCTTATTTGGTATACCCTGCAGGCAAAGCAGACCAGGGAGCGATTTGGTTGAAGCTCAAAAAATCGAAGCAGAAGCAGAAGCAGAAGCAGTATGAGGGGCGTCGACGAAGAGAAGGGAAAGGAAACGGTGACGTTTAGAGCACTAAGCCATGACGAGGAAGGTCGGAAACGGGTTGAAAAGGTGGTGGTCGAAACCCACAACAAAGACACGCTTAAGTACATAGAAAAGAAGCTGGAGGACAAGGGGGTGGCGCGTATGGAGCGTCATCCTGCCGACGGCCTTAGTATAAAGTGCCGGCCGCCTAAGTCCGGCCACGGCGGCAAGTTCACTTGGGAGGGTCCTGAAGATTTGGTCCACTGTGAGCTCGACGGCGCGCCTCCGGCTTTGGATGTAAAGGATCCCAACTTTGTGGATGAAGAGGAGGAGGAGGGGAGGATTTTGAAAGGGGAAGAAGAAGACGTGGCGGGGCTTGTTGTCGGAGAAGTCGAGGCGGCTAAGGTTGCTGAGGCCCATGAAGGGGTTACTAGAGTTGAGGTTAATCCCAAATTGAACTTGTGAAATCATGGGGAGATTCTTGTTTAAATCTTAATTTCAATCATAAATATGGTGTTTTTGTTTTTGGGTTTTCTAATCTAAGTGTAACTTATGATTTCCGTTAATTTTGTAAGCATTATTATAAAATAGTAATATCATGTGATTATCTATATGTTTTCTTTAATCATCCGCACCTTCTAATAATTAAAATGTCACATAAAATTTTGAATTTTTAATACGTTTTTATCATCGTTTTGTACTATATGTTATTTGTATCGTCTTAATTCGATAGTTTGATTTTTATAATTGTGATGTTTTTTTGTATGGGTGATCTGAACGATAAAATATATTCGATTAAGTACAGATATCGAATCAAATCATGATCATTAATATGCTGTAAAACTTAAGTCATAGGTATTTTATCCATTATAGAATTATTGAATAGGCTTTGAATCGATTTATTGTGTTATTCATTTGAATGTTTTGTTATTTTTTAGAGTTTTTAGCGATTTTGTGTTTTCATTGAATATATTGTTAGTTTGAATTAATAAAATTATTTTCTTTTAAAAAATAAAAATTTATTGTTAGAATTTTTTTTCCCAAGTAATTAAAAATACCGATGATACCCTTATCAGGAAAACTATGTTATAGGGTCTCAACAAGTAATTTTTTGAGTGATGAGGCATAAAAAAATTTATTTGAGACCTAATCTAGCTTTTCAAGAATTATTTGATAAAGAAGATTTAGTAATTAATAAATAAGCCTCCCTGTGAGTTTCACGTGCGACAGTCATTAAAAATTCATAAAACACCTTTTTCATATCCAAAAAAAAACTTTAAATGGACAATTTCCCTAAAAACCCTAAAAAATCATGTCTCTTTGAATTGTTTCCCTTCACAAAAGCTTAAAACGAGAAGAGGTAAGGAAATCCTAAAAACTCTTCATCTATTTGAACCATTTCTCCTTCATATATAGACTCTTGAGACGAGAAGAGAAAGGTCAATCTGAACCATATGAACCTTGAAGGCAGCATCTGCAACATCTCTTTTCATTCTTTGAGGCTGATTTGTATGTATTTTCATCTTCTCCTCTATTGAAACCTTTTCATATGTTTTTCTTTAAATAAACGTTATTTATGAATAATGACAATAGTAGATTTGTAAACCTTGAAGAAATTGGGAACTAGTAGATAGGATATATGTAAGTAATGGGTACTACCTGATTTCACATTGGGTATAAGCCATTGTATTCCTTATGGATACAGTGAATAAGCATAGAATACGACTTAACCTAGGTACAAATTATGTAAATCATAGGTACAACTATATTATGCCTTGGGTACAACATTGATAAATATTAGGTACATAACACATAAGCATATAATACTAGTAATAGTTAAGTACAAGTCTTGTTAACTATGGATACAACACATGCATACTCTCAGTACAACTAATTTAGACATCAGGTAAAAAATGAGTTAGCACAGTATACTAGTAAACTTAGGTACAAGTCTTGTTTACATCTTCAGTTCATTGATCAAAGTCCAATAAGAAACAAACACTGCAGCTTCCACTTCCTCAAATACAAATGAGTTAAGCATGGTATTAAATTACAACTATCCTTGCAATTTTTATTATGTCATATATTTCATAAATGTATTTATGATTTGGTTGGTGTTATGTAGGGCATTTCAGAGATGCTGTTAGCAAAGTTTGATCATTTGCTCAGCATAGTAACAGGATTGGCACAAGATGTGCTATCTTTTTAAAGTTCGATAAGGGAGTTCTTATTGCTTCCACACCTCCCGTTGTTGCCACACCTCCCATTGTTACCACACCTTCCGTTGCTACCACACCTCTATGTGCAAACACCCCTTAAATGATAATCAATGTTGATTATTGGCATAATTCTCATGGAGGTACTAGAGGAGCTATCCGTGTTGATAGAAATGCTTATCAGAGCCATTCATCCCCTCCAATTGAAGATAATACGACACCCATTGTGACACCCCCAACTCGGCACTCGGTGTCAAGAGAGGGTGTCATTTTTTTTTTTTTAATTTTTTTTTCTTGTTTACTATAAACTTATAAACTTTAAGCTTGTTTATTCATATAACTTGTACTATATTCTATAACAACGGATTACAAAATATATACAAATTCCATATATGGAAGTATTCAACATTTACAATATTTACATTGCTTACAAAAGAAACAAAAATACATATACATCAGACCAATGGTCTTCCAGTGGGTACTAGTGATGTGTTGACTTTGGCTGGCGATGCAGTTGTCGCGTCTGCGGTTTCGCACCCAAATGCGCAAGCGGCCATTGCAGTGCTAAACATAGCTTAGTGGGAAAAATACTCGTGGACGACCCTAATAAGGATCATCTCACTTTAGATACATGCATATATAGCCGAAATATAACATTTACATATACTTATCCATTTTTCATATCTACTTTTTCATAGCATGTTTAATTTCTTATCATATTTCATATACTTTTCGTGTCATCTTACACTTTATTTATTGTTCTTGTAACCATATACTATCATCACATAGCAGTAATATGCTTCTCATATCATGTCATATATCATATAATCACCGTTTGCGTATCTTATCGTTCTTTTATGTTTCGTACTTGTAAACCTTAAATATCTGGGAAGCGTATGTGCAGAAAGGTACTATCCTTTGTGCAGGCAGTGATTTATCGTATGGAATCCCAAGCGAGACGTATAATGATCGGCGTGATTTATGTCATAGACCCAAACAGGGCCTCGATATCTGTAAACTGTATGCCCTAACAACTGTATTCCTATAGACATGCTTATCTATCCAACTATCCGGTCATAAGCAGGCAATCGGTTTTATTATTTTTTCTTAACAATCTTTTAGGTATCAGAAAAAGATATCTCATATACATGAATAACTATTGATATCATGTATACTTATGATATATTATTCATTATCAAATAATCTCTTATAAACATTACTTTGTACTTTCATATAACAAAATTATACGTGTATTCTCTTTAGCTTTCATAACACATGTGTATCATGATCAACTAGCATGATGCATTATTTCATATAACATTACATTTATATAGCCTTTATACAATTTCTGATTTCCATAACCAGTGCTTGAACAATTCGAGGCGGAGTTCCCAGTTCATTTTTAAATTTACAATTTTTGACCACTATCGCGGGATTGTTGAGTAGAAGTGATCTTCTAACTCAATACCTTTATGTCTTAAGTTTCTTATGGATTCGGACATCGCTGTCATTTGGACTTTTAATTTGGGAGATATAGTCTAAGCGTTCCAAATTGCTCTGGGCGATTTAGACGAGAATGCAGGTGTGTCTATATTTGAAAATTTTATGGGAATGTTAGAGACATAATTTGACCATAATTTCTTCATGAAAGTTGTTCTCCCAGATGTCTAGTTTGTATGAAAATTTGAATCACCTCATTTGGACCAGTATAACTCAAGTTATGATTTAAACAAAAATGCTCGAGTTCGGGAGCGTACGAGGCAATTCGGGGGACACTAATTGTTCCCTTACTTTGACGAATTTTATGGGTCAAATGAGGTCCAAATTTGGATATACTTATTTCAGCGAGATTTGTTCTCCTAGAAGTCTAATTTACCCATAAATTTGAATCATTCAATTTGGATGAGTGAAACTCAACTTATGACCTAAATACCCAAAGCGCTCTGAAACCTGGCTTGTCACAATTGACCCGAAAACAGAGCCTCACTTTGACGAATTTTCTGGGTACACTGGGGTCCAAATTTGCATACACCTATTTCAAGAAGATTTTTTCTCCTAGAAATCTAGTTTATCTAGAAATTTTAATAACTCAATTTGGATAAGTGATGACCAAGTCATGGCAAAAAAAAAAAAAACACGGGTTTAAAAAAAACGGACAACATCTCTCCTAAAATCCAACATTTTCTCAATACAAATTTTTCCTTCATTGAGGACTACAACCAAATCAAACAACCATTTCAAACAAGGATTCTACACAAAAAGAGGTATTTCAAACCTCCAAACAAGTATCCATACAAATCATAACAAATCCCATACAAAATTCCATACACAATCCTACCAAAGTTCCATACAAACAATTCCATACCTTGATTTCTTCTTCTTCTCTTCTTCTCTTCTTCTCTTCCCTTCTTCTTTCTCCCTTATCCGATTTGCCCTAACATAAATACCAAAAATGAGATTTCTTTAAAGCCATGTTTGGTTTTATCATAACATTTGACTTAAATTTTGTTTTTGCAACTTATAGTCCTTTAATTTCCTTTAATTTGCAATTCCACTTATCCTAATCCTATATTAGCATACAATCTTCTTCAATTATGACCCTTGAGTCCTGAATTGGAAAATTATTAATTTACCCTTAGCTCCTGTATTAATTACGGATTTTTGGTTATTTTATTTTTAGCATTATTTTATTAGAAAAATATATCTTTCACTTTTTATTATACGAGAAACATGTTATAAAATACATCAGGTATAATTTGAGGAATTACCTCCATACAAAAACAAATGAAGATGCAAACATGGTTGGTGAACCATCAAATGGGGGTGTTGTAATCAAAGCTTCTGCTAAGTGACAATATAAGCGAATGGGAAAACAAATAGTGTTAAGGACTGGAGCTTATAAATCATCATTCATACCACAATGTATTAAGCGGATAAGATAATTTGTATTGTTGTGAATTGGGATGTTTTGGTTGATTTTTTTTTTTTTGTAAAGTTCCGCTAAATTTGAATTGTTGAAATAGGGATGGCTCCAATTGTAACCAGTTTTTTTTTTTTTTTTTTTGTTAATAAAAGATGATGTTATATTGTTCGTTTCTCATATCATATTCATTTGCGTAGAATAGAGTTCATTCATCTTCGATTTTTTAGACAACCAAGCTAAACATGTAAAATAAGGTTTAATCAAACTAAAAAAAAAAGCAACATCACTTCTAAATTTGGCAGCAACCAATCGACCATCACTATTATGGCAGTTGGATCAATCGAGGATAGTCATTGTCCACTGAGGTAGCCACTAAGGCCGATCAATCGACATTAATATGACAAGTCAACAAATCAAGGATAGCCCGTGTTCAATAACCTAACCATGTAAAATAGGTCGATCGATCGAGTGGATACTACTTAACCAATCGACCATATGGTCTATCAAAACACTATCTTATCTAATAGGTCGAGCAGGTACTGCTTAACCGATGGACCACCATATGAGAATGAAACCCTATCTTATCAAACACAATTTGCATACCTCTAACATACACAAGAAACACAATGCAAGTTAGTGTATTAATAAGGCTAATATAGTAATAGTCCATCGTAATACAAAATACCTCATGCCTCCAACCATCATACACAAAATTGGCATATATAAAATAACACTAACATGTCCTACATCATATGTAATGTTATACTAAAATATTTGTAAAATAATCTTATGATTGGGAACTCTTTGCGAGGGGCTCAAGCTTGTAGCGAGGGTGGAGGTCACTGTCAAATTGAGTCTTTCGCCTCCCCTAGGTTCATTCGAATCAGAAAGTCACTTGCCTCGCTCATGAGATGAAGACGATTTCCTTCTAGGTGTCATAATAATTGTCCAACACCTCAATTCCCTAACACCTTATCAAAATTATTGTAACTATTAAAAAACTTAAACATAGATATCCAAATATTTATACACAAAACAAAAGGGAAATCAAATTTGCATACTTTCCATAATTGTTATACCTAAGGTGTATAAGGGTTGTACCCAGCATACAAGAGGCTTGTACTCAATGTTTACAAAGCTTGTTGATGAGAACATAGGCCAGACTCAAAGGGCAAAAGAATCACTCTAGATGTCAGTTGGGCCTATTACAAGAGCAAGGGCCAAGAAGTTTCAAGAGGCACTAAATGGGCTCATGAAGGAGTTCATTTGGGCCAACCCAACATTACAAGAAGAGTTCGGGCCAAGTCAAGCCTTTGGAGGAATTAGAGCCAACAAAGAAGTCTAAAAGATCATAAATATCAAGGCTATTGATGGTGATCATCCACATAAATTTGGTAATTAAAAGGGACAAAAGAAGCAAAGAAATTTGTGCTTCATCAATTATACTCAATCAAAGGCTTATTTTTGGAAGAATTCAGCTTTTTGGTCAAGGCTTGATAGCTATTCATTATGAGGCAAATCATCAACTATCAATTTGGTCTCTTTTATGGTTGTTTTTTTTTTTTTGTCAAATTGATCTCTTTTATGGTTAAGAATATCAAGGGTAAGTTTTCAATAAGGATAATGATAATTACCTTCATGTTGGTTTGATAATTTTCCAATTTCATTTAGGTAAGTTGGATTGTCAATGCTAAAATTTTTAGCAAGTTTTTCCTTTCTTTCTTAGTTCTTAGGCTATCTCAAACTCTATATAAGGGCCTTTGATGTAAGCTTTCAAAAACAACTTGAATGAATTCAATACTCTTTGTGAGGTTTTTCTTCTCTTTCGGTTCTTGTAAGAACTTTTGAGCCTATCAAGGTTAATCCTTGTACTGCCAAACCTATGGCTCTTGATTATTCCATAGTCAAGGGGACGGGGTTCTTTGGTTCTTTTACTTTGTTAACTGGCTTTTTGGTTGCACATAACTTGAGGGCGTGGAGCGCTACACTATACTTAAGGCTCTTGATTCAATATAGTCAAGGGGACGAGATCATTTTCAGTCGTGTTTGAAGGTCCTAGGGATAATCCGCATCGTTGGGTGGATCTCGTAGCCACAAAAGCATACAGGGTTCACACCACTTGTACCTATGGGTATAGTGAGTACAAGTTCAAATCAGGTTGTACGGCTTGTACCTTATGTTTATTTGGGTTGTACCCAAAATACAACATGCTCGTATTCATTGTTTACATAGGTTGTATCTCATACCCAAGTTCTAAGATTTGGAGAGGCTTAGTAGTAGCAGAAAATTAACAAAGCATATAACAAAATGATACAACAATTTTCCAACAAAATTTTTTTCCAGCATAAAAACATCATGCTTTTCTAGCAAAAAAATAAAATAAAATAAAGTTCTAGAATAGGAGTTTGCAAGAAAATGAAACACAAACAATAGAAACTTTTTGTCATAATCATCTTTGTCATAATCGCCGTATATGCACAACAAATCATTCAATATTTAAGTTGAGAACATGAAATGGAAGCAAATGAAACTATCATCCGCTTCTAATCATCAAATAATTCGATACCCCTCTATTTTCTTGGAGTGAGAGGGAGAAAGAGAGACAAAGAGAGAGAGAGAGAGAGAAAGAGGTTTTAGGATCATTGTTGAGACCAAAATATGTGATCAAGAAAATTTCTGACACTACTACCAAGGACTTATTCATTCTCCACAACGACCCCAAAAACTTGTTTATCTGATTTTTAACTAAACCAAAATTGATAAAGTGATTAAAAAAAGGTACCAGAAACTGTTCCCAATTCCTAACAGTCATGCCAAAAACTCGATTGACTGTTGTATAAAATAATAATTGAATAAAATTGGTTTTGGTCTAAATCATTATAAGTGCACAGGCCATAAAAGTAATAAAATGGATTGCAATTCCAAATACCATTCCCACGAGGATTGATTGGAAATTTAAAGCTCAACTACCCCTGTTACTCAAGAAAATCTCTATTTAAACTAATACTTCAAATGATTTGTAAGTGACTAACAAAACTATAATGAAAATATATTTTTCTTTTGGTAAAATTTACTTTTCTTAAAATAAATCAGAGAGTTCATTGAGTTGAAATAACACTGAGATGAAATCAGTGTTTTGATTATCAATTTGTAGTAGTTTCTAGAAAAATTACTGAATGAGGATATGAATCCTAAATTTGTCCAAGAGTAAAATAACATAGCCTTGGAAAACCTCATGACACTATATATTTCACTATTTAGAGCATCATATTCCTAAACCAGGTCAATGGATCCAAATAACCACTTTTAGGATTTTACCTTATTTAAGATTTAGTTGTTTTTCCTTTCTAGTACTACACAATAATTTCTTATGACTAAAAATTTCTTGTCCCCATAGACAAGGAACAAACATTTCCAATGCAATTGGTATCTCAACCATCAATTTAAATAAAATACTCTCTCTTCTTGATTAGAATCTCAGCTAACACAGGATCAAGACCATTCTACCAAATTGAGATGAAACCTCTAAGGGTGAAAGATGATGTATCAACAAATGGTTCTTATACCTCAGGAACACACATCTGCTGTCACTCAGAAGGGAACTTCACTTACGAAACCGTCAAAATTACTCTTAGAGTACATTAGTTCATTGAATATCAATACAATATACCCCTAGGTGACTAATTTTTACTCTCAGGCAGTCCGTCTTTGTGTCACTCAAAGGGATCCTAGAAATCAGAGTACTGATACAATTCTTTTCTGGGTATAGAGCAATGATATTTAGAACAACTTAATAAAAGAAAATAAAATAAAAAGAAAATAAAAAATAAAAGAAAAATATATATCGAAAACTTCCATCCACCTCAAGAGCTCAAGGATTGTTGAAAGTTGAGCAAAAAGCTGCGCACATTACCTTAGGTGCTTCCTATTTATAGGCCCTGAAATGATGGGCCGGAATTCAAGGTTAACATTATGGATTCCAATGCAGGCCCAATTGATGTCTTTGTCACGACATTGTTGGTCTATGTCGCGACATAGTAGTCTCACTTGTGTGTCTTCAGGCTTTGTTGTGGCTTTGTTGCAACATTTCTGCCATGTCTTCAATGTCTGCCTTTTTTCAAGTTTGTCGCAACAAAGTTTATGAATGTCGCGACATAAGTGCAGTTTCTTAGGTCTTCATCCTTGTTATGAGTTTGTCGAAACATTTACTTGTATATTCCTCTTGGAGTCATTGTCCTCACGCGACAAAGTTTTCCATATCCTGACAAATTTTCTTACCTTACATTATTGAAAATCCTACAGAATAATTTGTTGTGACATAGCATTCTTGCCACGGTAGAGTTCAACTAACTTCATCTTGTGATTGTCACGACATAATTTGCTGTTGTCATAACATAATTTTCATGCCTTGCAGTGTTAGCCTCTGAACTGTATGTTGCAACATCAAAATCTTTGTTGTGATAAACTCAATATGACTTGCCTTCTTGATTTGCCAGCTTCTATCGCAACTAAGTTCGCTTGTTTTGCAATAGAATTTCTTTATTTTACAACTCTTTATGTCGCGACAATCAATTTCTGTGTCGCGACATTGTTTCAGTGTGTCTTCATTGATTTCTCTCTTCATTTTTTGCGACATAGTTTTAAACATCGTGACAAAGTTTTTATGCCATTTACCTTATTCTTTGTTGCGATATTCATTTCCATGTCACGACAAAATTCCAATGCTTCTTCAGGAGCTCTTCTCATGCAATGTCACGATAGAGGAATCAAATGTCGTGACAGAGGAATCAAATGTCGTGACAATACTTCTGCTTTTAGACTTCCATTGTGTTGTGATATTCATTTCCGTGTTGCAACATTTTTCTTGTACTTCTCATATTATGTCGTGAAATAGTGGTGAAATGTCGCGACAATCTTTCGACTGGCATCTTGCACTCTGCTTTGTCTTTATTGCAACACAATTCTACTTGTTATCACAAACTTCTACAAGCTGCCTTGGGGTTTTATCATGACAATGTTGTAATTATGTCGACATAACTACATTTCCTGCCTTAGCAATTTTTTTCTACTTTTCTTGCTGGTTTTTGTTTCTTTTGCATTAAAAACCTGGAAAACATAAATTTGGGTGAAGATTTCATAATTCATCATTAAATTGGACCTTAAACTTTCAAATATGCATGAAAAATGAACTTAAAAATGGATGAGTTTTGTACTCATCAATCATCAAACTAATCATGAAGATGGTTCAACTGATTATCTATTGGTTGACCTAATTTGATTTGGCCAAACAGCGGTTGCTTGGTGAAGATGGTTCTTTTGGAGGGAAACTTCAACCAAATGGTCTCTTAAGGTTTGTTTGATTTTGATCTATGAGGCTTTTTTTTATTTGGATATGAAAATGGTGTTTTGAGAATTTTCAATGGCTGCTGCACATGAAGCTTACATTCAGGCTTCTTTATTAATTACTAAATCTTTTTTTATCAAATAGTTCTTGAAAAGCTGGATTATACCTCAAATAAGATTTTTTCGGGGCCTCATTTCTCAAAAATTTACATTTTGAGACCCCTATAGTATAGTTTTTCCTACCTTATTTCCCAAAATATGTTTTCAAAACAAAATAAATATTATAAAAGTGGTTTAGAAGGAGTCAAACTAGTCTTAACCAAGTGTCAATCTTGTTAAGTTTATGCAAGTTTGGGTCGATCGGTCCTTGGGTTCTCAACTTGTAAGCTGGTCTAGAATATTCTAAAATCTTGGGCCTTGGTCCGAAACTTTGTAGACCCCCTTGGTAGTCTGTAGAGAGAGAAGGAACTAACAGGGAGAAGATGTCATGACCTAACACGTCTAAAAAAAGGGGTTCTGGAAACATGGACAACACAAAAAATATGGATTCTTTATTTAGCAAACAAGGTTTTTGTGTTTTTTGTGTTTTTGAGAAGAAAAAACTATTCTTGAAAATAGGAACCAAACAACTTCTTTGTTTCGATTACAGAGACTAATGAAACTATTAAAAGGGTAAAGATGCAAAAATACCCCTCATGTTTTTTCAAATATCTCACTTACATCTCAAACTTTTTTTTGGTTTAAAGGTCCCTCTAGTTTACTCACGTAGCCTAAATTAGCCACTATCAATTGAAACCGTTAAAGTGGTTAAACATTGTAAAAATGATCGTTAAATGCTAATATGACGTCCACATGGCACCCACTCTCCTCTATATTTCCTCTCCTCTCTTCTCTCTCTATTCCCTCATCTTTTCTCGCTTCTCTCTCTCTCTCCCTCATCGGTTAGAGTTAGACCTAACCTACCCTCACCTAGCCCAACATCCCTAACTCCCTACCCAATCAACTAGCTATGTGACGGCTCACACTGCCGAACCTGATCCAATTGGGAGGTCGAACCCGATCTGGGACGCGGTCCTCTTTTCGAATCCAATTCCTTTTTCTTTTGTCAATAAAACACAATTCCAATGCTCATTTTGTAAAAGATATTTATCTTTATGAAAATATATTTGTATATACTAATTCAACTTAAAGGGGGCCCATCATTTTGTTTTCAATACATATTTTCCATTAGATATGGCATTACATGCCCATTTGGTCCAATTACCACTTTTATACATTACGACATTATAAACCGTTTTCAATACTAAAATATTTACAAAACAAAATCAGAGTTTTTACAAAAAGTGTCAAATATATTTCATGAATGCATGGTCGGAGCTTTACTTCAACTCCGTGAGGCCTTGACATTGACTCTGAATCGTTGCAGTCTTTTCCTTCATACCTGTTCACTCGGTACCTACGCGATGATAAAATAACGCGCTAAGCATTTTCATACCTAGTGGTTCTATACAGTTTTCTCTTTATTTCAGTTTAAGTAAATCATGCATTTTTCTAAATCAATGCCTTTGTATAATTTTTTCAATGACTAATACGGTACAATACATATATGTATATTTTCATTTCGTTTATATTAAAATTCTTAATTGTTGATCCATTCCAGTCATGCGATTTCATATCTGATAAATCATTTAACACAAATCATGCATTTCACAATTTTCTTTTAATTTTGCCCTTAGCGGAGAATTTAACCTATGCTTCGGTGCCTGAATAGCGAATCAAACACGGTCAATTGGAGTTGCGAGGCATGTATATTAAAAAAAGTTTTTATAACCGATCCACGGTCTACATTTGGGCTTAGTGGTTATTAAAAATCATTCGTGAACACTAGATACTATCTGCGGAGCTCTACGGATCGGAGTGACACATCATTACGTTCGGCGCAGTACTGCTCATTTGACCCTTATTGATATACCAATCTATCCTTAACTCGAATTTAACAGATAACATTCTATTAAAAGCGCTCCAATCATTCATAGCAATTTACAATAGTGTATATACATTTATATCAAAATACTTGGTTTCCAATATAGCTCTGATTTTATGTGCAATTCATTTCCTGTTCCAGTTGTATCAAATCAATTTAAAACAAATCAATATGCAATTTATCGCATTTCATTTCAATAAATTCACTTATTTGATAATCCTGCAAACATTTTAGAAATAGAGAGAGAGAAGTGGAGAACAAACCAATTCATTTATGGCTCAAGTGGAGCACACATGCATATTCATATAAAACCTTTTAGATTTAGTTAGTAAAAAATAACACAAAACCAAAACAAGGAAAGAAGTGTGAAGAACAAACCAAGGTTTGCTGTTAATATCTTCGATTCCTATCCTCGGAATCCGTTCTTGAGTCCAACCTTCCTCATTACCAACCCTTAATCCATCACAAATATGTAAATCCGAAACAAGCCCTAAGAAAAAAGTGATTTATTGCATTCTAGGAGGATTTTTGGTTAGGGTTGATGTCTACCCAATACACCTTCACTTTCAAAAATTTTTGGGGACACATGGGCCATATTTTGATTATAATTCCTTCAAGAAAATGATATCTTTGTGAGTCCATTTTCAGTAGGAATTGGAATCATCTCATTTGGATAACCCAAACTCAAGTTACGACATTTTAATGTCAAACTGATCGGTATGCCTAGCTCACTTGGTTACCTAAAGTTATTCTCGATTTCATAGGTCTTAAATCCATAAATTGGTAATATTTCCTTCTACTAATTTGAAGCTATGGTTCTAAGGTTTTTTCTCCAATTGGAATCATCCAATTTGGATTACCAAAACTCAAGTTATTGCATTTTACATTCAGACTACTCTAATTTGCAAAACGCCTAGGTAGATTGTTCTTTACAACTCCGCTGATGGATTTACGGGCACTTTGGGTTTCGTGCATACACTTCCTTCAAGTAAATTATTACCCTAAAAGTATAGTTTATCAGAATTTTAAATCACTCAATGAATTTTGATGAGGCAACTGACTTATGGCAACACCCTGACTACACCCAAAGCGAGGCATACCCGTCGGCTACGGAAACTCACGCTAAGCCCATATTCGAGAGCCTTAGAGCTACAATTTGCTCCTGGTCCCTTCTATACATTTGTAGCTCTAGCTCTTATGGTTCTTTACCAACTAGGATCACTCAATTTAGATGATTATAACTTAACTTATAGCCTAAACAAAAATAGGGTTTTGAAATTTTTTTGACGACAACTCCTATGAAACTTCATCATTTTCTTTATACAAAAATTCCTCAAAACCAATCCAAACCAATCAAAACAATGCAAAACAACCTCAAATTGAACTAAAACCATCCAAGAACACTTTACACAAAGCTAGGGTTTTTCTCCAAACCCAAACACAAGAAAAGAAGGGTTTTAGTTAGGTTTCCATACCTTAATCTCTTACAAGCCTCTTCTTTCTTCTTCTTGAACCAAGTTTGATCTCTACAAGATGGAGAGAAAACACCAAACAATTACCTTCTCTTCTCCTCTCTCACAGTGTCTATTTCTCCTGCAAATGAGAAACCCTCCTCATTTATAGAATACACTTACCCAGTTTTTCTCATACAGATTAAGGCCTTGTTTTGGCCTTCACGCTTTTAATTAAGTTTTTTCCCCATTTTGCTATTTGGTGTTCATTTCTCTTTCGAGTTACACTTCAACTTAACACATTATTCCACTTTGGCATATTGACTTCTTTATTTATGACCTCTGGGTCCTGAATTGGTAAATTTATAATTTACCCTTATTTCTTGAATTAATTTTTTCTGGTTTTTATCATTTTTTTATCAATTTAAATACCAAAAAAATACAATTTAATTTATTTTATACCTTAAACATGTTATCAAACTGTTAGGGTATTTTTAGGGCATTATAACTCTCCCATTCTTAAAAGAATTTTGTCGTTGAAATTACCTTCATTGAACAGTTGAGGGTATTGTTGTCGCATAACTTCTTCACTTTCCCACGTGGCTTCCTTGGTCTTGTGGTTTCTCCATAGCACTTTGACCAATGGGCTTCACTTTTTCCGTAACTCTTTCACTTCCCGAGCCAAGATCTCCACTGGCTCTTCTTCATATGTCAAATCTGGTCTAAGCTCAATTGTCTTTGAAAAGACTACATGTGATGGGTCTGACATGTACCTTCTTAGCATTAACACACAGAAAACATTATGGATCCTTTCCAACTCTGGAGGTAAAGCTAATTTGTATGCCACTGGACCCACTTTCTCTATCACCTCATATGGCCCAATGAACCTAGGGCTCAATTTGCCCTTTTTCCAAAATCTCATTACTTTCTTCCAAGGCGATACTTTAAAAAATACTTTCTTGTCGATCTCATATCGAATATCCTTTCTTCTCATGTCAGCGTAGGATTTTTGTCTATCTGTGGCCACTTTCAATCTTTCTCTAATCATTTTCACTTTCTCCTCGGCTTCTTAAATCAAATCGGGGCCAATTATCTTCTTCTCGCTTAACTCGGTCAACCACAATGTGAGTGTTGCATTTCCCTTCCGTGAGAGCCTCATAAGGCGTCATTCAATACTCATTGCGACTGTTTTTTGACAGCCCTTTGTCATTGTACCCGACCCGACCACTGGTAGAACGTCGAGAATGCTGATCCTTTTAGATCAATTCATTTTTTGTTAGTAAACACATTTCCAATGCTCATTTTATGAGATATTTATCTTTATGAAAATATATTTGTATATACTAATTCAACTTAAAGAGGGCCCATCATTTTGTTTTCAATACACATTTTCCATTAAATATGGCATTACATGCCCATTTGGTCAATTTACCACCTTTAAGCATTACGACATTATAAGTCATTTTCAATACTAAAATATTTACAAAACAAAATCAGAGTTTGTACAAAAAAGGTCAAATATATTTCATGAATGCATGGTTGGAGCTTTAAATCAACTCCGTGAGGCCTTGACGTTGACTCCGAATTGTTGCGGACTTTTCCTTCGTACATGTTCACTCGGTACCTGCGCAATGATAAAACAACGCGCTAAGCATTTTCATGCCTAGTGGTTCTATACATTTCTCTCTCCATTTCAATTTAAGTCAATCATGCATTTTTTCTAAATCAATGCCTTTGTATAATTTTTTTTTCAACAACCAATGCGGTACAATACATATATATATATATATATTTTCATTTCTTATACATTAAAATTACAATTCATTGGTTATTTCAATTATGCAGTTTCATATGCAATAAATCATTCTAATACAAGTTATGCATTTCACAATTTTCTTTTCATTTTGCCCTAAAGCGAATTTAACCTATGCTTTTGATACATAGGATAACTAATCACTTAGGCACGGTCAGCTCGAGTATAGGCGTTATAAAAAAAGGTTTTATATGATCACGGTCCAAATTGAGTACGCGATTGGTTATTAAAAATCATTTCGTGAACCTTTACCCGATATTGTCCATTAGGCTACGGATCGGAGTGACACATCCATTACGTTTGTTCCAGTCGCGCTAATTTGATCCTTATTGGTATGCCAATCCCCAGCCTCAACTCAATTACTTGGTTAACATTCCTATTAAGAGCGTTCAAATCATTCACTTGCCAAAATACAATATAGTATGTACATTTATACAAACAATTCATTTTCAATACTGCTGCAATTTTTCATATGCAAATCATTTCCTGATAAATTGCCTCAATCGATTAAAACAAATCAATGCTTTCTTATAAATCATTTTTGCAATTCAAATCATTTTGTAATCATTCAAACACTTTGGAATTAGAGAGAGAGAAGTGGAGAACAAACCAATTCATTTATGGATCAAACGGAGCACACATGCATATTCATATAAAACCTTTTAGATTTACTTTGTCAAACAAAACAAAAAACCAAAACAAGGAAAGAAGTGTGGAGAACAAATCCAAAAAGGTTGTCACTCTTCGATTCGTATCCTCGGAATCCCGTTCTTAGGTCAAGATTCCTCGTCCACCAACTAGGCATCTGCATCAAAATTATGTCACGATTTGAATAACCTTGAGAAAAAAAAAATCGGTTGTGTGATACAGTTTATATTTAGGGTTGAAATACTAACTTCACCTTCAATTTCAAAATTTTTCGGGGACACATGAGCCATATTTTTCTCATGCCTCCTTCAATAAAATGTTAGCTCTATGAGTCTATTTTCAGTAGGAATTTGAATCATCTCATTTGGATCACCCAAACTCAAGTTACGGCATTTTAATGCCAAATTGGTCGGTATGCCTAACTCACTCGGTTACCTAATGTTATTCTCAATTTTAGGGGTCTTAAATCCATAATTTGGTAATGGTTTCTTTATTCATTTGAAGCTATGGTTCTAAGTTTTCTTCTCCAATTGGAATCATCCAATTTGGATTACCAAAACTAAAGTTATTGCATTTTACATCCAGACTACTCTAATTTACAAAACAGAATCAAATTGTTCTTGCACATAGCTCCATTTTGACGGATTTCTGGGTACTTTGGGGTTACAAATTGCTTACACTTACTTCAAGTTAATTATTCCCCTAGAAGTCTAGTTTACCCAAAATTTTGAATCATTCAATTTGGACGAGTGAAATTCAACTTACGGCCAAAACACCACAACTACACCCAAAACAAAGCATACCCATTAGCTACCCGAAACTCACCTTTAAGCCTATATTCGGGAGCTTTAGAGCTACAATTTGCTCCTGGTCCCTTATATAAATTTGTAGCTCTAGCTCTTGTGGTTCTTTACCAATTATAATTACTCAATATGGATGATTATAACTTAACTTATAGCCAAAACAAAAACAGGGGTTTTGAAATTTTTTTGACAACAACTCCTTTGAAACTTCATCATTTCCTTTATACAAAAATTCATCAACAACAATCCAAACCACAATATAACAGCTTAGAGCAACCCCAAAACTAAAATAAACTAATAAAAATCCATTTTACACAAAGCTAGGGTTTTTCTAATTCAAACTTAACCAATCCAAACCACAATACACCATGAAATCTTACGATACAACTGAGAATGAATTTCTGACCTTTCAATGGCATATACGCGTTTGGGGTTTTATTAAACCCAAACATAAGTAGAAAGGGGGATAGGGTTTGGTTTTTCATACCTTAAATATTGATTCTCTTTCCTTTCTTCTTCCTCCTTCTTCTTGATCAACTTGTCCCTTGATTACATGGAGAAGAAATCACAAATCCCTTTCTTCTTCTCTCAACCGGAATGTGCACTACCCTTTCTCCCTCTTTCCCTTTTTGCCAAATGTGAGAAATGGCATTTACAAGACCAAATTTGGTCTTAAGCCTTAAGTCTTCATAAGGCCTTGTTTGGCTTGCACATAAATTCCTATTTTCCCATTTTTCTCACTTTAACTCTTTATTTCACTTTCATTTTCACTTCATTTCATTTCATTTTCATTTTAACATTTACATTCCTCATTTTTTACCCTTAGGTCCTCATTTGATATTTTTACCAAATTTATTTGGATCCTATAAAATTTTCGGGTTTTTATCATTTTTCGTTTTTAGCCATTTAAACGCCGGAAAAAATATAATTTAATTTATTTTACACTCCGAACATGTTATAAAACTGCTAGGGTATTTTTAGGGCTTTACAACTCAACCCTCCTTAAAAGAATTTCGTCCTCAAAATTACCTTCATCGTACACAAGATCCCAGAGTGTCTGATACAGCAATCTTTGTAGGGGTGTATAAAAGTACCAAGTGTCACACTGTAGTATTTTGGAGACTAAAGTAGGAAATGAAAGTTTATGGAACCCGGAATTTTTGGTATTAAACCAAGGGTACAATGGTCATTTAGCAAAAAGGATATGTAAGACATAATTAAGTTATAGATGGTAGTAGTAGAGATTTCAAAAGTTGGTTCGCGATATTTAAATGCGAGGGGTGTAGATTTGCGATTAGGAAAGTTGAGGAGTGAAGAGTATAATTAAGGGAAGTTTAAATAGTAAAATAATATTAATAAATTCTGTGGTACCGGGAAGTGCAGAATTCTACAGATGCCGGATGGCCAAGCAATTTTGCGCCCGTTAAGGTCGTCGCGAAATCTAGTGACCTAGAAAGTTTCGTTTAATTCGGGACCAGTCGGAATATTTTACGAATTTCTAGGCGATGAGTTTAGAGTGAAACCTGAAACCGGGATTTTAGAAAAATCTCGAAAATTTGCAAATATATAAATAATATTTATTTAGGATAAATAAAATTGAAACCGGGACAAAATAAATTGTTTTGGGACTGAAACGGATCAAGAAGTGGAAAAAAGGGATATGTGGGTCCCACTTAAAGAAAAAGAAAAAATAAAAATAAAAAGATGAAAAGCAAACTTAAAGGAAGGACGGGGATGGGAGAAAGAGTGGAAGTCAAGCGGAGAGGATTTGATTTTAAATTTTTCTTTTCAAATCTTCTTCTCGTATTTATATGAAAATCGTAGTCGGATTTTGCGTAAAGATAAACCACGAAAAAGTGCTCTGCTTGACGAGGGCTACGGCAATTACTAAAAACACGAGGATTTCACCCAGAAATTGGGATTAAATATCACGAAAAACCAAATTTTTAGTTTTTCTTCGGATCGCCATTCTAGTAGTCCGCGCACCCCGGACGATGAGTAGAGATTCTTCCCGCGGCAGGCTCTGGTGACAAATCTTGGCTTTTGTCAAACTTGAAGAGGTGGAAATTTTCCTACTTGTGTTATTTCGAGCCTAAAGACTATACTATAATGGTTTGGAATATTAACCGTATCATTTGATTCGAAATTTTAAGTTAAGTTTAGGAATTTTAGGAAGTGAATTTTGAGACTATTTTAGGATGATGATTGAATTCCCAGGTATTTTCAGTTGGAGTTTGGTTAAAATTTCAGGATTTTATTCAGACAGTCCGGACATAATTCGAAAGTATTTTGGTGTTTTTAGACTATATTAAATCGGCTAGTCTAGAGATCTAGCCATATGCACATGAGATGGCATTTGGGGCCCACATATTTTACGAAGAGAGATTTTAATTGTAGCACGAGTGTGCAAGTGCTTGGTTGTCAGCGCGTGTGTGATCTGTCGTCGAGTGTGGGGTACAAGCGAAAGGCGAGAAAGTTGTGGAGCGTAACTCGAGTTTAGCAAGCGAAAGAGGTGAGTGTTACAAAAGCTGCGATTTTCGAATACTAGTGTATTATTATTATTATTATAATTTGTTTTGCGGTATTTCATGGTTTGAAGTTGAGCCATCTTTCAAGTAAACTGAAGTAAGTAAATGGTTTTTGAATAATTAAACCATTTTTCAAGTAAGCAAGCAAATGGTTTTGAGTTAAACCATTTTTGAAAAGTAAGTAAATGGTTTCTAAATTGTAAACCATCTTTCAAGCAAGCAAGTAAGTAAATGGTTTTGAATAATTAAACCATTTTTCAAGCAACAAGCAAATGGTTTTAAATTGTATTCATGTTTCAAAGAAACAAACAAGCAAGCAAAGAATGTTTGTGAAACGAGGCCTTCCTAGTTCTAAGCGAAGCAAACCCGATCCAGGTATTCCGTACACGTGCCGCGGTGGATGTAGGATCTAAATACGTGCACGTTGTAGTTTTGCACAGTCGGCAAACTTAGGACATACATCATGCATTTTAAAGGAGGCGAGTAGCGCGTACGAGGGTATATGGGTTATGAGCTCCTAACTAAATTATGGTGATGGCGGCCCGGGTCGATTCGCCATATTCACGAGAGAAAAGGTGATGCGGACCGAGTCCTTCCCCACCGGCACGGTCGCCCGAGCCGTGTTCACTGGGTGCAGTGGCAAAAATAGGCCTCCGGTGGTTGATGATTTATAAGCATAATCATATAGTTTTCAAAAATCAACCATTGGTTCCGGTCGCCCGAGGCTTAGGAGAGTTTTAAAGCGAAGCGGTTGAGCGAGCTCCGTTTAGATTTCCAGCCTTGATCGGTTGAGCCAACTCCCATGGGATTTTAAAGCAAGCGGTTGAGCCAGGCTCAGTTTTATTGCTTTCAAAGAATGCGGTTGAGCCGGGCTCCGTTTTATAAAAAAAGTTTTGGAAACTTTTTAAAGCAAAGGTTTGTGAAAGGTTTTAAGAAACCGAGCAAGATAAAGCAATGACGAGAGAAGTTTTGAGAAGTTTTATAAACTTCTAAGCAGAAAAACAAGAAATGAGAGTTTTATAAGCTTTAAAGAAAGTAAATGAGCAAGCAAAGCCAGTATTAAAAGTTTATAAACTTTTTAAAAGCAAGCAAGTACAAAGCAAAGCAAGCTAAGAAAGTTTTAGAAACTTTAAAAAGCGAGTAAAGCAAGCCAAAGTAAAGCACGGAAAATAATTGTAAAGAAAGTTTCACAGGTTTTGAGATGTCTTCAGGAAAGAGAAAAACGTTTTATAAATTATCACATCCTTTGAGCTCGTTTGGCTCATTATTTTTGTATTTTAAAAACTATTTTGAATCTGGAATATCACGGACCATTTGGAGCATATTAAGTTCTCGACGTTGGCTTATATCAATGTTGTAATTAAGAATATTGTATGAAATACTTTGAACTTGTATAATGGAGCATATGTATGTACAGAGTAGTTTTGTGAGAATGTTGGTATCTTTGGTTGCCATATTTTGGATATAATTAATAAATTGGATGTATACGGGATTTGGGACATATCCTATATAAATTTGTTATCACTGCCGAAATTTCTCAAATCCATAAGTTTAAGAAAGAAAATTTTTTACTTGGAGGGTTTAGCAAGCAATACGACAAACTACGGGGGAGTTTCTAGTCGTTAGAATTAGCGGTGGGGATTTGTGGAGTGGCCGGCACGCCCGCCTTTGGAAGGGGTGGGGTGTGTCGAGCAGGTTGAGGTATTGTTGCCGCATAACTGTGATTTACCATGGCTTCCTCGGTCTTGTGGTTTCTCCACAGCACTTTTACCAATGGGATTTGCTTTTTCCGCAACTCTTTCACTTCTCGAGCCAAGATCTCCACTGGCTCTTCTTCATATGTCAAATCCGATCTAAGCTCAATTGTCTCTGAAGAGACTACATGTGAGGGGTCTGACTTGTACCTCCTTAGCATTGACACATTGAAAACATTATGGATCTTTTCCAACTCTGGAGGTAAGGCTAATTTGTATGCTTCTTGACCCACTTTCTCAATCACACCATATGGCTCAATGAACCTAGGGTGCAACTTGCCCTTTTTCCCAAATCTCATTACCTTCTTCCAAGGCAATACTTTCAAAAATACTTTCTCGTCGATCTCATATCGAATATCCTTTCTTCTCATGTCGGCGTAGGATTTTTGTTTATCCGTGGCCACTTTCAATCTTTCTCTAATTATTTTCACTTTTTCCTCTGTTTCTTGAATCAAATCGGGGCCAATTATCTTCTTCTGTTAACTTCTGATCCAACACAATGGTGCATTTCCTTCCCGTAAAGGCCTCATAAGGCGCCATTCCAATACTCAATTGCAAACTGTTGTTGTACACAAATTCAACTAGAGGAATGTACATCTCGACTACCACTCGTAGTTAATCACACAACTACCGGCATATCTTCCAACGCCGGACCACTCTTCCAGATTATCCATCCGTGCGAGGTGGAGCGATGTGCTAAAATTCGATCGAGTGCCCCAAAGCCTCTTGCAACTTTCTGAAAATCTCTAGAGAACAAACCTTGGATCTCTATTTGAAATTATCGATATTGGAATCCATATGTGAACTATTTCCTTTATAACAAAGCTCCGCCGACATCCAGTGAATGATCGGTTCTCACTAGTAGGAAATAGGCTGACTTAGTCAATTGGTCTACCACGACCCAAACTGAATCATGCTTCCTTTCTATCAACGGTAACCCGACCACAAAATCCATTGTGATTCAATCCCATTTCCATTCGGGTGTCCTTGTAACACCCCAAATTATACCATGATAGTTTTATAACATGTTTAGGGTATAATAAAAGTAAATGTATATTTTTTCGGAATAAAATAATGCTAAAAATAAAATAAGCAAAACCCAGAATTAATACAAAAGTCAAGGGTAAATTGGTAAATTGCCAATTAAGGACCCCGAATAAGCGTAAGAACAAAAGATTGTATGCCAAAGTAAGAATTTGAATAAGTGGAAGTGCAAATAGAAGGGAGTTTGGGGACCAAAAATGCAAAAAAGAAAAATATTAAAATCAAATAAGGATAAGACCAAAATAAATATCTCATTTTGGTCTTTGGGGATAGGCAAAAAGGGATAGGGAGAAAAGAAGAGAGAAGAAGAAGAGGAGAAGAGAAGGAAGAAGATCAGAAGATCAAAGGTATGGAAAAGTATGGATTTTTGTACACTAGTATGGGTGCTATAATTTTGTATGGAACTTACTAAGTTTTGTATGGATTTTGTATGGATTGTTATGGCTTTGGGTATGGATTTCCTCCTTGAGCTAGGGTGTAAGGGTTAAAGAGTATGAATACTTGTTGGGAGTATGGAAACTATGATTTTTGTATGGATTATTGGACTTTTGGACTTTTGTATAGAAAAATCAAACCATAAACCCATTTTTTTTTTTATGAATTTGGGTCTAAAAGAACCCTACTTGGTATATTGGTTGTGTTTTGGACTTGGGTTGGTTGATTGTAATCCTCGATTAGAGGAATATTTAGCCAGTAAAATATTAGGGTTTTAGGGGAGATGTTGTCAAAATTTCTCCAACTTCAAATGGTCATAATTTCTTCGTCCGAACTCCGTTTCAGATGTTCTTGGACTCTATGGAAAGCCCTTTGAGTCTAGAATCCAATCATATATAGCTTAATAATATTAGAATTCATATTAGGTCCAAAAATTACAAAAAAAAAAAAAAAAAAAAGTAGGCGCTATAGGATTATGCTCGTAATGATCACTTGTTCATAGGAAGCCTCCAAACCGGACAATCACCAATTTCTCGTCAGAACCTTTGTTTCGGATGTTCTTGGACTCTATAGAAGCCTTTGAGTCTAGAGAATCCATCCATATATAGCTTGATGATATTGTAACTCAGGTCTAAAATCACAAAAAGCGATGACCTGTTGGTTGCTCGTAGTCGTTGTTCGCGGAAGCGAAGCGGATAGTCGCAATTTCTTCATCCGAACTCCGTTTCGGATGTTCTTGAGCTACCATGGAACCCACTTTCGATCTAGAATCCATCCATATAGCTTGATGAAATTGAATAGTAGTAAATAGTTCGTAGCGTACATGGTAGTAGTTATTCGTGCATATAATGAGATATAGAAAATGAATACGAATAAATGATTGTAAATATCGCGTATAATCATTTGGAATGTGATAATTATTCGGGAATATGAGATATATCATAAACATAAATACCGTGGATTAATACCAACGAGCCTGGTGAAGAATAGATGGGCGTGCCTATTAGGGAAAAACAAGTCTATGATATCACGATCCAATTGACCATTTAGGTAATTACAGCGTAATGTATAGATGATCGATTTATGCCGTCTGATGATAACGGCGCTATGGTTATATAGACCAGCATTTGATACCGGTGGGTACAACGCCTTTGGGCCCATACAGTTTCGCTTTATCCGAGCCCACAAGGTTTTATGCGGGCATGAAGCGTAAAACAAATGACTTGAATATGACGTATGAAATGATATGATATGATAAGAGAAGCGCGGTATCACGATAACAAGTATATTGTGACAGAACATGAAGCAAAGTGTAAAATGATAATAAATGAAACATGATATGATAAGTAAATGAAATATGTATAAGCATGTTTAAATGATATGATATGTTAAATAATGTATGCATGTGTATAGAAGTGTGATGATCAGTGTTAGTGAGGTAGATCCATGGGTTTATTCGGCTAAGCTATAAAGAACTAAGCGTGGGTGTTTAAGTCAGGTGTAAGTACGGGAGGCTTGACTTGAAGTCAGGACGGCTCCACATCGGCAACAAGGCCCGGCCTGCTTTACTAGGTGCCCATTAAAGACCTTTTGGTCTATTTTTTGTATATGTTTGTTTTTGTAAACAATGTAAATATTGTAAATGTTGAGCAGCTTAGTATATGAAGTTTGTATATATTTTGTAATCCGCTGCTCTGAGAATATAATACAAGTTAAATGTTTAACATTATATGAATGAAGCAAAGGTTATCGGTTTATTAAAAGCAAAAAAGCAAAGAAAAACAAAATGACATCGCCGGCTTGACCTTGGGTGCGAGGGTTGGAAATCACACAGTCATGATAATTTGTAACAATCCAGAAGAACTTGATGTTCAACTTTCCTTTTGACACCATACACTTAGTCTGAATTCCAAAACATCTCTTTTCATTCCGGACCACCAATATGAAGTCTTTAAAATCGATACATCTTTGTGCTAGGGATGCATAGTATTAAAAGATCCAACGTATTGCCTCTTCGAGAATGAATTTCTTCAACTCATCATCATTGGGTACACAAACCTGGTCTCTATAATACACAAATCCATCTTCGTTCATTGTAAATTCAGTTTCTTTGCCCTTTCTACTTTGATTTACAATTGCGGAAATTTTCTCATCATTCTTTTGTCTCTGTGGCTGATTCAACAAATCCGTTTCATCGTTCCTTCTGATTGCATCGTCGTCTGACAATGACAAATGAGCATTCAATGCTCGAAGCGTTTGTACTAACTTTCTACTCAGAGCATCTACTACTATATTGGCCTTCTTGGGATGATAATCGATCACACAATCATAATCCTTGATCAATTCCATCCATCTACGTTGTCTCAAGATAAGCTCTTTGCGGCGAATACTTAGGCTTTTGTGATCGGTGTAGATGAAACACTTTTCTCCATAAAGATGGTGTCTCCATATTTTCAATCACGAACACAATAAGCGGCGATTCGAATCATGCATAGGGTAGTTCTCTTCAAATGCGGCTTCAGGCGCAGCGGGCGTAAGTTACTGCTTATACCCTCTTGCATAAGGACACATCGAGTCCATTTAATGGAAGCATCACTAAAAATCCACGTATTCTTTCTGAGTAAGGTCGAATTTGATAACGTTGGTGCCTCAATTAAGAATGCTTTCCAACTTTCAAAGTAACTTGACACATTTCACTTCACTCAAATCTCACATTCTTTGGAGCAATCTTATCGCCAGAAACGTCGCCAAAAAACCCTTTAACAAACCTTACCGCCGATAACACGCGATCCGAGAAACTACGCGCCATGTTGACATTTCCGGTGGTTCCATTCGATAATCACCTCATCTTCTTTAGATCCCTTTCCCGAATTCCTTCTTTTGATACAATGTGTCCCGGAAAGGTTTTCTCTCCAACAAAATTCACATTTGCTTAGTTTTGCATATAAAGCGTTCCTTTCTCGAGGTTTCTAGCACTACCCGAAGGTGTGTATCATGATTTTTCTATCAACTGAATACCTGAGGATGTGTCATCACATAAACACCATGAAAAGCGATCTACATACGATTCGGAAAACCACGGTTCATTAAGTCCATGAAAGTAATGAGATTGCATTTGTCGACCCAAGCGGCATTACGAAAGAACTACCCTTAATAACCAAAGTACCAGCGTTCTAAACGACATGCTATGCACATCGCATCCTTAATCGCAATTGATAATACCCGGATTGCGGTCGATCTTGAAAAAGACACTTGCCTTTCAATTGGTGAGCGAGTCGTGATTAGGTAGCGGATATTTGTTCTTCCGCGTCATTTTGTTCAGGTTGCCTATAAAGCGAAGGTATGCCATCTTTCTTTTAACAAAAACCTTTGGACTCTTTATGGTGATACACTGAATGAATAAATCATTTCTCTAACAATTCTTGCAACTGAAGCTTCAATTCTTTTAACTCCACCGAAGCTATTCGATACGTGTAATGGATGCTGGAGTGGCACCCTGAACAACGTCGATTACGAACTCGATCTCTTTCTGTGGAGGCAATCCTGGAAACTCCTCATAAAACACGTTCAGATAATCGCTGCTTTGTAAGGGATGTCGATAAGCTAAACTACGCCTTTGCATTATTAATCATATCTGAAGTAGAGGCACAGCAGCCACTGAACCATTGTTCTAGCGATAACGGATATCACATTAGAGGTGGTTTGACTCTCGTAGATAAAGTCACTTCCTTGCCACTCGATGTCCTTAAGGTCACTCTCCCTTACCGATCAACTACCACTTGGTGTCGGGACAACTGCTGACACCCCTTCTTTAAGTTCGACTTGTTAGCGGGTCAGATAAATCAAGATCTTTCGATATCAACTAATCTCGCAGCACCCCCAACTTTCGGCACTGTTATCGAGAGAAGTATCATATATATATATATATATATATATATATATATATATATATATATATATATATGCCTCTCTTCTTTCTATATATATATATATATATATATATATATATATATATATATATATATATATATATATATATATATATTTTAAATTTAAACTTAAAGCCTCTAAGTTGTTCATTTCATATAATGTTAAACATTTAACTTGTATTATATTACATGCAGTGGATTACAAAATATATCTGAGCTTCATATATGGAAGTGTTCAACATTTACAATATTTACATTGTTTTAAAGAATAAACAAAATTACACATGTACAAAATAGACTGAAAGGTCTTCCGGTGGGCACTAGTGATGTGGCCTTGTGGTGACAACGATGTGAATTGTCTGTCATACAGTTTTCTCTTACGTACTCTGCGGATGAAAACACACAATGCTAAACACTTTAAGCTTGGTGAGATTAATACTGGATGACCTCACGGGGGTCTCCACACTTCTGCTCTAGTACATATAATTATGACACATATAACATTTACATATACTTATCATTTCAGTTTATATACTTTTCCTGACATGTTTCATTTCTTTTCATATTTCATATACTTTTTTCGTAATAAATGCTATACTTTCTTAACATTCTTGCATCTGTCATCCTTAAACGATGTTATCTTCCATGTCATAATCATATATTATTTGTGATTGATTTCACGTATCTTTGTCATTTTCTTTTATGTTTGTATCTGAATACCTTAAAAACGGATCACGGGAAATAAGCGTATGTACCGAAGTCTTATTACTATACGAAGAATAGTCTACATACGTATATACCGGTATCGTCATTGTCTGAGACAATGATCTCTATCTTAATATACCAGAAGGTATCATCAACATGACAGTGACCTATGCCGTATAATGTGGGGCCATATATACTTGAAGGTATCATCATTATCTGAGATAGTGACCTATGCCATGTAATGATCGAAGCGGGATCTATGTCATCGCTGACGGGGCCTCGATATCTATGCTTGTATGTTCTGATAAACTGTATCTTCCACATAGGCATGTCTATCTTATCCTCTCTCTGGGTTTCTATTGAACAAATCCATGTGTATTTTATGTTGGTCTGTCATATTCAGAATAATTATTGTCGTTGTGTGTCATTATGTGATATATAAATCATTTATTCGAATCTTTGCATTTTCATATCTCATTATATCGCTAAATAACTATGATTCTGCATGTGTATGTTTATTTATGAGTTCTAGAAGTTTATAATATGAATAACTATGGTTACCGTAAGGCCAACTTGTTTTGCATTTCTGAATCTTACTATGGAGTTCCAATTTTATCAAGCTGGCTGGATTCTTGACTCAATGGGCTTTCCATAGTTTCTAAGAACACCCGAAACGGAGTTCTGCAAAGGTTACGACTTCAAGTCAAGGTCATATCGTAGCTAAAACCTGGGGGTGGAATCAATTTAAACTGGGCCGTAGCTGACCTGTTCTCGGCCGAGGTGCACCGGGCCGAATGGTCACTGGCCAAGGTGCATTGACCGAAATGCAGCAAGCTGCACTCAGAGGCGTAAAAGGGCCATGAAGCATAGTCCTAATTAAGAAATTAATTGCCTAATATCGTTTCATTGATGTGGCTGCACTTACTAGAGGGACTCATTGCCAAATTCCCTTTATTTCTGCACTAAAAACCGTCTAAGGTCCAAGCACGCAGATGATCAAAAAATAGGGAAATTTTTCGATTCAAATTGCAGAACCAAACCTTTCCTAAACACATATAGGAGCCTTAGAGCTCTTCCCCTCAACTCGACCCTGGCACAAGAAATGAATGAGTTTGGAAATTTCCAACCCAACCCATACACAAAATAGAGGTCTAAACCATGTATCTATACTTTCTATACCAAAACTGCACAAATACCCATAGTACTCAAATCCATACAAAACACTAGACTTCCATACTAGAATCCATACCCAAAGGAAGGATCCCGTACTCCGGGTTTTACCAACCCAACTTTCAACGAGTCTAGGGTTAGGATGAATTCCTAACCAAACCCTAGAACTTGAACAACCAATATCCATACAAATTCATAGTTCCATACCTATGATCTTCTTTTCCTTTCCTTCTTTCTTCTCTTCGCTTCTTCTTCTTCTTCCTTTCTCTTCTCTTCTCTCTTATCCTGCTGTTTTCCTTTCCAAGACCACAATGATATATTTATTTTATTCTCATCCTTATTTGATCTTATCCCTTTTATTTCACTTTTCTCTCTTTAGAGTATCATCCTTTTTGACCATCTAAATAAAAGGAGGAAGCTCCTCCCCTTCCTTTCTTTACTGCCTCTTCCACAATTTTTCTTTCCCTTGCTTCATTCTAATATCTTTCTTTCTTTTATTACTCTTGGTCCCCAACTTCTTATTACTCTTTAATTTATCTCTATGCATATTCCTTACTTTGGCATACATGAACTATTAAATTATGACCCTTGTCTTGAATTGGTAAATTATTAATTTACCCTTAACTTTTATATTAATTCCAGCTTCTTGTTTATTTTATTCCGGAAAAATATACTTTTACTTTTATTATACCCTAAACATGTTATAAAACTGTTAAGGCAGAATTTGGGGTGTTACAACTCTCCCCCCCTTAAAAAGAATTTCGTCCTCGAAATTCATACCTGATTCGAAGAGTTGAGGATATTGTGCTCTCATAGTTGCTTCGCTCCCCAGCTTCTTCACCATGGTGTTGCCAGGAGCACTTTCACTAACTGTACTCGTTTGTTCCCGCAACCACCTCTCGATCCGTAATTCTCACTAGCCTCAACATATGAAAAATCCTCATGTACTTTATCATCTCTTGCACCGTAGTATGTGCGAATCTTCATCAAAGCCGATATTCCCAAGCATCGACACACGAACATATCAAGCAGACCCAATAACTCTGGGCGGAGCGCCAAGCCACGTGTGGCCAATATCGCTCCAAAATCTCATATGACCCTATGAACCTTGGACTCAACTTGCCTTTCTGACCAAACCATAGAATTTTCCTCCACGGTGATACCTTTAAGAAGACCTTGTCTCCCACTTCATATTCAATATCTCTCCTCTTTAGGCCGGCATATGACTTTTGTCGATCACGGGCAGCCTTTAACCTTTTCCGAATAACTGCACTTTCTCTTCCGTATCTTTCAATATGTCTGGGCCAATCACTTTATGCTCATTTAACTCCATCTAGCACATAGGAGTTCTGGTCGGCCATTCACAAAAGCCTCAGATGGTGCCATACTTAATGTTAATTTAACTATTGTTATAGGCAAACCAATGTAGAATATAATTCGGTCCAATCCCTTCTTCAAAAAATTTCAATGATACAACCTCAAGACACCTTTCAAGTACTGAATCAACTCTTCCATCTGTCATCCATTATGTGATGGAATTGTATCAATCCGCCTTAGTGCTCGAAGTCGATCAGAATTCTCTTCTAGGAACTTTCGAGGTAAATCGCGGATTCTATCCGACATAATAGACAACGGTACACCATGCAATCGCATAATCTCATCCACAGTAACCTACTAGTCATCCATGATCATTAACTCGACCGTATAAAAATGGGCCGATCGAGTCATCAAAATCACCTAAACAGTCATGTTCTATAGAGGGGAACCCGACACAAAATCCATGGTAATGTTATCCCACTCCATTGAGGAACTGGAATTCAACGTAATCTATTGACACTTCATGCTCTTTTGATTTGCTATCGACACACACGCCAAACACTTAGACACACATACCCGCCACATCTCTTTTCATTCCTTTCCACCAATAAAAACCTGCTTCAAGTCCCTGTACATCTTATTACCCAGATGCATGGTAAATACCGTATTATGAGCTCAAATAGCAACTTTTCTTTAGCTCTTATCATCCGTACACATAATCTATTCGAAATATAACTTCGTACCTTCTTTTCTAAAACTCGGTCTTGTCACCATCTCTAACCATCCGTAACTTTTTTCATAGTTTTATCATTTTTCGAAAAATCATAATCATTTCTGTTTCTAACACGTCATTGTGCTTTTTAATTGGCAGCAATATAGCACATCTACTAATTCCATTCACTATGTTGAAGTGACATTGTTGCCATCGTCTTCGCTTAGCATCTGGCTACTACATTAGCCTTTCCTGGGTGATAGTCTATAATGTAGTCATGGTTAAACTCTAACCACCTCCGCTATCTCCAAATTTCAACTCTTTTCTCAATGCGAAGGTGTACTTCGAGACTCTTATGATCTGCACTCACACTTTTCCCCTCGTATAGTGTCGCCATAGTTTCAAAAGCAAATACTACCGCACTAACTTCTCTAGATCATGATGGGATACTTGTTCATGGCTTCAACTGCCTGGTAAAGCATAAGCCACCACTTTCCCTATCCTGCACACCACGCCAACGCACAAAGCACACTATGAATACTCTTTAACGGCGAGGGTCGCTACACTGGGTGTTTCAACCAAAACCTTCAACTGCTCAAAACTATTTGAGATACTGGTCCGTCCACCTCAAACTTAATTCCTTTCCCGAGTAACTCAGTAGAGCGAGAAGCTATGACAGAAAAACCTCTCACAAATCTTCTATAATAACCTACTAGGCCCAAGAAACTTCTCACCTCGGTTACATTTCGAGGTGATTTCCAATTCACAACTACTTCAATCTTAGCAGGATCAACTCTTATACCCTCAGCAGACACAATATGACCAAGGAATGAAACTTCCTTTAGCCAAAAATCACATTTGTTGAGCTTAGCATATAACCTCTCTGCTCTTAATGTCTCCAAGACTATCCCCAGATACACTATGCTCCCGCATCCTAGAATACACCAGATGTCATCAATAAAAACTACAACAAATGATCCAGTATTGTGGCTGGTATTCATCAAGTCCATAAATGTCACAGCATTAGTTAGCCCAAATGGCATTACCAAGAACTCATATAATGGCCGTCGGGTTATTCTAAATGCTGGCCTTCGGCACATCTACCCTTTTACCTCAATCGATAATATCCAGATCGCAGGTCGACCGAAAAGACATCCGCTCCTAACTCCATCAAAAGATCTTCGATTCTCGGCAATGGTATAATTTGTTTTTCACACCGTCACCTTATTGATCCGCCGACAATCAATGCAACATCCGCAGAGTGCCACTTTCTTTTTCACAAATAAACAGTGCACCTGTGGGGACACACTGGTCGAATAAACTCTTTATCCAAAAGTTTATTGACCCTTAACTCTTCAAATCTGCTAGGAGCCATCCTATACAGTGCCCTAGACATAGGGATTGTTCCCGGTACAATTTCTATGGCTTAGTCTACCTCTCTCTCGAGTGGAATACCCGTTAACTCTTTAGGGAATACATCTGGAAATTCCCTTACTACTGGAATCTTTTTTAAATCAACTTGACCTCTCTTAGAGTCAAGTATCACAACCAAGAATGTCTCACATCCTTTCCTCATAACTCTCCTAGCTTGCATAGTGGAGATCACATCGGACATTACACTTGGAGCCAATGCCCTCACATTTCATCACCTCACTCCGGGTCGAGCATCTCAACACTACTGGTTTTGACCATAATCAACAATAGCGCTTCTGTTTAGATTAAACCAACGATTCCTGTAATCAAGTCAAACTCTCGGAATGGTAAGGTTATCAAATCAACGAGAAACGCTTTTTTTTTTTATAACAATGGGACAATTTCTATATATGCTATTCACACTAACGCAGCTCCAAATGACTAGTCTCATGTAATGTCATGTTAATTTCTCCATCACGGTACTTTGTCAAATACATGCTCCATGCACACATATGAATGAGTAGACATCCGTGGATCAATCAATGCATTTATCTCAATATCAAAAGAGAAATACCAAACTATAACCTCGTGAGCATCCTCGATCCTCACGAGCTTCATAGCATATGCTCGTGTTGGTGCCAGAGGTATACAGGACAATCCACTGGTTTCAAACTCAGCTCGCCCTCTATGCTGAGATGGGCCACTAAGTTGAATCCAATTCATTTTTTTTTTTTTTGTTAGTAAAACACATTTCCAATGCTCATTTTGTAAAGGATATTTATCTTTATGAAAATATATTTGTATATACTAATTCAACTTAAAGAGGGCCCATCATTTTGTTTTTAATACACATTTTCCATTAAATATGGCATTACATGCCCATTTGGTCAATTTACCACCTTTAAGCATTACGACATTATAAGCCGTCAATACTCAAAATATATTTACAAAAAACAAAATCAAAGTTTAATGTAAAAAGTCAAATATATTTCATGAATGCATGGTCTAGCTTTACCAACCCGTGAGGCCTCACGTTGACTCGAATCGCTATGCGGTCTTTTCCTTTGTACATGTTCACTTCTGCACTCGATAATAAACACCAACGCTGGGCATTTTCATGTCTATGGCTCGGCATTTCTATCTTCATTTCGCTTAAGTAAATTATGCATTTTTCTAAATCAATGCCTTTGTATAATTTTTTTCAACGACCAATGCGGCATAATACATATATGTATATTACTTCTTATACATTAAAATTACACTATTGGTTATTTAATCATGCGCTTCATATGTACAAATCATTCTAACACAAGCGATTTCACACTTTTCTTTCATTTTGTCTCTGCTTAATTTAAACGGCGCTTTTGATACATAGGGATAACGAATCAACGGTACGCTTCCGCCTCTGCAAGTCGCATAAAAAAAGGTTTTATAACACAGTACGGTCCAACTAAGCTGCTAACTGGTTATTAAAAATCATTTCGTGAACACTACCGATATTGTCCCTCTAGGCTACTTGATTGAGGACACATCATTACGCCGCTCCATCGCTTAATTTGATTCCATTGGTATGCCAATCTATCCCCGCCAACTCGAATTTAACGGCTAACATTCTATTAAGGGCTTCAAATCATTTATACGAAAATACAATATAGTATGTACATTTATACAAACAATTCATTTTCAATACATGGTAATTTTTCATATGCAAATCATTTCATAATAAATTGCCTGAAATCAATTAAAACAAATAAATATGCTTTTTCTTATAAATCATTTCAACAATTCAAATCATTTTGTAATCATTCAAACACTTTGGAATTAGAGAGAGAGAAGTGGGGAACAAACCAATTCATTTATGACTCAAACGGAGCACACATGCATATTCATATAAAACCTTTTAGATTTACTTTGTCAAACAATACAAAAACTGAAACAAGGAGTTAGCGCAGTTAACAAACCCAAAAGGTTGTCGCTTCTTCACCCGTATCCCTAACTCTCGTTCGGGGTCAAGCCTCACCAACCCTAATCCATCACAATTATGTCACAATCAAAGAACAACCCAAGAAAAAAAAAACCAGTTTTGCATTCTAGGATTATATGTTAGGGTTGATGTCTACCCAATACACCTTCAATTTCAAAATTTTCCAGGGACACATGAGCCATATTTTTCTCATGCTTCCTTCAAGAAAATGTTAGCTCTATGAGTCTATTTTCAGTAGGAATTGGACTCATCTCATTTGGATCACCCAAACTCAAGTTACGGCATTTTAAAGCCAAATTGATCGCATGCCCGTACCACTCGGTTACCATCGTTATTCTCGATTTCATGGGTCTTAAATCCATAATTTGGTAATGGTTTCTTCTACTCATTTGAAGCTATGGTTATAAGGTTTCTTCTCCAATTAGAATCATCCAATTTGGATCACCAAAACTTAAGTTTTTGCATTTTACATCTAGACTACTCTAATTTGCAAAACATAATCAGATTGTTCTTGCACATAGCTCCAATTTTCAGATTCGATTTCTGGGCACTTTGGGGGTTACAAATTTACACTTACTTCAAGTAAATTAATTCCCTAAGTCTAGTTTACCCATAAGGACCACTCAATTTGGATGAGTGAAACTCAACTTACGGCCAAAATACCACAACTACACCCAAAATAGAGCATACCCGTTAGTTACCCGAAACTCACCTTTAAGCCTATATTCAGGAGCCTTAGAGCTACCATTTGCTCCTAGTCCCTTCTATACATTTGTATCTCTAGCTCTTATGGTTCTTTACCAATTTAAATAATTCAATTGGGATGATTATAACTTAACTTATAGCCAAAACAAAAACAGGGGTTTTGAAAATTTTTTGACAGCAACTCCTTTGAAACTTCATCATTTCCTTTATACAAAAATTCATCAACAACAATCCAAACCAATATAACAGCTTAGAGCAACCCCAAAAACTAAAATAAACCAATAAAAATCCAGTTTACACAAAGCTAGGGTTTTTCTAATTGAAACTTAACCAATTCAAACCACAATACACCATGAAATCTTACCTAATACAACCCCAAAACAAACTACAACCTTTCAAAACACTTTTATACCACATTTGGGGTTTTATTAAACCCAAACACAAGTAGAATGGGGGTTAGGGTTTGGTTTTTCATACCTTAAATATTGATTCTCTTTCCTTTCTTCTTCCTCCTTTTTCTTGATCAACTTGTCCCTTGATTACATGGAGAAGAAATCACAAATCCCTTTCTTATTCTCTCAACCGGAATGTGCCCTAGCCTTTCTTCCTCTTTCCCTTTTTTCCAAATGTGAGAAATGGCATTTACAAGACCAAATTTGGTCTTAAGCCTTAAGTCTTCGTAAGACCTTGTTTGGCTTGCACATAAATTCTTATTTTCCCATTTTTCTCATTTTAACTCTTCATTTCAATTTCATTTTCACTTCATTTTCATTTTAACATTTACACTTCTCATTTATGACCCTTAGGTCATCATTTGACATTTTTACCAAATTTATTTGACTCCTGTAGAATTTTCAGATTTTTATCATTTTTCGTTTTTAACCATTTAAAAACCGGAAAAAATATAATTTAATTTATTTTACACTCTAAACATGTTATAAAATTGTTAGGGTATTTTTAAGGCGTTACAATTGTTGTACACAAATTCAACTAGAGGAATGTATCTATCCCAACTACCCTCATAGTCGATCACACAACTTCTCATCATATCTTCCAACACTTTGATCACTCTTTCCGGTCTACGGGTGGAACGTTGTGCTGAAATTCAATCGCGTGCCCAAAGCCTCTTGTAACTTTCCCCAAAATCTCAAGGTAAACCTCGGATCTCTATATGAAATTATCGATATTGGAATCCCATGTAACTGAACTATTTCCCTTATGGAAAGCTCCGTCAACTTGTCAAGTGAATAGTCGGTTCTCACTGGTAGGAAGTGAGCTGACTTAGTCAATCGGTCTACCACTACCCAAACTGAGTCATACTTTCTTCCTGTCACTGGTAACCTGACCACAAAATCCATTGTGATTCGGTCCCATTTACACTCGGGTATTTTAATATGATGCAATAATTCAGAAGGAACTTGATGTTCTGCCTTCACTTTTTGACACACCATACACTTGGTCACAAATTCCAATACATCTCTTTTCATTCCAGACCACCAGTATGAAGTCATTAAATCTTGATACATTTTCGTGCTACCAGGATGCATAGCAAAGGATCCACTGTGTGCCTCTTCAAGTATGGATTTCTTCAACTCATATCATTGGGTACACAAACCCCGATCTCTATAACACGCAAATCCATCCTCTTTCACTGTAAACTCAATTTCTTTCCCCACTCTATTCTGATTTACAATTGCAACAATTTTCTCATCATTCTTTTGCGCCTCTAGCACTCAGTTTAACAAATCCGATTTTGCTATCAATTCAGCCATTATTGCACCATCGTTTGACAATGATAAATGAGCATTCAACACTCGAAGCATTTGTACTGACTTTGTAGTTAGAGCATCTGCAACTACATTGGCCTTCCCGGGATGATAATCGATCACACAATCATAATCCTTGATCAATTCCATCCATCTACTTGCCTGCTAAGCCTCATGAGGGTAAAATACTTAAGACTTTTGTGAATGGGTAGAGGGAAACACTTTGCTCATACATAGTATCTCCATATTTTCAATGCGAACACAATGACGACTAATTCCAAATCATGCGTAGGGTAGTTCTTTCATACTCAACTCCATTCTATTACCACTTTACCTTCGCATAAGGACATCAAGTAAGAAGTTTTAAAGCCTACAGGTGCTTATTACGGTATTTCGACACTTCATTATAACTATTATATGACATGATTGCATGTTTATTAGTATATAATCTTTGAATAATATTATTAATTATTCTAAATGTCCCTTAATCATATTGTTATGGGGAATAACAATGAATTAAGATTAGTATAAAGTTTGATTGATATTCACGACGATGCTGTGATTAGATACAAATCAATTTATATCTATTTGTTGGAGAACAAATATCGACGTAGATCTGCCTCTTGAGATTAATACATGGATCAAAGTCATATTGTAGACTTATATAGATATATATATGTGAGACATATATATTGGGAGTAGTCGTTCTTTAAAGTTAAGAACAACCAAAAACAGTAAAAAACCCCATCAGTTTTTTTTGAAGACGAACCCGAACTAGCATTCGTAAAGATCGCTCACATTTGTTCGTGGGTGTGGATACTTGTGTAGGGTGGTCGCCGTAGCAAAGACTGATCCGACAAACCGCAACACTTTGAAGGCTTGACGAATCGATCTACAAGAGGTGTGCTCATATCTTCCGTTCTTATGAAACGCATGTGATCCTTTTTGGTGGGTTAAGGATAAAATTATAATTACCAGTGATTTATGTTCCAACTAGATCGAGATATTCGCCTCGCAACCCAACAAAGGGTATCAGAGCCACTTGTGTTTTCATAAAATCGATAATGTCATGTTTGATCGTATGTATGTGATGTATATGATTCGGCATGATTTTGCGCTTTTGAATATATATGTGATATTATGGCTTTTTATGCGAACTGCACATAGTTAATAGGTTTTATTAAGGTATTAATTGATTGAATCCAAACCTAAAAGGATTCATGTTGATATGATTAAGAATCCACTTGGGATGTTGCCATAGTGTTTAATGGCATGTTATATGATTACGGCTTTGTCTTAATCAGTTAATACATGGGCCCGAATTCATATATCAATTCGGTTATCAATGATTGTTTATGGTGGTGCGAAAAATAAATATGTGTAATGAGATTACATAATATGTTATTGTAATGTGATTTTTGATGGCTTTCGGCTTGTTGGTATTGATGAGATCAATGAAAATTTAATTTTGAGGCGAAACTCTAATGTTTCTAAAGGAAAATTTTTTTTTTTCTAGGGCGCACTTGGAGCCTCGCGACGGCCCCCTCGACCACGTCACTAGCCTTGGCTAAGCGGAACCATCGTGCTTATTTCAGTAGCGCTATATGAATTTAATTGGTTTTAAATAACGCCTATTATAATTTATTTCTTTTAATACAAATTTTATGCTATATGATAACATGATATATTTTGCATGTTATGTTTACTTCATGGTGCACAATATGGCCTTTTAGACTAATGTGTTTGGCGAGGTTATTATTATTGTTTTACAAGGGTTGTAATTGGCCATCTGACTTGCATCTGTTTTTGTTTTATTAATAATTTTATTTTACTATTAGTAGTATTTATTTAATTGTTGTAATAAAGCGAAGAGACAATGCAAGCGATTTGAAAGTCATGCAACCAACCATGATGATGGAGGAGCTAGGTGTCTATCTGTAGTTCGTGGTCAAATCGACATCATGGGGCTGCTTATTACTACCTAGGAATAGTGTTGATCTTCATATTGGCTTTATGGAGATCAATAGATTAAAACCTATCTTGTGACACGCTTATTATATGCATGTATGAGGTGCTGTGTATGATGTTACATGAGTATGTGATGCTAGATGTATAGTGAGATCTATTAATTGAAATTAAAATCAATCAAGATCCCTCACATAAAATTTAAAGTTAACATACCATCCATATTTAAACACTTGTCAAACCTTTTATCACCTTAATGTGGGTTCTACCAAAGTAGAAGTACATACCAGATTGCTCCAGTGAGACAAGATGAGTAATGGTGCTACCCATATGTTTAAAAATGGTTTAACTTTATTAGGTTATCATAACGGTTTTGGGCCTAATGGCATTAGATGAGATTTAAACATGTCGAGACATATGATGTCAAAATCCCATAAATATCTAAGAGTTGCATGAGATGTAATTGGTAAGAGTTACCTACCTAAATAACCCAATTTTTTAAAGTGTCATGCCCAGTAACCCAAAGTTGAGTAAAATATGAATCTTAGCTCACTAGATTAATATGATTATTCTTGAGGTTGTTAATTTAGTGAGAATCTTTCATAATCAAAATACTTGTCGAACTTTGCATTCATTGTAGATGGCGACAATAACAACAATTCTACTATGTCACTTTGCGATCGGTCATGAAGGATAAACTTATTAGGACTAACTTTGATGACTAGTTTGAAATTTGGTGTTCTCAAACAAGAAAGGAAGCTATGTCCTAGATGAACCTCTTTGAAGAACCGGAGTTGAAAATGTTCCTAGAATTTGAAAGAATGCTTATGAGAAGCATCATAATGACTCTATTGATGTTGCATGCTTGATGCTAGCTACCATGAGTTTTGAACTTCAGAAGGATCTGGAAAATATGGAAGCTTATGATATGATCTTCAATCTTAAGGAAATGTTCCAACAACAAGCAAGGCAAGAAAGGTATGAGACTACCAAGGCACTGCATTCTTACTTGAGATGGCGGAGGTGCTTGATTAGTGCCATGTTCTAAAAATGAAAGGCTATATTGAGCACATGATAGGCTTGGATTTCCATTGAGCGAGTTGTGATTTGATCTGAATTCACTTCCTGATAGTTATGGCGGTTGTCTGTGAACTATAGAATGAAATGGACAAATCTATCTCACGAAAACTCCATACGATGCTTAAGCCGTGGCGAAGATATTAATCCAAGCAGCCGTATTACGATGGTTGAAATGGAAGGGATTCAAGGGCAAGGGCAGGGCAAGAGACGAAGGAAAGTCGATGCTCGGCCAGGCGAACACAGACCCGAGAACAAAGCCCGGAGGTGTTTGTTTCTTTGCAATGAACACGGTCATTGGAAGAGAAAGCGCAAGCTGCTATTTAGGATCTAAGAAGAAGAAAGAAAGTGGTGAGACTAGTTCTTGAATTATTTATGTTATCTGATTAATTTTTTCTCTTTCTAGTTCACGGGTATTAGATACTTTGGATGTGGATCTCACATTTGTACAAATGTCTGAGGGCTCAAAGGAGTAGACATTGAAGAAGGCGAAGTTGATCTCTGAGTGTTGTCAGAACAAAAGTTGTTGCTTTAGCTGTAGGAAGTTATGAACTTACTTTGCCCAGTGGGCTTTTGTTAGTTTTGGACAATTGCTATTATGTTCCTACAATATGTAGGAATATTATTTCAGTTTCTTGTTTGGATAATGATGGTTTAACATTATTAAGAATAAATAATTGCTCCATTTTTCATAAAGACATGTTCTATGCAAATGCCTATTCTGGGATGGTCTTTATGTTATGAACCTTCAAAATCAACAATTCTCATGTCTATAACATAACTACTAAGAAATTTAAGTCAATGATTTAAATTCAACCTATCTTTGGCATTATCGCCTTGGCCGTATAAATGAAAGCGCGTCTAGCTTCAGTAGTTGGACTTTTGAATTCATTTGATTTTGAATCACATGATACATGAATCTTGTCTGTGGGTAAGATGACAAAGGATCCCTTTCTTCGAGGACATGATGAAAAGGCCAATGAATTATCGGATCTCATACATACGGATGTATGTGGACCATTAAATTCCAGACGCTAGAGGAGGTTATAAGTACTTCATTACATTTCTTGATGACTTGACGAATATATTTATGGACGTGAACGAGATTGTTCTCTATGATGAACATAAATACGAATCATTTGAAATATTAAAATCTTTTCAAAATGAAATTACCAAAACCAACGGCAAAGACAATCAAGGCGCCGATCGTCGAGGTGGCGAATATTGAGCGAAGAATTTGATGACCATCTTAGAACTTGTGGAATCATTTCCTGATTAACTCCCCTGGAACACCACAATGGAATGGTGTGTCTGAGAGGAGGAATCGGCGTATTAAGATATAGTTCGATCTATGATGATCAGCCGGATCTTCCGTTGCAGCACGGGGTTATGCACTTGAAACGTGCGTTCACACTAAATCGAGTTCCATCAAGCGGTTGAAAAGACACCTGCCATATGAGATGTGGACCGGTAAAAAGGCCCAGTTTGTCTTTTCTTAAGATTTGGGGTTGTGAGGCTTATGTAAAACGTCAAGTTTCAAATAAGTTGGAGCCCAAGTCTGATAAATGTCTTTTTTGTGGGGTATCCTAAAGAGACTAAGGGATACTACTTTTACAATCCCATAGAGAACAAAGTGTTTGTTGCTCGGAATGGTGTCTTTCTAGAAAGGGAATTTATTTCTAAAGGAACCAGTGGGAGTAAGGTACAACTCGAAGAAGTTCGAGAACCCGCAGATAACATTGAGCTACTGTGGATACTCATAGTCGACAAACTATTGTTGACACACCTCCTATAGCGATTTACGTAGATCGATGGGATCACGTCATGAGCCCGAGAGATATGGATTTCTTGTGGTGATAACCATGATGTATTGTTAGTGGATCAAAATGAACCCACTACCTGTCGAGAGGCTATGTTGGATCCGGACTACGAAATGGTTAGAGGCCATGAAGTACGAAATTCAATCATGTAAATGTCAGGTATGGACCTTGATTGACCCATGATTACAAAGACCATTGAACAAATGGGTTTTAAAAAAGAAAAGCCCGACATGGATGGAAAGGTGCATACTTACAAAGCAAGGCTAGTTGCAGGTTTCAAAAACAAACTCATGGTATAGACTATGATAGAACTTTTTCACACAGCCAAGTATGCTTAAGTCTATCAAAATTCTTATTGCCATTGCTGCATATCATGATTATGAGATTTGGCAAATGGATGTTAAAGCTACTGTTTCTTAATGGAAACTTACTTGAGGATGTACATGACACAACTTTGAGGTTTTGTACAAACCTAAGAATACGGTAAAGTATCTGACTTCAAAGATCCATTTATGGTTTGAAAGCGAGGCCTCGGAGTTGGAATCTTCGTTTTGATGAATCAGTCAAAGGGTTTGGATTTGTCAAAAATGAAGATGAGCCATGTGTTTATAAGAAAATTAGTGGGAGCGCAATTGTATTTTTGATCTTATATGTTGATGACATTTTACTCATTGGGATTGATATCCCTACCTTGCAGAGTGTCAAGTCTTGGTTAGGGAAGTGTTTCTCAATGAAAGACTTAAAGCGAAGTTGCCTATATCCTAGGGATAAAGATCTAGAGATAGATCTAAGAGGCGATTGGTCTAGATTAAAGTGCCCATAGACAAATGCGAAGCGGTTCGATTATGCAAGATTCAAGAGAGGATACTTGCCCATGTCTCATGGTATTACTCTTAAGCGAATCTCGGTGTCCACAACACTAAAGATGAGGCGAGCGGATGGTAAGATTCATATGCCTCGGCAATAGGATCTATCATGTATGCCGTGTTGTGCACTAGACCGAGATGTATCTTATGCTTTAAGCATAGCAGTAGATCTGATCGAGATCAGGTGAGAGTCCTTTGGGCGGGCATCAAGAACATTCTTACGTATACGAGAAGGTCCCAGGATATATTCTGGTGTATGGCGGATTGGAAGATGATACGGTTGTAAATGGTTACAGATCTGGCCTAGTATGATAAGTGACTCGATCGCGGTCGGGATATGTGTTTTGTTTAAATGGTGGTGCGGTTAATTTGGAAAGAGTTCAAAGCAAAAGCATTGTTCTTGTTCACAGCGAAGATGAATACATTACATCTGAATGCGGCAAAGGCGATTTGGATCAAGAGTTCATTCTGACCTTGAAGTGGTTCTAGCATTACAAATCTGATTGATGTTTATTGTGACAATAATGGTGCTATTGCACAAACAAAGGAACCTAGATCCATAGTGATCCAAACACATTCTTAGGCGTTATCATCATTAATCATTGAGAGAGTGGCGTTAAGATATGCGAGTTCAACTGAATGATAATGTTGTTGATCATTAATGCCTCTACCACGGGCAAGCATGATCGTCATGCTAGGTTCATAGGTATTAGATACATTGATGAATGGGCCTAGCGCAAGTGGGAGATTGTTAGTAATAGTGCTCTAGGCCTATTGTATGGACATGATATTTTGACTATTTAGAATTTATTATTATGATGATTTGCATGTTTATTATATATAATGTCCTTGAATAATATTATTAATTATTCATGTCCCTAATCGGTTATTGTTATGGGAATAACAATGAATTAAAATTAATTATATAAAAGTTTGATTAAATATTCATAGGATGAATATGTGTATGAAGATACAAATCAAATTTATATCTATTTGTTGAGAACAAATATTGAATGAGACCCGTCTTAGAGATTAATACATGGATCAAATTATAAATTAATCTCTATGAGTTGTATCATTAAATCCTTTGACACGAGATCGCTATAGTTCTAACAAAGAATACATTGTGTTTTGATATAATGAGAAGCCGTTGTTTTTAATCGGATGACTATAAGGTTATACTTAGACATGTGCAGAATTATGTAGTGAGATATGAAGCGATTAAAATGGAATTTGTCCCTCTTATTATAAGAAAGATATCCACAGGCCCGACAATTGAAATTTGAGAAATGCATGGCCGTGCTCAAATGAATTGATGGAGATCAATGTCATTTGTTTGATAGTCATTGGTTCGATGTCGAAGATAGAAGCGATATAAGGTTGAATTTGTCCATACCATATATTCTATCAAGATAATAAGCTGAGACAAAGGATTATATCAGTAAGCTATAGTAAGGTTGTCCTCGGATCATGAGCTTTTCATTAACTTAGGTGAGTCTATAGCGTCTTTGCTAGAGGCACTTGTGACTTGTAGGATCAAATATGATTTGAATGCGTGTTAATGAACCTATAAATTCACACATTAAAATAGAATAATAGAGTTATGGTTTCACTCTGCAGCCCAGTAATTTAAAATGATGAGATTGTAAGTACAAACAACTAATTAGTTACTTATTTAAATTCGAATTTAATTTTGAAAGTTTTAAATTAGTGAGTTTAAAGATATAACAAATAATTAATTTGTTATATTTTCTTATTGGTGGGAAATAATCACATCAAGAGGTTTTAAATAATAATATAATTTTGTTCATATCTTATAAGGAATTCGTACTGAATTATTATTATTTAAAAAGAGTTTTAAATATATAATAATATAAAATAATTTATTTCATATAGATGGATTTGAATTTCGGTATTACTATTTAAAGCGTTTTAAATATATAATGATATAAATTTGTTTCCTTATCGATAAGGAAATTCGGTCTGATTTAAAACCTAACGATTTATATAGATATATATATGTGAGACATATATTTTTTAGAGTAGTCGTCTTTTTAAAAAGAAGGAACAACCTTGAAAAGCAGAAAAACCTAATTTCGTTTTGAGAGAGCGAACTTTGAACTAACATTCGAAAGATGTTCATTATTTGTTACGTGTGCGGATACTTGCAGCAGAGGGTGGTCGTTTTAAGGCAGCACCTTTGAAGATCAGGAATAAACAGGCGCGGACTTTTTTGAAGAGGCTTGCGGATCGTCTACAAGAGGTAAGTTTCGTTTACCCTTCCTTCGGTTCTTATGAAACGTCAGTCCTTGGTGGGTTAAGGGATAAAAATTATAAATTAAGCTGCGTTTATGTTCTGACTAGATTGGATATTACGTAACCCATGAGACACATCGAGTCCCTTTTAATGAAGCATGCTAAAAATCACGTATTGGCTTCTTGTGGAATTCGGCTAAGTAGAGGCAATTGCCATAGGTTAGAATGTTTCAACTTTTGAAACTAAGCAACACTTTCACTCCCTCCAAATTCCATTATTTTGGAGCAATCGTCATAGGGGCTTGGTCATAAAACCCTTACTTGAATCTTTTGTAACTTTGTCAATCCAGGAAACTACGCATGATGACATTTTTCGCTGGTTTCCATTCAATAATCACCTATCTTCTTTGGATCCACTCAAATTCCTTCTTCCGATATAATGTGTCCAAGAAAGGACACTTATCTCAACCAAAATTCACATTTGCTTAGTTTTGCATATAATTGTTCATTTTTCAAGGTTTCTTTTCAAAAATTAGTATCATGATCTTCCGGTCTTTGAATACACAAGGATGTCATCAATAAACACCACGACAAACCGATCTATCACGATGATGAAAAAACGATTCATTAAGTCCATGAAAGTTGTCGGTGCATTTGTCAACCCAAACGGCATTACAAGGAACTCATAATGTTCATCACCGAGTGTTCACAAAAAGCGTCGTCCCATGCACATAAATTCTTAATCATGGCCAGTGATACCGGATCGCAGTCGATCTTGAAAGAAACTTGCATTCAAATAAGGTCGAACAAGTCATCTATCCTGGGTAATGGATATTTGTTCTTCATTGTCATTTTATTCAGTTGTCTATAATCAACACTCAACCTAAATGTACCATCTTTCTTCTTAACAAAGAGCACTCGAGCTCCCCATAGTGATACACTAGGATGAATAAATCCCTTCTCTAACAATTCTTGCAACCGAAGCTTCAATTCTTTTAACTCCACTGGAGCCATTCTATACAGTGTAATGGATGCCGGAGTGGCCGGAACAACGTCAATTGCAAACTCAATCTTTCTCTATGGAGGCAACCTCGGCAATTCCTTCGGAAACACATCCGGATAATCACAACTTGTAGGGATGTCTGATAAACTAGGCTTTGCCTTTTTTGTATCGATCACATACGCCAAGTAGGCTTCACATCCCTTTCGAACCATTGTTCTAGCGATGGCGGCCAGATATCACATTAGAGAGGTGGATTCGACCTCTCGTAGATAAGAAATCACTTCCTCGCCACTCGATGTTCGCCAAGGTCACTCTCTTAGATTCTCTGATCAACTACCACTTAATGTCGGGACAACCAAGCCATCCCCAATATCACATCAAACTCTCTAAATGACAACTCGATCAAATCTCCCAGAAACTCATACTCTCATATTCTGATGGGGCAATATCTGTAAACTCTATTCACAATCACACTATGCTCAATTGGATTTGTCACCAAAAATTCATACTCGGTTTTACTCTTCGGTAAACTACCCAAACTCCAAATAGTAGTACAAATATGAAGTGGAGTTGAACTGGATCTATCGATACATGTCTGATAGTCTCAAAGATATAGAAATTACCAACTATCACATCCGGTGCATCTTTCTCTTCCATTGCCTTCATTGCATATGCCCTGGTTAGAGCACGAGCATCCTGTCTACCCATAATCTGTGTCGCTTGTCTCGGTGCACTCAGTGATGCAACACTCTTGTTGTCATTATTTATCTTTTAATGTTGAAAGCTGTACCCCGATTGATGTCTTTGTGAGCAGAGCGAGCTCTAGGACAATCTTTACTTTATTAACCTTTGGATCCACATACCAAACAAGCATCTGTCAATCCTCAAACCTCTCCTTTACATGTTTCCTCCACCCGATGTGTGCAATGGGAGGAGCTATTAGTCCTCTTGAAGAACCTCTAGTGCTAGCAGGCGTTAGTCTTGATAGAATAGTCTTACTACGCTAACTGGTGATCCACTGGTAATAGGTTGATTAGAACCCTATGGTCCTCTGAATTTCTTACTCTTGTGCTGATAAGAACTTGATTATCCAAGGTTTTTCTTACCTTATCTTATTTCTTTTCTTTCATACTCTTCTTGCTTTACTCTTTCAACATTTAGAGCACATGTCACAATTTTAGAAAATTCATCATGGCAAAATCCTATGACATGGGCCGGAATATGGTCATTGAGGTCATCTTCAAACTTGCATCATTTCTCTTCCTCAGTCAGTAGAATCTCGGGAGCATACTTGCTCAACTGGGTGAATTCTCTTTGATACTCAGTCACATTCATCTGTCTTTGTTTCAAATTATGAAACTCTTGTCTCATATTGCTCAGACAAATACGACCCACATATTGTTTCCTGAATTCCGCCAGGAAGAACTCCTATGTAACACTCTCCGGAGGTGCAGTCCTAGTCACGGAAACCCACCACTGATAAGCTTCATCCTGTAGAAGTGAGGTCCTTTTACTACAAATTCTCCTCACAGTGTGCGAAGCATTTCTGTGACATTCTTTAAGTTCTTTGAGCCAATTTCCGCCATGGAAGGCTCATGCTTCTTTCTTCCCAAAGGAAATCCATGGGTCGATGTTTTCCATTCTCTCTATGGTGACCGAGAATATTGCAGCATTTGGTTGTCTTTGCTCTTTGTAGTGCTGAAATTTGTCCTGGGATATCCATAGCACTTCCTGCTGCTTGACCTTGCTCACGAATCGATGGAGCATGGGATGCTTGCCCACCTTCCACACTAACAGGGCTATTTGGGCGACTTCCCGAGTCACCTCTTACCCTATGGGGTCCTGAACCATCCATACTTACCTATTAAGACCGACAACATCCACATCAAACTCACGTCATCCTTTATATGTAAATGCAATGCATGTCATAAACAATTTCAAAAATTATTTTGTAGAATCGCTTAAACCTAGGCTCTGATGCCACTAAAAATGGGACGTCTCGTGCCGCCGTACCCGACCCGACCTTGAGGCCGAACCCAATTCTAGACGCGGTCCTCTTTTCGAATCCAATTCCTTTTTCTTTTGTTAGTAAAACACATTTCCAATGCCCATTTTGTAAAGGATATTTATCTTTATGAAAATATATTTGTATATACTAATTCAACTTAAAGGAAGCCCATCATTTTGTTTTCAATACACATTTTCCATTAAATATGGCATTACATGCCCATTTGGTTCATTTACCACCTTTATACATTACGACATTATAAGCCGTTTTCAATACCAAAATATTTACAAAACAAAATCAGGGTTTTCACAAAAAGTGTCAAATATATTTCATGAATGCATGGTTGGAGCTTCGCCAGCTTCGAAGTAGGGCCTTGGCGTTGGCCCCCGAATCATTCTTGTCTTTTCCTTCGTACATGTTCACTTTGTATCTACGCGATGATAAAATAACGCGCTAAGAATTTTCATGTCTAGTGGTTCTATACATTTCTCTCTTCATTTCAGTTTAAGTAAATCATGCATTTTTCTAAATCAATGCCTTTGTATAATTTTTTCAATGACCAATGCGGTAAATACATATATGCATATTTTCATTTTGTATACATTCAAATTACAATTCATTGGTCATTTCAATTGACAGACCCCCTTCCTATTGACAGGGAATCTGCCGGCAACTCCATAATAACCTCCCAGTCAAGCTCGCTTAGTCGACAAGAACTACCATGAAGCTAAGCGAATTAAAGCTATTGAAACGTCTTTTGGAAAGCGTGGGTTATAAAATTTTCACTTTTCTATCAGAATCTGCTTTAGATTTAACGAAAATCAAAATATAACGGTTGCCGGGTGGTTGGCCAATCAGAAGTGCACAGTATAAAAAAATACACTCCCAATATTTTCCAAAAAATCAACTCGACCATAAAGGATCTACAGTCTAAATGAAATATAAGATAAGAATCGATCCAACATAAATTCATATAACTGTTTTTAAAACCATGCGTACATATCACTGAAAAGATATTTACATATACAAAATGTCACATTTTAACTTTTATTACGTTTACTTTACGCCTTGTCTTATATATAAATACAACACATCGTCTAGGACTGAGGATCCTGGAAAGGTCTTTCGGCTTCGGCACCTGCACCTGAAAAATTATTTAAAAACAAAAGCATGTGGGCGAGCAGGCTCGGTGGTATTATAAGTTCTAAATGTTCTTTGTCTGTTGTTTGTACCTCCTAATATGAAAATGCAGTATAGAAATGGTTGTAAAAGCTGATTTTATGATAAAACCAAGTTTCTTCATGAAAACCATTTACATTGTTTTGAAAACAATTCTCTTTGCTTGAAAATTGTTTAATGGTAGTTAATATCCTAAAAAAGTGTTATCTTTAATAAATCAAGTACCAACCACTATGGCCCATTTACGAAATACCTAGGCGTGATGCCACGGAACCTCGAAACCTGGCATCGGTAGTGAACATAAGACACTACTAGTCTAATATGAATCTGAGTGAACCGCGAGATCTCTATAAGCATAATGGAACCTGGAACCAAAATGCTGATGATGGAACCTTGGAACCAACACCTCATCACCATGCTCATCTTATTGGCGGCTAACTATCTCTATATACCCAAGATATGCGGGAGGGTGACTAACTATATAAATATACTATATCTAACCCCCGATCCTTGAGCCAATGACATAGTTAGTCATGTGTCACCATGCCACTGTAATCTGTGATCGAATCGTCGTCGGGCCAATTGTGCCATCTAAGGGTTTTGCTCATGGGCCAAGCATTTCTTAAGTCTTGAATCGAAATTTTCTGCTTTGAGTATAACAGAGTGGGAGGTAAAAAAAATGCTTCTTAATTACATTATATTTTCAAAGCACTTTACAAGCTTGTAAATTAAACACTTTACGTTTTTCGAAGCGATTTTAGTACTACGCCTTTTCTTGACTAATTTCTTCGATTCTTGCTTGTCAAGCCTTATTGAATTATCGTCATATGCTCCGATCGCCTATACAATTCATACAAATTACGAAAATGCCCTCGGTTGACATTTTAATATAAAACACTACAAACTTTGAAGAAGCTACATCGAGCGGCTCCGATTATAACAAAACTTTACGTGCTGATCTATTCGATAAGGTTTATCGATAATATGAGGTGAAATTGACCAAAATGCCCTACACATGAAATGCCCCATAAAAACTATCCGTTTTAGCAACTTTTTCAAAACGACCCTATATTATTTGATGTATTAGACCACATATGTCATCATAACCACGCAATTCGCACACGTGGTACTACAATTAAATTTTTTTTCAAAAATTATGTGGGTACCAAATGCTATTAGCGAGACATATGGGTGGGTCCCAGGCTCGAGGGCTTTCCATAGAATTTAAAAACAGAAAACATTTTTGGAAAGTGCAATAAGAACTTGTCGAATACAATCACGAAATTTAATGCATTTGTCATTGAGTCAAATTCAGCCCAGAGTGTCTGAAAATAGTCCCAAAAATTCCTAAAAATTTCTAAACTCGGTCCAAAAATTTTGGGACTAAAATTTACGGCCTTTCACGGCCTCTAAGAAAATTCTAAGCCATTATATAGCCTTTAGACTCGAAATAACACAAGTAGAAAATTTTCCTACCTCTTAAAATTTGACGAAAAGCTAAGATTTTGATGTCCACGTGTAGCCCTCGTTGCGTAGATCAACTTTGCATTCTGCTCCAATAAAAATCTATGATCCAATTTCCATAAATCTGAGAAAGAAACGAAGAAAAGAAAAATATAAAAATCTTCCTCCTCCCTCTCTCTCTCCATTCACGCCGTCGTCCCTCTGTTGTTTTTTATTTTATCTTTTTTTTTTTCTCTTTCTTTATTTGTTTTATTTTTATTTCTTTTTTCTTTTTTCTACTTAGCCACCCGAACACGTTCGCTCCATCCTCTTTTCAATTTTTTGTTTATTATTATTATTTGAATACATAGCTTATATTATCTCATTCAGGTCCGTTTCTACCCCAAAATTTTTTATTTCTTTTCAATTCAATTTCTTTTAACTTAACTTAACTCCAGCCATTTCCTGACTTTCGAGATTTTCTTAAAATCTAGTCCTAAAAATATTATTAACTTATCACCCAAAATTTGTAAAATATTAAGCATCTCGAGTGAATGGCTGCAGTGCTGATTCATGAGGCGAATTTAGCAGCGTAGTTCGTTGATCATCAGATATCTAGAGAATTTTAGAGCTTCTAAACCATTATGATAATTTATTATTATTATTATCCTTTTGAAATTCCATAATTTGTCTTCCACCCCTCCTTTCCTTAATTGCAAAAGTACCACAATTTTTTGAAAACTTTATAATTTCACCCTTAAAAACAACTTTCAAAAATTATATTATGACACTAAAATAATTAAGGAAGCCCTTGGTGCACATATGCGATCCTACGGTTACACATACCGTACACCCTCTTGGGACGGGGCATTACATCAATCATGCAGTTTCATATGCAATAAATCATTCTAACATAAATCATGCATTTCACAATTTTCTTTTCATTTTTCCCTTAAGCAAATTTAACATATGCTTTCGGTGCACAGGATAACGAATCATCGGCCTTTTGATCCCGGTAGTTTGCGGGCGATATATAAAAAAAAGTTTTATAACGTAAATGCGTGCATTTGGTATTAATGGATTATTAAAATCATTTACCGTGAGCGCTCACGAAATCTTGTCAGCTAGGCCGGATTGGAGTGACATGATGCGTTGGACTCATATGACCCTTGATATAATTTATCCTTTCGAATTTAACGGTTAACATTACATTAAACGCTCAAATCATTCATAGCAATTTATAATAGTGTATATACATTTATATCCAAATACTTGGTTTCCAATACTCATACAATTTTTCATGTGCAATTCATTTCACAATCAGTTATATCAAATCAATTAAAACAAATCAATATGCAATTTATCACAATTTATTTCAATAAATACACTTATTTCATAATCCTTTAAACATTTTAGAAATGGAGAGAGAGAAGTGGAGAACAAACCAATTCATTTATGGCTCAAGCGGAGCACACATGCATATTCATAAAAAACCTTTTAGATTTAGTTTGTCAAACAAAACACAAAACAGAAACAAGGAAAGAAGTGTGAAGAATAAACTCAAAAAGGTTGTCGCTCTTCGATTCATATCCTTGGAATCCCGTTCTTGGGTCAAGCTTCCTCGTCACCAACCCCTAATCCATCACAAATATGTCACAATCAAAGAACAACCCAAGAAAAAAAAATTAGTTGTGCATTCTAGGATTTTTGGTTAGAGTTGATGTCTACCCATACACCTTCACTTGAAAAAATTTGTGGGGACACATGAGCCATATTTTGCTCATGCTTCCTCCAAAAAAATGATAACTCTATTAGTCTATTTTCAGTAGGAATTGGAATCATCTTATTTGGATAACTCAAACTCAAGTTATGACATTTTAGTCAAAGCGGGTAGGTATGCCTTCCCACTCGGTTACCCTCTTGTTATTCTAGATTCGAAGTCTTAAATCCATAAATTGATAATGGTTTCTTCTACTCATTTGAAGCTATGGTTCTAAGGTTTCTTCTTCAGTTGGAATCATCCAATTTGGATCACCAAAACTCAAGTTATTACATTTTACATCTAGACTACTATAATTTACAAAATATAATAAGATCGTTCTTGCACATAGCTCCACCTTGATGGATTTCTAGGCACTTTGGGGTTACAAATGCATACACTTCCTTCAAGTAAATTATTTCCTTAGAAGTCTAGTTTATCTAGAATTTTGAATCACTCAATTTGGATGAGTAAAACTCAACTTACAGTAATAACTTGTGTACAAAAGCAGCGTCTTTCGTCAACTACACATTGGCTTTAAGCCCGTATTGAGAGCCTTGAAACACAATTTCTTCTTTGTCACTTCATACGTTGTAGCTCTAGATCTTATGGTTATTTACCAACTAGGATCACAATTTGGATGATTATAACTTAACTTATAGGCAAAACAAAAACAGGGTGTTGAAAATTTTTGGCCAATGACTCACTTTAAAACTTAAATCATTTCCTTTTATACAAAAATTCGCCAGCCGTCCAAGACCAATCAGCTTATATAATGACATAATTGTTAAAACCATCCAAGAACACTTTACACAAAGTTAGAGGTTTTTCTCCAAACTCAACACAAGAAAATAGAGGGTTTAGTTAGGTTTACATGCTAATCTTTTACAAGCCCCTCTTAACTTTTTCTTGAAGCTAAGCTTGATCTCCTGAATGGAGAGAAAACACCAAGGAATTGCCTTCTCCTTCTCCTCTCTACCCGTGTCTCTCTTTCTCAGCTGTGCAAATGAGAAACCTCGCCGTTAATGAGCCGTTTTGGTGCACTATAACACAAGATTAAGGTCTTGTTTGGCCTTCACTTTTAATTAAGTTTTTTTTTTCCCATTTTTGCTATTTGGTCCTTCATTTCTCTTTCAATTACACTTCAATTTAACCCATTATTCCACTTTGGCATATTGATTTCTTTATTTATGACATTTGGATTCTGAATTGGTAAATTTCTAATTTACCCTTATTTCTTGAATTAATTTTTTCTGGTTTTTATTATTTTTTTATTTTATCAATTTAAACGCCGAAAAAATACAATTTAATTTATTTTATACCTTAAATATGTTATCAAACTATAAAAGTATTTTTAGGGCGTTACAAGTTCCACCACCCGCCCAAGCCATTTTTTTATTTTCTTTTTTTAACTCTGGCCTGATGGGGCTAGGTGGGGTAAGGGTAGGGGTTGGGTCGATCAGAATCAGTGATGAAGGGAAGAAGAGAGAAAATAGGAGAGAAAAGAGGATGGAAGAGAGAGGAAAGATGGGTCACTTATGTGTTATGTAGGCAATAATTAATATTTAACGTGAATTTAATATTGTTTGAATTTAATTGTATCGATTATGATATGAAATTTAATTTGATCTACGAGTAATGAAGGAACCTATTTGAATCAAAAAAGTTTGAGTTGTAAATAAAATATTTGGTAAAACATGATAGAGTTTTTTTGCACTTTTACCCATTATTAAAATGGTTGGAAATAGATATTTGGGTATAACTTGATTCTTTGCATTGTCATCGGACTCAAGAAATGGTGGCGTGGCTGCAGAGAATAATGGTTTTCGACACAGAAATTGAGGATAGAGATGTTTATAGGTGTTATGTGAGAAAGAGTGTTTTCAGTTTTTAATTATTTTGTTAATGGAGGATGTTTGGAGACTAGTTCATAATCTAAATATTTACAATTATTATCATGTTTATCAAGAAGCGGATAAAACAATGAATTGTTTAACTAAAAAAAGTAATTGTAATATTTGACAAATAGATTTTTCTAGAGACGTTAAAAAGACTGGTTTTGAAGATTATTACAATTCTTCATCTAACCAAATTTATATATTGTCTTAGCCTTTTTCTTCTTTCACCCAAAAAAAAAAAAAATGGGAAAAAAAAAAAAAAGCTAGTAGCCCCAACCTTTTTTAGTAGGTCATTGCCTCTCAAGTCTTTTTCATTAGGCATGTATTTTGCTTTACAAGTCATTGTAAACCAACTACACTAATCATTAAACTACACTCCACGCCATTTTGGATGTGATTTTATAACGTCTACCCGCAGTTTCTAACCCCCCCTGTTTTTCCTTTCTCCCACATTTTTTAATGTATAATTTAAAGATTGGGTAGACAATAGATGTGAAATTGACTAATGCTTAACGGCGGGAGGAGAGACCCGATCAAAACTATTTATTTGTCTGAATGAAAACGCTAAATTTGGTTATGTTGGAAAGTATATTTATAGTTAGGTCGAGGATATTGCATATGGCTTGCAAAACAAATATTTAAATAAATTTTAGATACATTTCAGGAGGAAGGATAACGATCTTTGGAAAATTGAAAGGGTAACGACGTTTTAAAAAACTTGTGTATTAGTAAAAAAATGTAAAATACATTATTAGTAAGGTTTCATATAAAATAATTATGTTTTAAGTATAATAATATTTAAGTTTATCTTAATAAATCATAAGTACAATCTTAATGTCTCAAGTATTATCATAATAAATAGTATTACACTTAAAACATAATTATTTTTTATTAAATAATATTGAATTTGCATTTATTTTTATGTTTTCTTTACACTTATTCTTAAATAAATGGACTGAAATAAGAGTTTCCCCATGTTTTTAGCTGAAATTAATGGAACTGAGGATATTAAGGAAGGAAAAATCATTTGATTAGCGGATAAAGACCAATGAATGTAAAAAGATTTTGCATGAGTGGAATGTCCCACGAAATCCGCTTTTGAAAGTGAATTGGATTAGAGTTATATACATTCAAGAGATTCAAGAATTAATTGTCCACTTCCTTTTCTCTGTCTTCCATTATGGTAAAAATGATTAGCACACCAATGTTCTTTTTACCAGGTTCAAAATGATTATCGAAGTGACAAAGTGTAACCACAACAACGCTTAGGAATGAAGGGATAGAAGATGGGTCAGTCAGTCCTCAGTCCATCCATAATTCAATCAACCATTTTGTAACGTAGTGAACGCCAATGCGGGGGGGGAATGAGACCTATACTTATGATTAATTGCTTATGAGGAGGACTGGAGGAGCCTGCCTATAGACACCCATCTGGGGATATACGCCTTCAACAAAAGGGCTCTCCTCTGCCAAGTCCTAACCAGACCCATCTAAAGCCTTCCTTAGGTGGCAGGCACATCATCACAGACAACTTCCTATCAGTTTGTTTGTAGGAAATTTTTGGTCCATCTTCAATTTACCATTTGCCAGCTCCGCAGTACTGGAAGGGGGCCCCCCTCCACTGCTCGGTATCTAATAATGTCAACCACCGTTACATTAGCATTTAGCAGGCAGGCATTCCAGAATATCTTATAATTCTTTCACTCCCCCAGAACAATCCATGGTAGTCCCATTTCAAAGATTTTATTTATGGGCAAGGCCACAAAGCCCCCCATTATCTAGGACCTAGCTAGGTGTTTATGATTGTTAGACCCCAGGCCAGACCAGAGGGACATAAAGGACTTTTCAGTTGGATGAAATCAAGGTTCACAGTTCTCAAACCCAACTACCCTGTCCCTGAGCCCCAGTCTATCAGGATTCATTCTGTGCTTAAAACCAACAACCAACCCCACCTCCAACTAGCCCCACCACCCCCATAAAACAAATATAATGGTTTTTTAAAATTAGACATCAAAGTAGAAAAGTAGACTCCAAAACAATCAAAGACTGGTATAAATGAAAAAGTAATTTGTCTAATTTAATTATTTTAATGATGGGAGACATTTGAAAACTTTCTGAAAGTTTAAACTAACATCATATTGTTTAGCTAAAAAATATAAATATAGTATTAATTTTAATATTTTATGGTCAAACTTTTCTATAGACATTATAAAAATCAGTTTTTAAGATTATTTTTGTTATTCGTGTTAATAGAGTTTATTAGATTTTTGGTCCCTAGTTTTTATTCATTAGAAAAAAGATGAAGAAAAAGCTTGACTTAGGTGTAATATTTATTTTGGTAGGTGGGTTAGCTTTCATTCAGGTTTCCCAAAAATACACCTTCCTCTATTTATATTATAAGACCACAAATGAAAAACGCATTCACATGGAGACTAAACAAGAACTTTAGCTGCATTGCATTTTTCTTAATATTAATAAATAAAAAAATGAAACTTGTCATGATATAAACACCCAGAGAATAAAAACCAAACAAAAAAATTTCTTTTTTTTTTTAAATATGACAATCTGTGTGGTGAATTCTTGAAACAGAGATACATGTGAGGCATCCCTTTCAGACCAGCAAGATTTGAGCAAGAAACCCATCTAAGAATAAAAGCAGCTGACCTAACAAAGTTCTGTTTTCCATCAAATTAGTGTCTCAAAAACTTTATATCACCGACACATCATATGGTCAATGTCTGCACAACAATACAGAAACCATAGAATATACCTTAATCTAATATAACATGGACCATTTGCTTCATGAATCTAATGACTGGATTAATTAATACTCCAGAGATGTCGAAAAAAAAACAAATCATATTAGTTTAATCAGATTGTTTATGTTTATGTTTAAAGGAAAACTCACACATACTCAGCCTTGTAGCTAATCACAAGAAACTCATTGATAAAAGGTGGATGGAACATCATTTCCATGTGTGCTAACTGCGAATCACCCTTGGGCCCCACCATCGACCCACCCTTTTCTTCTTCACCCCCACCCACATCTCACATCCTATCTACTTTATTAACTCTCAAATCACATTAAGTCACTAAAAATAAATTGGTTTTGCTTTCTTTTTACCATCTCTCTTAGATTACACACCTTTTCAAGTAATTTTGACATTTCAACCTTTTTTTGACTAAAGATCTTCGGTATTACATCTTTGGTAATGGCAACCACATTATGCATTCCTACAGTTTATTATTGCAGGATTAGGTTGATTGGAAAAAGGGCAGAAGGGGTTATAACTTATAATCATTATAATAGAAAGGAGTGTCATAATATTTGATCAACTATTGGGAATTTGAATTTATTACTAATTTTTTTCTTGAGGTGTCATTGATTGTAAACTCAAATTGCTTATGACTAATTATAGTGCATTAGGTGATGATTGGGAAAGATTAAAGCCATGTTCAAACGGCTAGTTTTTTGCATAGCCATCAACGAAAAAGATGGTATGATGTTAACATTATTAACCATTGTCTTTCCGTTTTTGGTTTTGGTTGGGAATATATGAATCATGGACTTAGTAAAGTTGTTGACATTAAGCTGATACAGTCATCATAGGCTGCTAATGTGAGTCTTATGGTTTATAATTTATTACTATTCAAAATCTTTGACATTTGTAACGCTTTTGGGTAATAAGAATTGCGAACAAGGTAGTTGGCTATGTGCTATACAGCATGCATTTCACATTGTACTCAATAAATAAATATAGACATAAATAAAAATATACCCCATCACATTTCTGATTATTACTTTATTAGCGACAAAAACGAAACAAATTGAAGAGAAAAAATGAGGTTCTATTCTTCTGACACGTTCCCTGGAATTTGCTTTTTTTTTTTTTAATTTAAGAAAAAAAAAAAGATAAAATTGAGTTGAGAGAGGAAATATAAAGACAAGAAAGCCCCCACCGACTCTAACAACAGAGACAGCTCGAAATTGCACCAATTGCCCTACTATTTGTGTTCTCCCCATTTTTGCTTCATATTAAGTACAATAATATTTATTTTTAGCTCCAACTATATCATCAGAAGTGATGTACTTTTGTCGGTGGAGTGCAGATCATGTTATTCAAACATTTACCCAAATGTGTTTTTAGTTTAAAATAAGAAAAATAAAATATTTGATAATTTTTAGGAGGGATTGTGAAATTATCTCTCGAAATTTATTCCACTAGCATAAATACTTGCACAATATGTCGCCCATGAATATCAAGAAAAATATCACCTTCTGATGCTCTGTTTTGGTCTTTGCCTTATTTATGTCAAAAGTGACCCCCAAGAACAAAAGGCGATTGAATTAACTGCCCCAAGCGTTACCAAACCCAATTTTTGAGTTTGCCTTAAAATTAACATTAAAAGAAATCTAGACATCTTTTCCAAATATATGATAGTAATAGACAGAAAAGGGTTGAACATTGATGCCATGGAAGGAAAACACTAATTTGATTATTTTATAAAAACATCGAGAGGTGTTTTTGTGTTTTTATTTTGTTTTGTTATGTGTGTGTTATTTTAGGCAACGGCTGCGAACTCCCGATTCTTCCCCACTTATAACAAGTTTGATCTCCAACAACATTACCCCTTGTGTAAGCGCAGACAAGTCAAAGGACTGTATGGTACTTTCACAAAAGGAAGGCAGGCTCACGATCCCCGCGCAGTGGTCCCACAGAGGGAGACAATGTTGAGGGCGTTTCCGTCATTACGTAATTTTGGACGACGTCAAGTTGCACGTGCTCGTCCTTTTCTTTTCTTTTATAAAATTTCATTAAGAAAATAAAACGTATCAACAGTTGGTTTTCAGTTGATCACGTAACAAAAATACGTATAGTTAGTTAGAGAGTCGAAGAGGCTTTGATCTGATCAGCCTATAAACAAGAAAATGCGAAATGGTTAATGATGGTGAAGGAGACATAACTCATAAGACACGACGATGGTAACCGGGGACAAGCAGGCGGCGGTGACATTTGTACGCTACAGTGACGTCTTCTTACTTGTTTAAGTATATGCCGCACCATTCGTAGCTTTGGAAGGGCAAACTGAAACAGACATCGCTATTAAAGACGAGAGAGAGAAAAGAGAAGGAGATACTCCATTAGACCCCTGACCATAACCAAAGCAAGCTTATATAAGATACTCTCTCTCTCTCTCTCTCTCTCTTTCTTCATCTCTGCACAGCTTTCTTCTCTTTCTTCTTCTTCTTCTTCTTCTTCTTCTTCTTCTTCCCTCCTCTGCTGCTACATTTGTGTTGCTCTGCTTTTGTTTTCTCTTGTTAGAGGATCAGAAGCTCTGGTTCGAGGAGATTGTTGGAGAGAGGGAAGAAAGTTGGGTCTTTTCTAGGGTTTGCCTTCAGCATTTGTACGAGAACTTTGGAGGATTGAGGTTCGAACGGATTTTTGGTGGGGCTGAGGCAGGGGACTGACTTACATTCCTCCATTGTTTTGCGTATACCGGAAGCAAAACCACCAGAAAAGAAGAAATATATTCGTGCTCTTTTCGCAAAGGGAGCTTCTTTAAATCCATGCAGATCTAGTGGCGTTCTTTAACAAACTGTGCTGTTCAGTCATCTGATACTCTTGTTCGTTCCTAGCTTCCTTCTCGCTTCTCCTCTGTATTTGCTTTTTTTTTTTTCTTTTTTTTTTTCTGAGAGCAAATTACAGAGCAGGAAAGGCAGAAATGGATCAGCTTTCGGCGACAACTCTGCTTCCTGATCGGTTTCAGGGAACTAGAGACGACGTTTCGGAGCAGCTTGGGGTGGTTTGGAGTCAGATGAAAGCTCCGGTGATCGTACCTCTCTTGAGCATTGCAGTGGCCATTTGCTTGGCCATGTCGTTGATGCTGTTCATGGAGAGGGTCTACATGGGCATTGTCATCGTTCTTATAAAGCTGTTTGGGCGAAAACCAGAAAAGCGTTACAAATGGGAGCCAATAAAAGACGACGTCGAGTTGGGAAACTCGGCTTACCCTATGGTTCTTGTTCAAATTCCAATGTTCAACGAAAGGGAGGTACTCTCCCTTCCCGTTTCCAATATATAACATTATCTTGAGTTTCGGTTTTGGTTTTGGTTTTTTTTTAATTTTTAATTTTTGGTATTTGTTTCATACATGTGAACAACAGGTTTACCAGCTCTCAATTGGGGCTTCATGTGGACTCTCTTGGCCCTCCGATCGTATCATAATTCAAGTCCTAGACGATTCAACCGACCCCACAACCAAGGTACCCGCATCGAAAAATTCTCCAAACATTCCGATCCGAACTTGTCCTAAAAATTTGGATTGAAAAAAAAATGCAGGATTTGGTAGAACTAGAATGCCAGAGATGGGCTAGCAAGGGCATAAATATCAAGTACGAGATACGAGATAACAGGAACGGGTACAAAGCGGGTGCTCTCAAAGATGGAATGAAACTCAGCTACGCTAAGCAGTGCGATTACGTTGCCATCTTCGACGCCGATTTCCAACCCGAACCCGATTTTCTGTGGCGCACCATTCCCTTTCTCGTCCATAACCCTGAAATCGCTCTCGTTCAGTCTCGTTGGAAATTCGGTACTTGTTTCTCTCTTTTATTTTCTAGTCATTTCTGAAATTGTCGGTGGGTCTAGAAGCACAGACCCTCCCCTCACTGCCCCGGTTTAGCGTTTTTGACGATTTCCCACCGTTGATTTTCATAAAGTTGTTTGTGATGAAAACTATAGGGCTGTTCAAGACCAGGATCACCTTGCGTGGTGACCCCTTGTCTTGACACGCGTTCTATAGATTGATTTCAATGACTATGAATTAAAAGCCAAAACCCCCCCCACACAAGTTCTATTTCCCAGCTGGCGATTTTTGTAATTAGGAAAAATGGAAAAATCCCAGTCCTGACGTACTGAATCGTCTTTTCTGGAAATACCGAAATAGTAACAATCTAGTTGGTGGTTGTGATTAGTAATTGACGAAATAACCAAGGGGCTTTTTTTTACTGAAAAAGCTGTGTGTATGACAAGTGCTGGATTTTGGGGGCGTATCTCCCGCCAGGATCTATATGTCTCAGCGTTCAATCACTAGAATTGACAAATTTAGAAATGCACAAAAGGTTAAGGGCATTTCGGTCTTTCAAATCTTCTTCCTTGCTTCCCGGCAGCAGCATGTGCGATCCCAGTGGTGGACCTGACTGCCTGTACCGGCCGACAGTTGGAATTTAATTTTCTCATTTTCTCTCCGATCGACTATAGTGTTGTGTTCTCAGTCCTGTACTCCTGTTAGACTATTTAATAATAACACATGCCAGCTCGGACGCTGATGCGGCAGTTTCTTTGCAGTGAACTCGGACGAGTGTTTGATGACTAGGATGCAAGAGATGTCATTGGATTACCATTTCACCGTGGAGCAAGAAGTCGGCTCCTCCACCTATGCCTTCTTTGGATTCAATGGTAATTTTTCTTCTTCATTTTTTAAGTCTTTTGGATTTATTGTTTGGGAGAGATGAGATTAGCAAAGGAATTAATTATATGGTTATGGTCATGGTCATGGAAATGCAGGGACAGCCGGTGTATGGAGAATTACTGCACTGAACGAAGCTGGGGGATGGAAGGATAGGACGACGGTGGAGGATATGGATCTGGCAGTGAGGGCTAGTCTCAAAGGCTGGAAATTTGTATACCTTGGTGATCTCAAGGTACATGTTTACATATGCATATCTCTTATTATATTTGTTTGTTTGCTTAAGGCTTTATCCAAAATTTGTAAAATCCAGAAACAATAATAGCCAACTAGAAAAGTAAAAGAGGAACAAAATTCAGGTCTTCTTAACTCTAACATTTTTTTTTTCCTCGGACTGTTATTATGCATGTTCAGAATCTTTTTTGGGTGGATCGATGTTCCCTTAATTGAGTTGAATTTTTTGGCCGGATAGGTTAAAAATGAATTGCCTAGTACGTTGAAGGCCTATCGGTACCAACAGCATCGATGGTCGTGTGGCCCTGCTAATCTTTTCAGGAAAATGGTAATGGAGATAGTGAGAAACAAGGTTAGTGTTGTTTCTTTGGCCTCCACATTTGAAATGAAAATTCAGAACCCAAAATCTAGGTGATTAATTCGATTAACTAACTCTCTCTTCTTCTTTTTTTCTCGTTAATGTTTATGGCAGAAAGTTTCCATGTGGAAGAAGGTCCATGTGATTTACAGCTTCTTCATAGTGAGGAAGCTTGTATCTCACATTGTCACCTTTGTCTTTTACTGCGTGGTGCTACCAGCAACTGTTTTGGTCCCTGAAGTTGAGGTTCCCAAGTGGGGAGCAGTTTATATCCCTATTATCATTACCATTCTCAATGCTGTTGGGACCCCTAGGTATGGTTTCTTACAAGGGATAATGGGCTTGTAGAGTTCCATAATATTCACAATAGGACGGGATCGGTAGATCCAATTAGTGGCCGCACCATTGACTGGTGACCATTTCGATCCTCTTCTGACCCAGTTCAATCCATTACTGTTTCAATCTATGCACCATCATGAACCAATAACTTTTTTCCCTCCAATCACAGATTCAATTTTTAATAATATATCTTTCAGGTCACTCCACCTGATGGTTTTCTGGATCCTTTTTGAGAATGTCATGTCGCTACACCGGACCAAGGCCACCTTCATTGGACTGCTGGAGGCCAGTCGAGTCAACGAATGGATCGTGACTGAGAAGCTAGGAGATGCTCTCAAAGTTAAAGCATCAGCTAAGGCACCCAAGAAACCAAGATTCAAGATTGGAGACAGGTAGGCAGTGTTAAACGACCGATATAAATATCATCTTTCACACTTCTTTCAAGTGTGGTGATCTCATATCCGTGCATGCGTGGAGTCAAATAAATTAAATGAAACTCTGATACCATATTAAACAATCAACTATCTTAAAATCTTAAGTTCGTAAAATTTGAATTTAATATAAATATCATAATTCGGACAAAAGATAATGAGCACTGCTAGATTAATGATAGGTCTTGTGAGTTCAAATGGTATCCGACTGACTCTGATCATGTGTCTTAAATGTGTTGACAGACTCCACTTACTGGAGCTTGGGGCTGGAGCATTCCTCTTCTTCTGTGCGTGCTATGATGTTTCCTTCGGAAGAAATCACTACTTCATATACCTTTACCTTCAAGCTATTGCCTTCTTCATTGTGGGTTTTGGCTATATCGGCACTTTTGTTCCCAACTGATCTTAGTCGTGGGAAATCTCTGGTCTGGTTATGCTCTCTACTAGTACTACTAATTACTCCCTTTTTGCTACTCGGCCGCTGATCACTCTCTATTCCGCAGCCTGCAGACTACTCTATTCATGCATCGTGTGCCCTTCCTAGCTACACTTTCCCACTACTTTTACATTCCATGATCCATCTTGTAAAAAAACAAAAAAAACAAAAAAAAACAAAAAGAAATTTATAAAAAAAATAAATAAATAAAAAGATCTGCGATTTTCTTTTTTAAACAGAACATAAGAAAGAGTTGTTTCTCTTGTGAATACCCAATAAATCTTAAAAACAGAAGTAAAGAAACATATTGTGGGCCGGAATGAATTGGGCAGAGAAGAAAATAAAGGAGGACTAGTAGGAAGCTAAAGCAGGTTATCCCATGGTGGATAGTTTTAAACATTTCAGAATGGTTTGTTTTGTAATTTTGTAGTTACTTTCCTTTCTCTTTCTATGTTGTGGTTGGGATTGTTTTGTGAGAGAGAATAAGTGGATGGGAAGAAGATAATTTTGCACTATAAATGTCAAATTTCACACTGCTTTGCACTTGACTTGCTATGGTTTTGTTTGAAAAGGAATGTGTTCAATGTAATATATGAGGAAAAAATCAACTCAACCAGATTAGATGCAGAATTGAAATTGATCTTGCAGTGCAGGAAGGACAAAATGCAGAAAGAAGATTCAAGGAATTGAAATGGTGAAATATGATCCTGCTCAATGGTTCAACCATGTTTCTTTATATGCCAACAAAAAAAATGATAAAAATATTTGCCTAAAAATATTCTTAAATTTACGATAATTTGTAAGGAGTCGATTAAATATATGTTTTTGAAGAAATAATTTCAAGACTTAAATTATTGTTTGTGTAGTCACAATTGCCTCAAACTGGAGTTGGTTTTTGACCATTCATACATTTCAATATTTTTTACAAATATCTTATTGAAAATCCACTTTATGAGATTTTAATTTTGCTTTTTATTTCAAGAGAACATTAACGCCATATTTGGTTTCCAACAAATTTGAGAAAAGCCTCTGGTAAATGGTGCAATAGGAACCCGAGGTTACAATCTCGAATATTTTAAGAACAAAATACGAGAAAACTGTAAGAAAAGAAAATGAAGCAAAATATAAATAAAATTAAAAAAAAAAAAAAAAGCCAACGTAATATTAATACTTTGTTACTTTAAATTCCTTTTATTTATTCATTAATATAATATATGGATTAAATAGATAAAAAATGTATGAGTTTTTAAATTACATATATATATATATATATATATATATATATATATATATATATATATATATATATATATATATATATATATATATACTCTGCTATACTCTCTATATATATATATATATATATATATATATATCTTATATATATATATATATATATATATTTATTACACAATCAAATATTAAAAAATATTTTAAAGTCTCCAATTTTCCTTAGTATTTTTCAAGAAACAAACACAACCTAAAGCTAATCTGGATATTCAAAAACAATTATAAAAATTATTTTCTTATGTGTAAGTTCAACTTGAATATATATATTGGATATTTTTAAATGATTTTAATTTATATTTATAAAGGGTCACATATTATTTTGCATGTTAAGTGCATAGTTTGTCAAAAAAAAATTATATGTACAAAAAAGGAAAAATAAATTAAATGAGATAATATTCTTATTAGTAACACACAAAATAATTTATTATTGGTTTTAATTTTAATTTTAATTTTCTTCATTTTTTCTTCTTTCTAATTTTTTTCTTTTTATTCTTTATTCCTGGTATTTTCTTTCATATTCTCTAAAATCAAATATACTTCAACAAAAAAATATTTAAAATAAACTTTTTTGAAAAGATATTTAAAATATAAAAATCAATATTTTAAAATTAATTATAGTCATATGCATTTTAAATACTTACTGTTTTCATAAAAAAAATTTAATTATTTATTATTTTTATATAAAAATTAAAATAAATATAAATAATTTATTTACTTTAAACCTATTGCTTTTTTTCTTTTTCTTTTCTTTTATTTTTATTTTTTTCAAAATTTACGAAATTCGTGCAAAAAGGCTCTCAGAGAAGTGAGAACTGTGAACTAGTGTGAAGTTCGTTTAAGAAACGGGAAGACTCTGATCGTCAGTTTGTATCAGTTGTATGAGCCATGTCCCATACATAGCTGGTAGCAGTAGCGTCCAGCTTAAATCGAATAAGGGTGGAAGAGAATGAAAATGGCGAATCGGGTCGGTCTTTCAAAATTCTGCGTTGGTAGTACCCTCAACAGACCCCAAAAATCCCTCTCGCTCCCTTCCTGCAACTCCCTCTGCTCCATTGCAGAGAAGCAAGAATCTACGTCTACAAACAACAGCACCACCGACATCCAGACACATGAACAAGAACAAGAACAAACCCGCCATGAACATGTTCGAAAGCTCCAAAACCTCCTCCAGCAGGGTCGTACCGGAACAGCGCGAAGTTTCATCAGGTCTTTGCTTCGACCCAAATCACCTTTCTCTTCACCCTCTCATCTCTTCACCCTCCATGAAACTCATTTTCTCTGACATGCTCTTTTCCATTTCTTCCGAGTCCAACATGGTCTCGGAATCTGCGGAATTGTACATGTTGATGAAGAAAGATGGCGTACAGCCATCTATAGCGTCTGTCAATTTGTTTCTTGAATCTCTGGTTTCGACAAAACGGTACGAGGAGACTCTTCAGTTGTTTTCGGAGATTGTGGGGTCTGGGCTTCCACAGGATCAGTTTATGCATGGCGATTCAGGCGGTGAAGTTCGGTGATTTGAAAAGGGCTATTGAGCTTATGACTTGTATGAAGAGGGGAGGGATTCGTCCGGGTGCTTTTGTGTATAATGTTGTGATTGGTGGGTTGTGTAAAGAGAAGAAAATGAAGGATGCAGAGAAACTGTTTGATGAAATGGTTGATAGGAGGGTGACACCCAGTCTGATTACCTATAACACACTTATTGATGGGTATTGTAAAGTGGGACTGTTGGAGGAGACATTTAATATTAGGGAGCGGATGCAGGTGGAAAATGTGGAACCGAACATTATTACTTTCAATTCGTTGCTTTATGGACTTTGTCAAGCACAGGGGATGGAGGAGGCACACCGGGTGTTGAAAGAGATGGAAGCTTATGGATTCGCTCCAGACAGATTTACTTATACTACACGTATTGATGGACTTTTCAAGTCTGGGAATGTGGATACTTCAGTAGCCCTTTCAGAAGAAGCTAACGGGTTAGGCGTGCAGCGGTTAAAATATTTAAGTATTTTTGACTGAGTTTTTGAGATTTGGTAAAGTTTGGTTAAAGCGTCTCGTGATAGCGTCTAAAGTTAATCTTATCCACCATCATTCGATTTCTTATTTCTCTTCTTAATAATTCTGTCATTAATAAGCCAATTCATTTTATATCCTTTCAAATATATTATAAGTGATATAAAAGATAAATAAATATTTAATTAAAAAAATGAAATAAATATAAGATTCAGTAAAAATAAAATGGCCATAAATATTAATTAAATCAATAAAATAAATATAAATATTTTGAATTAATAATTTCAATAGGTGTGCTTTTTGGGTTACAAATATTAATTAATTTTAAAAATTTAAACTTCTTATAAAAAATAATATGAAAATTAATTTTCATGATTTACCAATCGTCTGAGGTTATAAAAAAGTGATAAATCTTTGGTGATTTAACATTATGCATTGATTCGAAACCTACTTTATCGCATTGGGGTTATAAAAGTTAAATCGGGTTTTGGTTATTTGACGTGGCTGTTTGAGTTGTCGAATCACGTGCATTGGCACTATAAAGCTTCATCGGGTTCTCTGGATGTTGACATGTCGTTATGTTTGATTTAATGCATCACATCGGGGTTTTAAAAAAGGCGATGAAGTTGGTCTTATGATATCATGATGACTTGTCAAATCACAAAACCACGGCTTTTAATACATTTCGATTAGCCGATAAAACTCAAAACATCTATAAATTAACAGGGAGGATATCATGGTACACTAACAAAGGTTTTCAATTGCTGAAGCAAAGAATGAGTAACTTTTGCTCGTCTTTTGAATGATTCATCTTCTTCGGACGAAGAAGAAAGAAACACGTGGTTCACCGCAGCTATCGAGTTCGAAAGACAAAACTCACTGGGGCATGACTACAGAGATGATCGTGGCGAAATCTGGAATATGCCGTGATCGAGAGTTAGCGACCATTCCCAGGCGCTATGAAATGATTGCGCCGTTGAAATCAGTCTACAACGAAACATTATTTCGCAGACGCTTTCGTTTAAGTCGGTATCTGTTTCTTCGAATTTTACATACGCTCCAACGGCGCAATCGATTATTTCATGCCGAGATACGCCAACTTACCGATGGGTTTATCCCGGAATTGAGCAAATGTGACTGCCTTACGGCGTGTGCGCTCACGGTATGTCTGAGGACTCACTTGGCCGAATATGCGAGTGGAGAGACCCAGCAATAATGAAGTGTGTCAAACGATTACGCGGTGTTAGAAATTTTGAACTTTGAATATCTCGAGATCCCCAACGTGATGACATCTCTGGCGTTTTCTGAGAAGCTAATCAGCGACTGGCTTTCTGGAATATTCAGGCAATTTGAATTTGTATGCCTTGGGCGTGGAAGAAATGTAAACCCGACATATCTGAATGTATCGTGTCATGAGCGGTATTGTGCTTTCGAAGCCGTCGCCTCCTCGACTTATTAATTATGGCATACTTTTTGGCATGCCCGGGTCTAACAATGATATTAATATACTCGACGCCTCTAATCTGTTTGCTAACTTGCGAGAAGGATGTGGCCTTATTAGTATATCATAATAGGCGTATTACAATATGGGATACTATCTTGCGGGCGATATGTCCAAATTGGGCTTTATTATTTAATCGATTTTGCCTAGCATCGAAAGAGAGGATGGCATTTCCACTTTAGATTAACGCGAAAAACATGATTCTTAGAAAGAGCAGGATGAAGCGGCGTTTAGGGTGTTTTTAAAGGCTCGTTTTGTCGATCGAATGACTCGATCTGCGTCATGAAGACTTGACTTTATCATGAGCGTGTATTCCTTTATACAACATGATAATGAGGATGGCGGGTTGATGACAATGAGCTTGTTGCAATAGCTTACGGCTTAATTCGACTATGACTCATTAGAGAGCCGATGGCTGGAGTTAGTCTCACGAGGCGAGACCCTTTGATCAGTTATGGCTACCAAGCGGGTGCCATTCGGTCGAACACCACTATGCCTCCGCCGACATCATTGCAAATACGTGGGCGCTACAGGACAGGCGTTATCAGTGATTTTCCTTATTTTAATATTATGTTTCTTCTGTAGTGTTATGTTATGTTTTTAATGAAAATTCAAAGTTAGTTTCATATTTTAATCATTTTTCACTACTAAATTGACTCATTGAATAATTTGAATATTTCATTTAAGTAGTAGATAAAAATTGAAATTACATTGAAAATAAGCATTTATTAATTTGTTTATACATTAAGTTAAGACTACTTGCATTTTTCATTGCTTTTGCCATAACCGCATTCTTACGAAGTTGATAATAGTGTTGTTGTTCAACTGTCATATGTGATATTTCTTTTTCCATAATGGCATCATCGGTGATCATCTATGACCCTATCTTTAACATTACGCATCTATCTTGACCGTCTAACAATGTCTAGTTGCGCATCACTCTACTACGTCTTGCTGTGATGATGGAAGGCTTTTGCTCTCATAAAAATTAACTTTCTCTTTTCACTCGCGGATATTTGTGAATCGTATCTGAAATAAATTGCAATGTACGATGGACTACCTTACACTTTTATGTGCCTTTCTTTAAGTTGCTTTTCTTCGGTCCTCTTCCTTTGAGAGCTAGCTGTTTGCGTTGGTATATGGATCTTGATCAGGAGTCGAAGATACGGGTGTTTCGTGAGGTTCCCTCATACTTGGGACGGGGCTAGGGTTTGCTTTGTGGTATAATCATCCACTTATCCGTGTTAAGCACCTCCAACAATGATCATAAATCACAGGACCTCTAACTTCAACTTGGAACATATTCATAGCTTACTACTGTTCTGAAAAATAAATGGGTATAAATAAAATTTTCATTAAAATAATTGTTATAAAATTATAACAATAGATAAGCCGACCTCGTCGGTGATGTTCGCTCACTTTGCGGCCCTATTTGCTATTGTGAGTATCTCACGCCATTTTGTACAATAATCTTGGATTTTATCTCTCATCGATTTTGTACAGAACATAAGAGAATCATTAATTGGTCGACTCGACATTGATGCCAGCAGCCGTCGCTCCCTGATCACGAAAACTTGGCATCGTTCTTGTCTTAGATCCGGATCTTGGAGTTGCTAATTGACCAAGCTATGCCTGGTGTCCGCGTCTTCTCTGATTAAGAAAGATTTTCCGCTGGCAGTATTGGAGAATCTGGGTTTTGCATTTTATAAAATCGACAAATTAAGTAGTAAACTAAGGTGGAAAAGTAATTCATATCAATTTTATTTATGATTTAAGAATTGAAAATAGACAGAAGTTAATAAAAATATTTGTAGGCTAATAAAAATAAATTAATTCATAGCAAGTAAAAAATTTATTTTAAATTTGTATTTTAAATTATTCACAAAAAAAATGATTTATGTTTTTCATTTTATTGTAATATTTTATTTATAATATTATAAATTGAATAATTAAGTTAATAAAAATATTTGTGAGCTAATAAAAATATGATTTATAGTTTTTCCCCTTATTGATAATATTTTATTTATAATATTATAAATTGAAAATAATTAGAAGTTAGTACTAATATTTATGAAGCTAATAAAATAGAATTAATTCATATCAAGTAAAAATTTTATTTAAATTATTTACAAAAATATGATTTATGTTAATAATATTTATTTATAATATTATAAATTGAAAATAATTAGAAGTTATTAAAAATATTTATAGGCTAATAAAATAGAGACCAATTCATAACTTAGTAAAATTTTTGTTTTAAATTTGTATTTTAAATTATTGCAAAAAAATGATTTATGTTTTCATTTATTAATAATATTTTATTTATAATATTATAAATTGAAAATAATTAGAGATTAATAAAAATATTTGTAGGCTAATAAAATAAGATTTATGGTTTCCCTTATTGATAATATTTTATTTATAATATTATAAGTGAAAATAATTAGAAGTTCTTCATTACTAATATTTGTAGGTTAATAAAATAAATTAATTCATATCAAGTAAAAAATTTTATTTTAAATTATTCACAAAAAATATGATTTATGTTAATAATATTTTATTTATAATATTATAAATTGAAAATAATTAGAAGTTAATAAAAATATTTGTAGGCTAATAAAATAAATTAATTCATAGCAAATAAAAATTTTATTTAAATTATTCTAAAAAAATGATTTATGTTTTCATTTATTAATAATATTTTATTTATAATATTATAAATTGAAAATAATTGAAAGTTAATAAATATTTGTAGGCCAATAAATATGATTTATGGTTTTCCCTTATTGATAATATTTTATTTATAATATTCTAAATTGAAAATAATTAGAAGTTAATTACTAATATTTGTAGGCTAATAAAATAGTTAATTCTATATCAGTAAAAAATTTTATTTTAAATTATTCACAAAAATATGATTTATGTTAATAATATTTTATTTATAATATTATAAATTGAAAATAATTAGAAGTTAATAAAAATATTTGTAGGCCCAATTAGTTGTAAAAACATTGGTTTAGGTCAAAGCGGCGTCGTTTTGTCTTTTTGAACAAGCGATCGTTTTGTATTTCGGACATTTTTTTAATTTTCTCTTGTGCAAGCGACGTCGTTTGTTTAAAAGCTATAACTGGCAGCGTCGTTTTAGGCGACTTTCAACACAAGCGACATCGTTTTGGGTGATTATTCTTTGCTAAGCAGCGTCGTTTTGGAGCGATTATGGCTTTAACTTGACGTGGATTTGAACCTTATTTAAAAAAAAATAAAAAATCGAAACGGCGTCGTTTTGTCTCTGGAAAGAAAGCGAAGCAGCGTCGTTTGCATACTGGCTTTGCTTCAAAATGGTGCTGTTCTTCCACTTCAGTCACGAAGACAGTTTGGGGGAGAAGAGAGGGCCGCCGACCTTTCGTGGGCCGGAGAACTCACCGTTAACGGAGGGAGCGGCGGCGGCCGTTGACAACCGTTTTGGACTGACGGCGGCGTGGTGTAGGCGTGGGCGATCTCAGCGAAGGGGTGGCGAAGCGGGGATGGCGGCAGTGGCGACGGCAACCATTGGCGACGCCTCCAATGGGTTGGCACCGCGCTTCTAATTCTTCCTACGTGATTCACGGTTTTTGATTTCCCTCAGATGCGAAATCGTTTCCATTGTTGGTATTTATAGAATTTTTGTTTGATTACGGGAGTTGAATGGTTGCTTGGTGAGTGCGTTTTCAGATTGATTCTCTCTGTAATTTTCATGTCAGTTGGAAGATTTGGATTTGGTTCAAAAATACATTAGTTTCACGAGTGTGATTTTCGGCTCTAACGGCTACTATGTGAGGTATAATGGGTTTTTGCATGTTTCTTTGATGAAGTGGTGATCGGCCATGTTGTGATTTTTGTGATCCTTGTTGGCTTGACCCAGTGATTACAGCTCTTTGTTTGGTGATTGTTGGGCCATGAATTTTTTCAGTTTAGCGTCAAAAATGGCTTTGGTTGGAGTTTTGGTGATTCTTTGGAGTTGCTCTTAGGAACCTAAAGGGTTGCACTTAAAGAATAATTCTTGAGTTAAAACAAAAATAATTATTTGATAATTATAATATTTATGATAATTAATTGTAATTAATTTATCATAAATATTAGAAATAAATATTAAAATTAATTATGAATTAATTTATAATATTTATATGGAAATTAGTATGGAGTAATTACTCAATTAATTTCTCACTATTTATGATATTAATTGAATTAATTCTCCTATTTATGAAATTAAATAATCCTATTTATGAAGGATTATTTATATTTTGTCATCGTCTATAAATAGTCGTAAAACTTGAAGTTATGAGAATCATGAGATGATTGAAGGGCAGCATATTAAGATTCGAGTTCAAATTCTGGCGGGATCGAGGATTATTCGTGTGGATACCTTGGGTTGGGACGTGTGTGCGGCTGGTGATCGACTTTGCGATTCGGAATCGAGAAGGCTGCGTTGTTTCTCTAAACGGTATGTATGTCTGATTATTTAAATTACATTTCGTTGCGTGTAAGATGTTTGATTCATGATTGAGTGTGAGCCTAGAGTTGTGCATTGCATACGTAGATATAACTTTGATACAGGTTTACATATTGTATGTTAATTGTTTTAAAAGTTATTAATACAATTTATCCTCGATAAAATATTAAAATCATTGTTGTCTTCCATTATTATAGTTTAAATAAATTTTATTAGAATAATTTGTTGAGTGCTTCCGAATTGATTCTACTAAAATTTAATTTTACTATGAATTAGATCTGAAATAATGGGTTTGATTTACCAAAAATACATGGCTTGTTGAGCTAATATAGGTCACGAGTGTTTTTGAGACCGAGATAGGAGACATATGTGATATGTGTATCAAAAGTTGATAACCTAATTATCTAGGATTTACAAAGTTGTAATTACTTGTTGTTGTTTACTTATTGATATTATTTTAATTTCATGAGTTAACTCTAAGATTAAAATAATTAAAAATAAAATCCTAATACCTAAGAATTTTATAAGAATTTAAAATCAATTTAAGGGATATTGATTTGAATGAGTAGTAGAACAAAAATATTTTGATTTTATGTTATAATACTTACTCTATCTTTACTTTTAGCATTTGTAGAAAATGAAACATTAACATGAATCTGCAGTAATATTGTTTGACAACAAGCTCATGGCTCCAATTTGTAATTTGGGTCCGAAAATCTAAAAATTCTTCTTGAAACGAAAAAGAGGATTGTTATATGTTAACAGCTTGATTCCTTTAGAACCTGCTCCGGATGATGATATGTGATCGAGGATGCGTATCGAAACATTCGGATGATTATGAAAGTGTCTGTTGTCTGATGTTGGCATCCATGAGTCATGATTTGCAAAAGTAACATGAGGATATGAATGCTTTTACAATGTAATCATATGCAGGCATTGTATGATAAAGACTAGGAATGAAAGATATGATATCTCTCGAGAGCTCTTTCCTTTATGAAGATGGGAAGTGGGATCTTCAGGTTACAACCCATCTGTGAATATGATTGGACTCATTGAAAAATTGAAGGTGGGATTTATGTTGCATCATCGGTTAAAGCGTTGATTTTGATTTTGCAATCCCTACCTCAAGTTTTCAAACTTTGTGATGAATTTTTAATCGACCAGTTGGGGACCTCTACACTACGGAGTTACAAATATGCTTAGGAACATTAGAAGACTCAATCGGGAAGGAAAAGGGCTATGTGCGATGATGAGCCTTAAAAAAAATTCAAGTCAGGTCTAAAGACCATTAAGAAGGCCTTGAACCTGACGAGACAAAATCAAGAAAGAAAAGAAGCAAGGGTACTTGCTTCCCTTGTGGAAAGGATGGACATTGGAAGAGAGTACAGGCTTATCTAAGAAAGCTTGAAGCGAAGAAGCTTAATGAAGCTACTTAATTATGTTTATGATTGAAATAAAATGCTTTCTACTTAAATAAGCTCTTGGTATTAGATCTTTGGGATCTGGGTCTCATATTTGTATAAATATGCGGGTGCAAGAAAAGTGAAAATTGGCTAAAGGAGTGGACCTCGTGTGGGATGGGCGAAGTTCTTTGCATTGTAGTAGGAATATACACTCTTTCTTTACCTAATTAGTTAATTCTAGATCTAAAAGATTATTTTGTTCCAGCATTGAAAAATATAATATCTATTTCTTGTTTGGATTTAGAAGGTTTTGGAATTATTACAAAAGAATAAAAAGTTGTTCTTTATAATAAGTCTTGATGTTTTATGATGCAGTTATTTAACTAATGGTTTATATATACTTGATCTAAGAAATCTGTTTTCCAATATAAACAAAAACAAAATAGATGATCTTAGAAATTCTTATACGTGGCATTGTAGACTTGGTCATATAAATGAGAAACACATAAACAAATTATATAAAAATGGCTTATTTTGGATCATTGATTATGAATCATTGTCTTGTGCAATCTTGTTTATTAGGTAAGATGACCAAAGCCTTTCTTTGGAAGGGTGAAAGATCACGAGGACATTGAAGTTTCATACGCTCTTGATGTATGTGGACCTATGTCGACTCAAGCAAGAAATGGTTTTTCTCATTTTATATGTGGATGACATATTATTAATAGGAAATGACATACCCTCTCTTCAATCAGTTAAAGAGTGGTTATCGAAAAACTTCTCCAGTGAAGATTTAGGAGAAACTGACTTATATTTTGGGAGTTAAGGATCTGTGCGTGGGTAGTCAGGAGTGGGGTCCTTCAGTGCCGATGCACAGTCGCTTATATGTTGAGTAAAATCTTCAAAAAGTTTGGCATGGATCCGATCAAGTTATCTTCCATGTCACATGAGATCTACCTTTCTAAGGACATGTGCTAAAGATGGATGTCGAGGTACGCAACATACAAAATGTCCTTATCATTTAATTGTAGAGTCAATTATGTATATATGATGTGCGACCCAGAATGTCTCCCCCTTTGCTCTAAGTGTTACAAGCAAATTCCAGGCTAATCTGGTGAAAGTCATTGAAACGGTCGAAAATATTCTTAAGTACTTGAAAGAACTAAAGTTTATTTTTGATTTATGGAGGCGAGCTACAAATCACGACAGATTTGCGTGCTAGCTTTCAATCGTAAAGATGATTACAGTCTCGATCACACAGTTACATATTCACCTTAAATGTTGGTGTTGTCGGAGTTGAAAGTTCAAGCGGGACACTACCACAAATTCTGTGAGGTCGGAAATATATTCTTTATGAAAATTTTTGCTAAAAATTTGTTTGGATCAAAAGTTCATTACTAAACTATAGAAGTAGTTCCTTCCATAGTAGATCCCATTTTGTTGTATTGTAAGCAACAATGGAGCTATTACCTGAAGCAAAGGAGGCCGGATCTCATCATCGATCTAACGTATGCCTACGGCCGCTATCATCGATCGGAGATTATTGGCAGGGGATGAAGTAAAGATAGAGAAGGTTCATCTGAGAGAAGAATATAGCTGATCCGTGGCTAAACCTTTGTCTAAGAAAAACATGATAGTCATGTATTGCATTTTCATATAGTTTGAAGAATAAACATAATTGGATGTATGTATGGATGAAAACATATATTTATTTAACTCATTGTGTTTGGTTGTAATAATAATATGACCAGTTTATCATTTTATATAATGTATATTTGATATGATAAAGTCCTTAGAATAATATATTTATTATTCTTAAGTATTCTCTAATAAATGTATTAACAATAAAAGGACATTGTTGTGCGGGATGAATTAACACATATGATATGTAGTGTGTGTTGGAAGAACATATTCTTGGAATATTACGAAATATTTTCATAAGGTTAACTATTTGAGTGTCAATGGTATAATCTCTATATGATAGTAGTATAATTGATCCTTGGACTTGAGATCATAAGAGTATCTTTCGTGTTGGAAGTATGCTTTGACTCAATTAGTTCATACTTATTAACTATGTATGAATAATGAAGTTGAATTATAATGAAAAACATGAATTGATAGTTTGTGATCAATATATGATTCATCCTCTAATAGTGGGAGTATATCTTAAAGGTAACCACTTGTTGAAATGTCAACTCAAATGTTTACAAACAAATATCGTAGTTTAGAAAGTTCTAAATTTATTTAAGGAGTTGATTTTGGAAAAAATGGTAAAGTAGTAGTCGGAGTTGACACTTACGCCTTACCCGTGTACTAATAGAGATATGGGATGGTGAAAGGATAATAATTATCACGGAATCTGTGATTCATGCACGGTGAAGTCGATCCTTGACTTTTCTAACATTTGGAGTGGTCACTGATGTGCAATTGAGACCAATCTTGACCTATAAATATCAATTGATTAATTGTTGGTGTGATAAGAATTAAGTTGTTTAATTTATCTAATCTTAGAAATTTCTCTGATAAGTGACTTTAGTCCAAGTGGGAAGTTTGTTGGTTTTATGTGTATTAAAATTGATATAAAATTAAGAATTACAATTTATATTTATTACTAATTGATTAAACTATAAAGGGTCACACACAAAAATAATAATTCTTGAGTTAAAACAAAAATAATTATTTGATAATTATAATATTTATGATAATTAATTATGAATTAATTTATCATTAATATTAGAAATAAATATTAAAATCAGTTATGAATTAATTTCTAATATTTATGAAATTAGTAATTAATTCTCAATTAATTTCTCATATTTATAAATAATTAATTATGAATTAATTCTCCACATTTATGAAAAATTAAATAATATCCTGTTATGAGTAATAAATCGATCTATAAATAGATCGTAAAACTGAAGTTGTGATCATGGGAATGATTGGGGAACTAGCGTATTAAGTTTCAGTTGTTGAAGGTACTTTCTTTATGAGGATCAGGAAGTTATTCGTGTGGATACTTTGGAGTCGGGACGTGTGTGCGGCGTGATCGACTTTGATTCAAAGTAATTGCGTTGTTTCTTCGAGCACGGTATGTATGTCGATTTATTTAAATTACATTTCCGTTAGTAGCAGAATGTTTGATTCTTTACCTTGGTAGCCTTCGGAAAAGCAAGGAAAGGGGTTCACATTCATGATTATACTTGTAGCATTTTGTTGAATGCGTTGTGTAAGAAAGGGGATATGGAAAAGGCTGAGGAAGCATTGAGAGAGTTTTGGAGTATAGGGTGCTCAGAAACGGTATTTTTTAGCACAATTGTGACTGGATACTGCCAGATTGGTGATATTAACAAAGCATATATGACAAGTGAAACAATGGAAGCACTTGGGTTGAGGCCCAAAAATGTCACTTACAATTCTTTAGTCAAGAAGCTTTGTGAAATGAGGAATATGGTGGAGGCGGAAGAATGCATAAAGAAGATGGTGGAAAAAGGAGTTCCACCAAATGTTCAGACATATAACACTTTGATTAACGGCTATGGCCAGATTTGCCTTTTTGATAGGTGTTTCCAGATTCCAGAAGAAATGGAGAAAAGGGTTATGACCCAATGCTGTAAGCTATGATTTCTCTCATAAATTGTTTATGCAGGATAGTAGTAAAGTGTGACTAGTAGTATTTGAGCTGATATGTGTACTGAAGGGAGTGATGCCAAACGCACAAATATACAATATGCTTGATTGATGGTAGTTGTGTAGCTGGGAATTTGAAAGATGCTTTCAGATTATTTGATGAGATGGTGGCAAAACAGATTGTTCCCACGCTAGTAACATACAATATTCTAATAAATGGGCTCTGTAAAAAGGGTAAGTAATGGAATCTGAAAACTGGGCCTCTGAGATCACAAGGAAAGGTTTGAGTTTTGATGTGATCACATACAATACCCTAATTACTGGGTATTCCAGTGCAGGAAATATTCAGAAGGCTTTGAGTTCATGAAACTGTAAACAATCTGAATTAAACCTAAATCTAAATACTATATCATCGTCATAAGTCATAACTGGATGTGTGGAAGGACTAATGCTTGTGGAGAAAAGGAATTTATCGAATGTTGGAGATGAATTTGGTTCCTGATCGAGTTTACTCATAATGCTTATTCATTGTTATCTTGAACACAAAGATATTTGAAGGCATGTTCTTTTGCACTCTATGTGGGAAGCAGGCTGTTCAACCTGACAGGATGACCTATAATTGCTTGATTCTGGGGCACTTTAAAGAGGGAAAGAGGCATGAAGTAAAGGATCTTGTCAATAATATGAAGACTAAGGGGTTATTTCCTAAAACTGAAACCTATGACATACTGACTGAAGGACATTGCAAGCTAAAGGATTTCAGTGGAACATATCAACAAAATTACAAGAAATGTTAAAGAAGAATGGTTTCGTTCCCAATGTGCTCTGTTGTTAGCAAAAGTCTTATCACTGGCCCATGGGAGGGAGAGGGATGGTCTGATGCTTCAGTGTTTGCTCAGGGAATTAAATTTGAAAGAAGAGGATGATTGTAGAGCAGATGAGGATGCCTCAGCTGTCTCAAAATTGTAGTGAGTGTTTGTTGGGTTGACTCTCTATCAGTGGTAATTCATCCTGAAAGAACCTAAATTGTAACAATTTATGGAAAAACTTAACCATATTTTGATGTTGTCTTTTCTGTTCGTTTATTATTTCTTTGTTCATTTAAAATGCAGTGAGACTTAAATAGTCTTCAAAGTGGTGATGAGATCTACTCATTCAGAGGTAGAGTTAAAGCCGATATGTTCAGAAACTTGAGAGGCTCTGGCAGACCTTCTGAAATTATGAAGATTTGGCAAGGGAGACATTCATGCTGTATAAGTTTAACAAAGTAATTAAATTGATCTCCATAGAATACCAGGTATCTCATACTTTTAGCCGTGCTACAGTGTTCAGAGTTGTATATCTACTCTAGGCAGAATTCTTTTCTATTTGAAGATGTGGAATGGAAATATTTATTTGAATATTTTTTTTAATTTAAAAATACAAATTGTGCCACTTACTGTAATAGGTTGAATTGAATTATGTTGAGAGCACACTTGGAGACCCAACCTTGAAGGTCTGCACTAGAAAGACCAAAGCCAAGGACATTGGTAACTAACTAAGGGATGTTTAGGAAATTGTCTCTTTTATGCTTATGCTTTGTCCTTTATTTAGTGTAGCGGTCACTTTTGGGAGAGTTAGTTAGCATTTTCTGAGAGGAATATTAGACTGTAAGCCTAGGCAAGGGAATGTCTCCCCTATAATCTCATTGTATTATTTTGGTTAATGAATTCCCTGTAAAGAAAGTTATTGGTAAAAAGCTTATCTAAATCTATTTCTTTGTCAATATTGAAGCCTTAGTACTATCTTCTATCACTGGTGCGACTTGTCACTCCTCGTGAATGCCAACCCATATGGATAGTCTAACGTGGAGACATTAGGGTCTAACGTTGAAGGAATGGAGAAGATCTTAGCCATTTTGGAGCAGGATCATCGAGAAAACATGAATTGCATGCGTCAACCTCCTGGAAGCTCACCATGAGAAACTCAATTGTAAATTATATTTGTTGATAGACTTACTTTCCAATCAGTACATTAAGGGCAACGACATGAAGGGACACAATGTTGTTGGCCCTAGTCGCATGGAAGAGAGGGATTCGGAGGTGGATGATCATGGATTATGGAGCACTCTTCCTAGTTGGCAGATGCAAGTAGGAGGTGAAGACTGCCCCATTTTTGCCATGAAGATCTAGATGCCCACCTTCAGTGGGTTTAACCCTTTGGGTTGGCTTGCACGCATAGAACAGTATTTTCATATTCACAACACGTCGGAATCGTCAAAATTGTAGTTGGCTTTAGTGTGTATGGAAGGAACAACTAGGCCTCCATTGGGCTCATTGGTGGGAGGATCGCAGTTCCAACCTCACTTAGGCTCAGTTCCGTTAGCAACTACTCTGCCACTACACCGAGGACTAGAACTAAGACAATGATACTTTTCAAATTTACAAGACTCACAATCTAATGACGACAAACTTGAAAAATGGGAACACAATTTCTTCAACAAGGAAAGAGAGGGATGACCCAATCGGCAATGAGTCTCAAATGGTGTAGTAACTCCAGAACAAGCGATAAGTCTTAGTATCGCAAGATCAAGAATATAAAGACCCCCATACTCACGTCCTTTACCAATATCCACTTCATCATAAGATCCTGAAAGAGACAAAAATCAAGAAAGAATGAGACACAACACTTAAGTGCTCGAGTTAGTTTGCTCACAGACATCAAATTAAAAGTGAAATTTGGAAAACTCAAGACAAATGACAGAGGAATAAATGGAGTAGGAAAGATTGTGCCTGACTCAAGAACACATGACTATGATCCATCTGCCAAAGTGATAGTGGAAGTTCAAGGTTATAACTGAAAGGTAGAAAATAAGATAGAATTACCTGTCATGTGATATGTGGTTCTAGAATCAATGACCCATTCGGAGGACAAATAAGAAACAAGACATGTATTCGAGTTACCTGACACAGTAATAATGGTAATCGGAGTAGATGGAGACTTCAATTATTCCTAATACAAGTAGAACCTGACTAACTCTTCTACTGAGAACTGAACTGACTGATATGATCTGTCATTAGTGGAGGCTATATGAGTAGACAGAAATCTCTGATTCTAGTTTTGCAATTTCTTACAGTCTCGTATCACATGTCCAGATTTACAGTAGTAATAGCAAACAACTCCTCCAGAGCTTAGCCCTCTAGTGTTACCGCCTGGACCACTATTTTTGTACTCTTCCTTCCTTCCCTAACTCACCAATATTCTGACCAACAAGGGGATTACTCGTCTAGGCAGATGGAAGAGTGGGTGAGGCGATTTTTGTGCGGAGTATCCTACTCAAGGTATCTTGGAAGGATGATATCTTAAGGCTTGACAAAATCTAAGCCTTAGGTGAATCATACTCAGAAAGAAGGGCAGTTAGGATTCCCATCACTACCATCTGTTCCCATTGAGCTTGCTGAACTTTGACATCTGGACTAAAAGGCAATAGCATTCTAAGCTCATCATATGTCTTTTTATAGTCCATAAAAAATTCTGTGAGAGACCAAACATGTTTCTCTGATCAATAAAAAAACTTTACACACATAAAATATACGAGAAATATAACCCTTTCCAGAAAACACGAACTCCAAATAATCCATTAACTCCTTAACAAACTCATAGTGATTAATAAGACCAAGTACCTTATTGTCGATGGAGTTAAGAATTTGTAGGAAAAAACGAGCAACTTCCTCCATCCATTGGTCCTTCGAATCATCAGTTGGAGGATCCTTAGTGAGATGATTAGCCATACGTATGCTCCTTAAGAAAATCTAAATCGTTTTACTCCAATCCAAATAATTAGGACCAATTAGTTTGTCCTCCGTGATTTTGAACATCATCTGGACCACTTTATGCGTCGAAATAGGCTTTTTATCCGCTGAACTTCTCATTAGGAAACCAAAGTAAGGAAATCAGAGACAAAGAATACCTCCATAAATCAAGAACCAAAAAATTGCTTGAGAAACCCTAAATCCCGCTACAAAAATCCTCATAAACCCCTAAAATAGTTAGAGTATGGAACCAAAAACCACATCAATGGTTTCTTTGGAGAGAGGCACACCCCACAATGGTTGTCAGAAGGTGATTTGAAGCCCCACTCGCTCCACGCATGGCGCGTGCAGAATAAGGCAGCAACACAATATTGGCGTGTTAGCTTCACGCGCTTGGGTTCCGGCCACCGGACTTGGTGGTTGTGGTCATTGGCAACCGACGCTCCTCCTCAGGTGGGTGATGTCACCCCACATGACCTCGAAGTGTGTGTTTCAAAAAATTCACCCCACTAGCTGCCTAAATTGCTTGGAATTCTCCTCAAAAATTCCTCAAATCTAAGCCTTAGACTCTAATACCATGTAGAAAACAATGATGGGAAGATCGAAGGAAGAAACTCCTTGTATTTTCCATTGATTCATCATGTATATATATACAAGAGGATTAGTCTATATAATAGGTAAGCCAATCTATCCTTCCTAATTGGTTGTAACCCTACAAGTCAAGCTTCCTAATTAATTACAATTTTATATGTAGAGTATGATACATACTATAACAGTGGAAAAGAAATTCCAAGTGAAAACAAACCAACATAGCCTAAAGCATCTATTTCATCAGCCAATTACAACCCCAACTCAATAAAATTGGGTGGCCAAACTTTTGGATTATGACTTCGAGATCTTCTACAAACCGGGAAAGACCAATTGTGCAACTGATACATTGTGCAGAAAATCTAAAAATATAGAATTTGTTGGGGTATCAATGCTCCATTGGTTGGATTGGGAAGCAATAGAGCAAGTTGTACATAAGGATCCAACCTTTAATAATGTCATTCAGGCCATTAATTCTAATAGAAGCAGCCACATCAATTTCTCCTTGGTGGCTTAGACAGTTGTACTACAAGGGACGCATTGTTCTCCCCGTCTCTTCCCCTTAGACAACCCAATTAATTGAAGAATTTCACTATACACCATTCGGGGGCCATGCTGGAGCTCTCAGAACATATAAACGATTAGCTGCAAGTGTCTATTGGCAAGGGATGATGAAACAAGTACATAGGTATGTAGCAAACCATCTTATGTGTCAACGTAACAAATATGACTCCTTGAGCACTCCTAGACTTCTACAACCTCAACAAATTCTCATACATATTTGGGAAGATCACAATATGGATTTTATCTCGGGATTGGGATTGATTACATCTTAGTAGTGGTAGACTGGTTGTCCAAATATAACCATTTCCTAAGCCGCCTCCAGCACCCCTTCACGGCACAAACAGTAGCCGGAGGTTTTTTTTAGAGAAAATATCAGATTGCACGATGTACCCCTTTCTATTGTGACAGATCGTGATCCTCTTTTCATGAGCAATTTTTGGAAGGAGATCTTTCATGATATGGGTACAAAGCTGAAGATGAGAAGCTCCTATCACCCAGAAACCGATGGACAAACCGAGGTGTTGAATCGTTGCCTTGAAACTTATTTGAGGTGTTTCTGTTCAGAGAAACCAAATCGGTGGAGTAAGTGGCTATCTTAGGCAGAATTTTGTTACACCACCAGTTTTCAATCAACTACAGGCATGAGCCCCTTTGATGTGGTATATGGCAAAACTCCCTCCCCCCACCCTCTAACAATTCTTACCAAGCGAAATCAGGGTACCAGCTATGGAGGAGGATTTGAGGGCACGTGATGAGGTATTGCATTGGTTAAAATGTAATCTAGACCGTGCCCAACATAGAATGAAAACTATTATGCATAAACATAGAAGAGCGTTGCAGTTTCAAGTATGAGATATGGTGCTGGTTAACCTATAGCCTTATAGACAGCATTTAAGGAGAACAAATCCAAAGCTGTCAGCTAGATATTTTGGGTCTTATAAGGTGGTTGCCATAATAGGGAATGCGTCTTACAAACTGGAGTTGCCTGCAGCTTCGAAGGTGCACCCCATCTTTCATGTCTCTCTACTTAAAAAGGTTTCAGGACAACATCGTATTGAAGCATAATTTCCAACAGACATGTGGATAGAAGAAAAAGGATGTGGGCTGGAAAAAATCTTGTTGACACGGTGGGACTAGCAGGAGCACAACAGAGGATAAAATTTGTTGGTTAAATGGAGGAGTATGTTAGAAGAGGAAGCCACCTGGATGGGTGAAACTGATTTTCACGCCCAATTCCTTGCTTTCAGCCTTGAGGACAAGGCTGCTGTAAATGGAGGAGGCAATGTTGAGAGCATAGCTGGAGACCCAGCGCTGAAGATCTACACCAAGAAGGCCAAAGCCAAGGACGTTGGTAACTAACTAAGGGTTGTTTAGGAAATTCTCTTTTATGCTTTGTCCTTTATTTAGTGTAGTGGTCCCTTTTGGGAGAGTTAGTATTTTCTGTGAGGAATATTCGCCCGTGAGCTTGAACATGGGAATGTCTCCCCTATGATCTCGTTGCATTATTTTGGTTACTGAATTACTTGTCAAGAAGGTTATTGGTAGAAAACTTTTCTCAATCCATTTCTCTGTCAATATTGAAGCCTTAGTACTGTTTTCTATCAAATTATTTTCCTCATCTTACGATATTCTTTTCAAAAGCTTCAGTTGGTATGAATTCTTGAAAATTTATTACACGGATTTGTTAAAGATCATGTGGTTCCCATAACTAAAGATGATTCATGTCCCTTTGAGCTGTACCCTTATTTAAACGTGTCTTTCTGGCTTATCATTCTTTATGATTACTGAAGGATGAAGAAGGAACTTATATCTTGTTGAAATAAATCTATATGCTGCTTGACACATACGATATTTCCTAGTGAATGTATCGATGGGGAAAAGTTAGAACGCAGTTCTTCTTGTTTGCTAGTCATCTACAAACCAAAGACAAATGATTATGGATATTAAATATATGCCACAAGTATGGCTCTCATTCTTCTTCTTCTTCTTTTTTGATAGGGTATGACTCATTCTTAGTTTGCTGCATCTTTCCTTGGAAAATCTTTGGGCTACAAGAACCCTGGGTGGGAAATCTCTTCTTTTTTACCTTCTTGATACTGGTCATTGTTGAGGAACTAATATGTTTTTTTTCTAACACAAATTCCGTAGATTAGATCCCTGACCTGAGGCCTGCTTGAAGCTGGTTTATCTATGGGCTTCATAACGATTTTCACATGAGAAAACCGACCAGATAGTTAAGATAAAGTGTAATACCTGACAATTATTGAGACACTGATATGGCAGTGAACAAGTATGATTTATCAAGCTAATTAATTTTCCTCAATCCTTTTTCTCACCTTCATATTACAAATCCAATTATCAATGATTCTTAGGAATGCTTTGTATGAACAATTCTTGTAACATACCTCACTTAATTAAAGAATACTTGCCACAAGTTGTAACTTAACTTTCTAGAATAGCTTTCAATAAAAGAGAAAAAAAGTGCAAGATATTTTCTGCCAAAATTATGGATATCGCTTTTGTGGAAAGCATCAATCAGCTAATGACATTAATTAGAAAAGTTGATAGAAGAAAGAGATAAAGAGTCCAACAAAGACAGCAAGAAAGAGAATTAAGCTAATTTGGTTTAGAAAATAAGAAAAGTTCTAAACCATTACTATATGTTTCCCTTGATAAAAATTTCAAGGGATATATTTAACCTCCAACATGTGATTATAGGTAAGAAGATGGTTGCATCACATGATTCGCACCAACTCAAGGTGCTTGATACTTCTTTCCTTTCTTTCTTTCTTTCTTTCTTTATTTCTTCTTTCTTTCTTTGATGTTTTCTTTTTCTGTTTTAAGTAACTCAACGAATATTATCAATAACATAAAGAAATTACATATCCTAGGCATAGAAGACATACAATGGGTAACAGAGGGCTTAGTATGAAAAAGGAAGAAGACAAACAACTACTTCCTCCATGGGGCCTACCCATTTTATATAATCAATTGAAAGCATCTAAAAAATTTTGTAGTTTGGAATTCGTCATTTTCATGCCACGGTTAAAAATAAAAAATAAAAAAAATAAAAAAAAGGAAATAGCGGTGTGTTCCAAGGTTTTTCATATGTTCAAAACTCGACTCAAAAAACAATCAAGCTACTTGAATTCTACTCAACAAAACTCGAATTAATTAAAAATTGATATATAAATATACTCGAATTTACTCGGCTCTAATGAATAAAATAGTAAAGTTCAACCAAACTAGTGAGCAGCTCAAATCGGGTATTGTGATACTCAAACTCGAGCTCAACTCAATTAACTTCGAATCGAATTCGAATATTTTATGAGTTAAGCTCAAGTAGCTTGACTCATTTACACTCCTACTCGATCGATTCTCATAATTTTGTGAAATAGATTTCCTTAATGGCTAGGGTTGCTGCTGGAAAGGAGTCAAATTCTCAGATTTCTGTGATTGGGGCAACAAGGGAATCAACAGTAACACCAAGCAATATAATGAAAATGCTAAAGTGGAAACGGAATGAAAGGACGAAAAACATCCATGCTCAATGGAAAGTGAAAGCAATTTCATAGCATCGTCACTCAATATCCACAAACCACACTATAAAAGGAAGCTCCTCATACAAGGAGTTCTAGAGCAGACTTCCCAAAAAACAGGGGAAAAAAGGGCAAAGAACTTCTTGTAGGAAGGCATTTGAATTCACAAATATTGCAAAGCACTCTGATCCTTTAATCATTTCACAAAACAAATTTGTGAATCAATTTCTACTCTGGGACGCAATGGTTGAGTGATAAGTGATTGAGCTGCCTACCCAACAAAGAATATGTAACCACAGCTAACATTCCCCAAATGCCCCCAATTCATCGAACAATCAGCATTCCACATACTTAAATTCTTGTCTCATCCATACGACAGCTCCTAGAAATCAATATATTTGCACAAAACAGCACTAATTAGAAGGATTTATCACGGAATTCCCACGAATTAATCAAACAGCATTGAAAATTTCCCACACTTTCCCCCCTCCCAGTCAGAGAGCATATGAGGCTTAATTGATCAAGAAATGCGCACACATATATATACATACATATCTCAAAACAATGGTTTGTGGTTTGGCATTGCTCGAAATGCAGAAAAAAATTTATTATCAAAAGCAATCCAACAACAACGTCAATTCAAGACCTGAAATCATGAAACCGATAAACAAAACCAGTAACAAAATCAGAGAAGTTTGAGCATATCATCAGCGCCACTAAACGTAAACGCTCCGCCCTCCTCCAAATTCAAAACCTTGACAACTCCATCGTCCACCAACATGGCGTAACGCCTCGACCTCACTCCCAAACCCACAGGCTTGTCGCTGAGATCGAGCTCGCAACCAATAGCTTTGGTGAAGTTCCCATTTCCGTCCGACAACAGAAGAACTCCGTCATCGATCTTCAAGTCGGCCTTCCAGGCCTTCATAACGAAGGCGTCGTTCACGGAAATGCAGGCGATTGTTTCCACCCCTTTGGCCTTGAGTTCGCCGGACTTTTCGACGAATCCAGGGAGATGTTTTTGGGAGCAAGTGGGGGTGAAGGCGCCGGGGACGGCGAAGAGGATGGCTTTCTTGCCCTTGGTGAGGTCGGAGACGGTGGTGGTTTGGAGCTCGCCGGCGGAGTCAAAGTAGGAGAAGGTGGATTCAGGGAGCTTGTCACCGACGGCGATGGTGGCAGAGATGGCGGTGGAGAATCTGAGGGGCCTAGGGTGGCGGAGTTTGAGGGAGACGGAGGCGGGAGGGAAGAGGGCAGATGCGGAAAAAGAGAAAGAAAGGGATTTGGCAGAAGAGAGGAGCCTGCCCATTGTTAGGGTTGTTGCCATGGCGACTGCGGCTGCGGCGGCGGCTGCTGCTGCTGCTCCTTAGATTCAAGATATGCCAGAGTTGGAGGCCTCTGCCTTGCTTGGCTGCCTTTGATTGTAACGAGCTTGGATGATTTGGGGGCGATGGGAGCTATGTGGAATCACGTGAGCATGCAGGGAACTGTCACGTGACACGGATGTTTTCCCTTTTTGTTTTATTACTTGTTCAATCTTGTACATTTGTAAAGGGCTGGTAATTGAGCCCTTGAGCTCGGGCTCGGGCTTGGGCTCGGCCGAAAGCTCAAATGGTGCCTGGCTCATAAGCCTAACAGCTGCCTCGGGTTCTAAAATTGCAGCCAAGCTTAACAGCTCGAGCCCGAGCCCGAGCCCAACCGGGAGTCCCCTAAACGAGCCTATCGCAAAACGACGCCGCTTGAAGATTTTTTTTATCAACATCGCAAAACGATCGCCGCTTTGCACCGCACATATGGAGAAAAAAAAACCCTAAACCAAAAAGTCGCTCACCGATTCTGAATCACTCTCCCAATCGTCGTCCCCAGACGGCCACTGACCGATCCGGCCGCCCGGCCGCCGCCCCCGACTTCGCTCGACACGGCTGACGCCGGCCGACCATGGTCTCGACCCAAATCGACCGCTCTCTTCTCCGATGCGCGACGCCGACATCTCAACCTTTCTCCCTACGCTGCGACGCCGACTGAGCTCATCACAATTTTCTCGGCTCCATTTTCGTTGAATCTCCGCTACAAATACAATCATTCAAGGTATTCTCTCTGATTTAATCATTTAATTGATGCCCAATAATACTATGAATTCAATCTTTGATTCGAAGCTTAGTTTTTTTTAACAAGAAGCTTAAACAAATGAAATGTCGAAATCGTGATACCGTAAATTCTAGGCATCGAGTGTTTCCTGGACTCAAGCCATCCATACGGTGTATAAGTCCGGGGCTCGATTTCTCGTGAAACCGAGGGTTTTGCCATTGGTCAGGGAAATTCTCTGCGATGGAAGTGAGCTTGGAACTATGCAGATTGGTCAAGAACCTTTCTCTCTAGCAAAGCCACATATGGTGTTTAGAAACATCAGGTGTTTAGAAATGTTTCTGGTTATGGGACATTATGGATTTTTAACAAATTTTATTTCCATCCTCGAGTTTGTACTGAAATCAAGGAATTCGATTTCTCTTATCTGGGTATGAATCAGAATCAAGTTTGATAATCAATTTCAATTATCGATCCACCACGATAATTAAAAACAAGGAATAAAATGGAAATTGAAGGGAAAGATTCAAGAACCTCTGTGCGGACACGTGACTGAAAACCGCCAGTGGCGAAACAAACATCAAAAGCGTAGAAATTTTCAATCACAATTCAACAAGATCCTCTCAATCACACAATGAGAAAATCTTTCAATAATGTAAAACCATAAAATCAGAATTTCAACTATGTGTGAATCTTCAATTTCTAAAGATGAGAATATTTGTCTAAATGATTTAATGAGATTACTTCTTATGTATATGTAAATTTGTAATTGCTTTTACATTTTTAGAAATAGTTTATGTGGATTATTTTTATCGTAAATGCTCGTACCAACAAAAGCTAATATCAGATCGATATGGAAGATGATAAAGACTTACTTAAATGGATGAAATGGGTATAGATGCAACTACAAGACAAGCAGAGCTAAGAGATCGTAGTTTGGAAGGAATTTGAAATCATAACAAACAAGCTGGTTTACATGAAGGCAAAGATGTAATCACCGCAAGCATAATCTTGCCTATAAGAAGGGGGGTAAATAACTCATCTTAAAAGGTATCTAAAACTTTACATTCCTCGTAAAGCTACTTTCGTTGGCAATGATAAGGGTCCAAAGCAAAGCTTATTGTCTGATGTTATCAAGGTGATGAAATGCTATCAATCTTAAGTATGATAAAGGAAAAGTAAGAGAGGAACTTGTAAAGATGTTTGTTGTCCACGAATATCCTTTTCTGATGGTGTAGCAATTTGGTTCTTTCACTAAATTTTGTAGAAGTCTTAACTCCCAAGTATTAGCCAATCAAAAGACAAACTTTGAAGTCGACGCATGAAGATGTATATATCTCGAGAAGGAAAGTTTCAGTTGGCATTGGCGCACATTAATAAAATCGCTAACTTCGATTTATGGACTTCAAATCAATCCATGTAGAGTATGTGCCTCACTTTGACATTTTCCGATCTAATGGAAGTCGCAAAGAATCCCAATTTTTGTCCCTTGGAACCCTTCACACCGGGCTTGCAATTGTTGATAGTAATATTGAGTGTTTGATTGATCGGGAATTGAAGATAAAATTAAATTCATTACACTCGACATAACGCTTCTTCAAATGATTTAGCCGTAAGAGTATTGAAATAAAATTTTGAAGCGAAAGAAAAGCTTCACTTTGGTGGTAAAATATTTCATGTCGATGTTGTGCTCATGATACAAACTTGATGGTCGAGATGGGTTAGCAGTACGAGAGATGTGATTGAGAATATTAGAAGTGTTAAGTATTTGAAGTTGTCTCCCTTGAAGACTTTATAAGTTCAATGAAATTGTCGGCTTCAAGCCCCTATCACCTCCCCAAGCGCTTGATTCTTGATGTGCCTACGCGGTGGAACTCAGCGTATGCCATGCTAGAGTGTGCACTTGAGCAAGTCGGTTTTCACGCGGTCCGAGGGAAAGGAATTCTGATATAAATGGTTGCCATCCAGGTAAGGGGATTGGAAAAGGGCTCTTGAGGTTTCCTAAATTTTTGGAGGTTATTAATGATGTTACAAGGTGTTCTCGAGGACTGAAAATATCCTACTTCAAATTTGTTTCTTCGTCGAATATGGAAAGTAAGGAAGATGTCGAATGACATGTGCGATAATGAGATTTTTGTAGACGTATGACTCTAAAGATGAAGGAAAGTTTGACAAGTATTGGGGAGAATGTAACTTGGTGATAGCGATTAGGCGGTCTTGGATCCTCGGTATAGAAGTAAAAACTCATTCTCTGCTCTTTTCCAAAAATTTATCGGATGATTTTGAAGGCATATAGATGATGTTCGTGAGTCATAGAATTTCTTTTAAAGGAATATCTATCTGTAGATGAGAAAGCCAAAATAAATAGTAGCATGAGCAGTGCCACTTATGATTCTAACCTCTCAAAGCAAAAAAACCAAAGACAGATGATTTTGATGAGTGGGTTATAACTAATTGTGATATCATTCCTGGGAACAAGAGTGAGATAGACATGTATTTAGATGAAGAGTTTATAAGCACGGTAATGGGGAATATGAGGATTTTGATGCTTTAGTTGGTGGAAAGCTAATGAATCACAGAATTTGTACTTATCAAAGATGGCTCGAGACATATTATCCATTCTATTACTACAATTGCTTGAGTCACTTTAGTCGCTTTGCGGAGGTAGAGTACTTGACCAATATCGAGTTCTTTGAAACTGAGGTATCGAGAGCTTTGATTTATGGGAGATTGGATTCTGACGAGTTTGGGGTTGAGTTGGCATCAATGTAAGTACTTTTATTATTTAATATGTTTTATATATATAGTTTAGTATTTCTTGTTTTACATGGAAGCTTGATCTTCTTGTTTGTTAAGGTTGAGAATGAGTTTATGCAGAAGGTTAGAGATGGACATAATTTGGGTTGTATAGTTGCAGTATTGTGAGGTGTTCATTACTCACGTTTTAATATTTTCATATTAGTTAGTTTACTTTTTTTATTTTATGTATTAACTATTTTTGCTTATTATTTAATTTACAGGTTGGTATAGGTTTATACTGAGATATATGACTTGAAAATTCTGAAGCAAACCTAACTTCTTAGTTTTTGCTTTATTTTGCTTTCTTTTTGTCAATGATGACGATTGTTTTTGCTTCTTTTTGTCGTGACTTGATGATGTCTTGATTTCTTGTATATGAACTAACTTAGACAATTGTTTATTACTGGGCTTAATATTTACTTTCCATTGAATTAGAATTAAGTTTTTAATGATGTATGTTTGGAAGGAGTGTTTGTGATCCAGGGTAGTAGAGTGTTCCTGTACAGTACATCTTGCAGTCATTATAGGCAAACACTGTAATATTATTGCAGTGATTACAAGATGTAAGCATAATCTTATTGCAGTAATATTATTGCAGTAATATTATAAGCATAATCTTCACGATGATTACGATTGTAAAAATATTATCACAATTTGTACTTCATATTCAAATTACAGTGTTTGTGAAAATACTAAATTTAAACGCCAAAAGTTGGTCTCAGAAGCCATGAATTTTGGACTCTGGCTGAAAGTCGTAGGAATCTTCTACTTGGTGTTCTTGATGGAATATTTTGGTGGGGTTAGCCTTTGGATTGGGTCCTACATTGGGTTCTATACCCTTGAGGTCATGACCTACAGGAAGGTTGGACTCGATGTGGAGGTCGAATTTTTCACCCGGATAAGCGGTCGATGGAAATTGATGGAGATGAAGTGAAAAATGGAAAAACAAATAATATCTCTGATGCGGATTGAGTGCGGCTGCAGTGATATTGTCGAGCTCCTTGGGTTATTCCTGTTACTGGCCTCGATCTTGATACTTACGGTGGTAGTCAATTCTCTGGGTTATCGAGATATTTAAACGTGGGTTGTTGCGAGGGCCTTCAGTTGGATGATATCACGGACATCATTTGTCAACGTATTTATTGAGATTAATGCGATGCGAAATAAATCCACTGGTCTTGTTTGATAATATTTACTACCACAATTGAATTTATTGGCCTATCGTTTCTTTGTCATTTGTTTTGTTATGGTCGAGTCAGTGTGCACACATGTTTGTGGTTGAGACATTCAGCTATTTCATTTTCTTGTAGGAGCTTCATTTACATGATATTCTTTCTTTTGATGCCGAGTTTGGGAAGATTTTGCAAGAACTACAAGTCCTTGTTAGTCCTTGTTTATGTGCCGCGCGATTCTTTGATTTATTTTTAAAGTGGGGGCTGATAGAAGATCTCTGTCTAGATTTAGGTCTTCCGGTTATCAGGACTACATTTTGAAACCGGAGAAGAAAATGTAATTTGCATACCTCTTGAAACTTTGATGGATTTTTCCTTGACATATTTATTGTTTTGCAAAGATGTTCTGAAATACTTCCTTATTTGTTGATTTTCCAGAGTGGATATTAATAATTTGGACGAATAAATATCTTTGGTAGTTGATGCTTAGTAGCTGGAATAATCCGGCAAATGGAAGCATTTAGATCAGGTTTCAATCAGGTTAGCGGATTCCTTTGTCCATTGTGGATTTCCATGTATTCCAGACTAAACTTTTGAGGTGTATTTGTTGATCATCTAAGACTTAATAATCCTCCTCGTAATGGATTTGGTTATTAGGTAATTCATGCTAAACACTAGTTACTTGGGTCAGCAATTGGTCTCTTAGATACATATATCAGAGTTCCATGAAATGTGGGTTTTGATCTTGTATAGGATATCTTTCTGCTGCGCCTGGTTAACTGTGTTACTCATTGAGATTTGAAGTGTCGGTGTCATGAGATCTGACTAGCGCCAGTCATTTGATTTATCTGTTGACCTAGTCCATCTCGATTGCAAATTAAGTTCGATTTTAATACATTTTAGCTAGTAGCTCGGCGATTCTTGGTTTTAGATGAAGTTTATGGTGATGTTGGTTTGAGTGTTAGTACTTATTCTTGCCCTGCGTACGAACGGGTCTTTGACATCACGTCTCTCTGAAATATTCTCTCGGATGAATTGGATTATTTGCTATGTGGCGAGAAGAATTGTGGGAGGTAATATGCTCTTTCTATGTTCGTGACCTCCATTATAACAAGCCATGCATGAAATGCGTACTATAATTATGATGGATTTAAAATATGGTGGTCCTTAATGCGGTGAGACGCTAGTTGATCACATAAAGTTTGATCATGGATATACCGCCAAGAGCCTACTTGTCATTAATGTATGCTTCTTTTCTAGATTTACAAAGTTGATGCAAGAGGCTTTTATTTTGCTATACTTCATTCAATGTCATCTTCTTTTTTACGCTATTCGGTTACTCGAATTGCAGGAGAATTCAGCCAGGCTTGTGAGCCGGGCTTACAGCTGGTTGGGGTGTAAGCAACTGGAGCATTCTTGCCACATATCCCATTATGAATTCTCAAATGAAGCATGTGAAAACAGATTTTCATTTTATATGGGAAAAATCCTATGGGATCTAGTATAAAACATTCCAGCCAAATTAATTAGATTGCGAGATATTTTTCGCCAAAGTACGTAGCGATTTTTATCTTCTATGAGAAGGTCGCATAAGGATACCTAAGCATCAAACACCTTACACCTCTGATAAGTGATAGCCGCCCTTCTCTCATTTTCTCTCATTTTTTTACTGCATGGCGCTATTTTCGTCAAGCGAGGAAGGGTAATTTCTCGGTTATATCGCTTATCCCAGTTTTAATGGTTACATAATGGTAAGTTATCATCTCCAATTTTTTTATACTTAGTAAGTTAAAAAAAAGTCAGCCAAAATATTATTTGATTAAAAGCTCGCATAAGCTCGGGCTCGGGCTCGAGCTCGAGCTATTAACAGGCCTAAAAAGAAAGCGAAATTGGAGGCTCGGGCTCGGGCTCGAGGCTGGCAAAATAAGCGAGGCTCAAATATTCAAAGCTTGGCTCGGCTCGGCTCGTTTACACCCCTATAATTGTAATCGTGGCCACATATTTGTTGGGTTCTCGCCCTTGGGGCCTCGGAGCGTCCATGGCCCAATTAACCACCAATATGATGAAGAATAAATAACTTTTGTCTGCCTCGATTGAAGTATTACTATTTTTTTTTTTTTTTGAAAGACTGAAGTATTACTATTATACCATTGACTTTTAGATTATATTCTCGTCCAATAATAAAGATTAGCTTGAGCGATATATTATTTTGGGTTCGAGTCCCAATAAAAACAGATATTATCCTTTATACCCATGTATATTGTTTGTCAAAAAAATATATAGATTTTTTTTTCCACCACATGAGAAATGAAGATAAGAAAACATTTGGGCATGATCAATTATCTTGGCATAAATATTTGGAATTTGAAAATATGAAATGGATAACCCAACATGTCAATGGGGCCAGGGTGTATAGGATCCCGCAAACAAAAGACAAGTGTATTCCCCTGCTTACTTGAGATGCTCCTGCCCCCATCTTCTTCTTCTTCTTCCTCCTTTTCTCCAAATCTCCGTCATTGAATATACTTCAGAATCTTAGATGCCTATGAAGTCCTTATAAATGACATGAAATCGCCAATTTCACCTTGTTAATCAAAAAGGTCCACACCCGATATTAGTACCAATATTGAGTACCGTGGCCTTTAGATTTAAACTCGTTAATCAATAGGCTTAGTGCCCACGTAGGCCTACCACCTGGCCCGTCACATGAAGCGGCTCAAGGCAGCCCATTATATTAAAACTACATGGGAACCGATCAAATGATACAATCTTAAAACCCATATAGGGACCCGAGTCCCCCAATCGGTCGTCCTACCGTACATGGGAGGTTAGTCGATAATAAATATGTTAAGGAGAAAATTATATATATGATATTTATCCCTGAATCTTCTAGTATCCAAATCTTATACACCTCAAATACATTAATCCTTAACAAGGGAGAATTCGTCTTTGATAAGGAAAGATATATCTTATCACCAAAATTATGAAATTATCTTTCCTAAAATCAATGACAAATTCGAATATAAAAACACGAACTCCCCACCGAGGGAAATGTATGCAATCATAACTGTCGAACTTCTTTCTTTTTCTTCTCCATCATTTTGCTGACTTAAGCATCGGAGAGGCGGTCGGCACACCGCTACAGGACCCCATTTTTGCAGGTTATCATCACGCCACTGAAACCCCGAAGTCCAGACGAACCAGGTACCGACAATTGGCGCCATCTGTGGGAATCCAACGTGCCAGGGCTTGGCTCCAACAGTTATCAGATAGCCCTCCGCCACCAGTAGCTCCGACGATTCCTTTACCCACATCTGATTCGTCTGACACAATTGCAATGTCAAGCTATCCGGTGATTCAGTCGCCCGAAGACCAAGTCTTCATTGGCGTCAAGACATGGAGAAGAAGCAGAAGGAACAAGCGAGGCAAATGAGGGAATTGTAGGATCGTGTTGAGCACTTGCAGTGTGAAAACAATCGTCTGCGGGCCCAAGTAGAAAAAATGCATGATCTTAGCGAATGAGACGCGCAAGATATCGGCAAGCAAAGCACCTGATCGTTCGCGATAAAGGAAAGAAGCCTATCGTCCCTGATGATGTAGATATCCTGACAGACGACTTGTCACACCCCGATTCCCGATCCGACCTGATTGGCGGATCCGACCGAAAGGCCGGTGCGACCATATACCGACTCTTACCCGATTTTTTTTTTATGTCGTAATCAAAATATCATATACATATCAAAAAGAACTACCACCGGGCGTGGTGCCGTCCATCAAAATCAGACACATTTAATGAAGCTCTATTTACAAATACAAAAACTCGCACTTTACATTTACAAATCGTAGCTGAACCCACTGGGTGATGAACCCCCTACTAGTGTGTCAGCCCACCAGAGGCGGCTTTCTGACGTCTTCTCAGGATCTGGCTACCCGGACAGAAAACCCGTGCTGTTTTTTACGCCAGCGGAAAACATGTCTTATGCATATACACATTTGGGTAAAGCATAAACAACGTATATCGACCCTGTGCATTCATATAATGAACTTATAAAATTATTTATGCTTATACAAACTTATACTTATAGCATTCGGATCTTATATCTATGTCAAACTTATTCTTATTCAGAACTTATACTTATAACATTCTGATTTTATACTTACTCAGATCTTACACTCATGACAGACTTATTCTTATTCCGACCTCCCGTATGACACATACTTATTCATATCTCTTTAGGATATAATAAGGTACCCGTGAGGTACTACATAACTTATTCTTTTGTACTATATCTTATACTGTACTACCGGGAAAGATATCCTTGTCTTACTTGGATAATATTATACTTGTATTACCGAGCTTATTCTTGTATTTCGGATCTTATTCTTATTACGGGGTCTTATAATTTATTACGTAGCATACTGCCTTATGGAACTTATACTCTAGCCACAGAGCATATACTTCTGTCTTTACGTATCTTATACTTGTTTTACGGATAATTTTAAGTACCCTACAGGTACTACAGAGATTTACTTGTACAAAAATACTGTAGGGTACTACGGTAACATATACTTATACAGAGGTACCAGACGCACTGGGCGTAACTTATACTTATATAGAGGTACTGTAGGGTACATTCGGGATCGTAACGATGTACATTTCTTTATTCTATTCTTATTCGTCCCTATCATATAATTCGTTTGATTGCCTGCACCAAGAATACGATGAGTACCATTACCCGCACAATAAGTACCGGCGCTAATACAAGATCGAGATGCTCGCAGTTATCGCTAGAGTGCCGTGGGCATCACGCAGCGTGTCGCCAGACTAATCGCAGAGTACTATACTAATGCCGGGCACTCCGGGCCGAGTGTCGCCGCATCTAATCGAGTACCGGGTTACTATACGTGCTCACCAATGTAATAAGTGTCAGAAGACTAGCAGAGTGTAAGCACTCATCAAATATGTCTTTGTCATTCAATAATCCGGCCTTTAGGCGCCATACAATTATACATGTTCTCTCGAGCTATCATTTTATTCTTTTCTTTCTATAATTCTCTTCTACATATCAAATCTACGTATATTACGCTGCTCGGGTCATATCCTGCCTCTTCTTATCTCGTATTCCACCGACTTTAACCAAGCGATTAGTACACTTAGTAAAATAATTCAATTTTTAGATAAGATGTGGGTACCAAATTCCATTAAATAGAATATGGTTAGATTTTAGACTCAATGAGCTTTCCATAGAGTCTAAGAACACCCAAAACGGAGTCTTAACGAAGGAGTTATGCAATATCGCAGTTTAGAGAAGAAATCAGCAATTTTAAAAGAACTAGTGAGTAGCAGCAGCCTACTGTATTTTGTCATTTTTGACTTATTATAAGCTCAATATTGTATCAAGCTATATATGGATGGATTTCAGACTCAAAGGGCTTTTCTATATAGAGTCCAATAACACTCCAAACTGAGTTCTACCTAAGAAGCTTACGGCATCCGGTCGGAGGGTTGACATTGTGTAGGGCTACGCTATATGGGCCATGAATCCCACGCCATAACACCCCGAGGATGCACCCACCATCGCCTACAACGTGGCTTCACGCCCACAAGCCGAGCCCTTTGGCAGCTCCGTACACGCCATTTTTCGACCCGAAATCATCCCGGAACAGCCCTTATCCACCGGCGACAATATCCTCCCAATTGAGGCCACATAACATGCCACAAACACGGCACCAAAACCATCATACAATCAATCCCAAATCACCCCAAAAGTAGGAATAAACCAAACTTCCATATCCATAAAAATTCTACAATCCATCCTCAAAAGGGAAGATTCCATACTCCTAACAAGTAATCATACTCTCTAACACCTCAAAACCCTGGTACCAAGGAGGAATTTCCATATAAAAGTCCACAACCACTCTGGCCCTAGGTAGTCATACTATCATATGTCTTTCAAAACTCATAACCTATCTTTATCACATTCTATGTTCATGACATTTTACCTTTCATCTTCATGTTCATATTTCCGTTCGTTTTCATTTTTCATAACATATTCATGTTTCATGAACAAATCTTACATATTTCATTTCCTATACTTTTCTTGTCTCATGCCTATTACATATGACATTTCATACTTGTAGCCAAGATGATGCTTATGTATTCACACATCATTCATGTATTCTTGTCCCTATATGAACCTATTTTACTTAGAAATTGGAATCATTCCAATTAGATCATCAAAACTAAAGTTATGGCATTTTCATGCCAAACTAGTCAATTTACCGATTACACTAGGGACAGTTTGTAATACTCATTTTTCTGGGGTCTTAACTTCATATTTGACATTGTCTCTTTGTACACTTTTAAATCTAAGGTGCTAAGGGTTCTCCTCCAACTGGAATCACCCAAATCGGAGCACCTGAAACTCAAGTTAGTCCGAAACAACCGGTGACTACACTATGTTCAAAACCCGGAATGCATCTCGGGCCAACATGTACCTCACTTTGAGTGGTTTTTAAAATACATAGAATCGTAATTTGAAGGTATCTATTTCAGATGTTTGGTTCTCCTTGGAAGTCTATTTTTTAATAACATGAATCACTCAAATCGGGACGTAAATGAGAAAGTTATGGCCAAATACGGTAATCGGTCAAAAACAGTAAAAACAACACTACCCGTACAGTTCTCAAATTTGCCCAAAAATGTGGGTTTTTCTTCACTTTTTCCATATTTTGCTACCCAAATCAACTCAATACTTTATATACACTTCAAAACCACTCCAAATTCATCTTGAAATCTCAATTTTACTCATTTCATCTTTCATTACACATCTTTTCTTTAAAATCTTCCATGAATTTTCCTAAACAAATCTACTGGTCATAACCCATATTAGATTTCATTCAATTTCTCAAACATAGAGTTAGGATCAATTCCTAACTAAACCCTAGGTTTGGAACTCATAAAATTTCCTATAATTCAATACAAAACCATAAGATCCTCTACTTTCCATGCTATATCCATACCAAAAATCATAGAATCTATACAAACTTTAGAATTCCATACCTTTTTGCCTCTTTCTTTCCTTCTTTCTTCTTCTTCTTCCTCTTTCCTCTTCTTCTTCCAACCCGTATGAGCCTAGTTTGGGGGAGACAAAAATGAGTTATTTTGTCTCCCTCCCCTTTTATTATTAACTTTATCTTATTTGCCTCTGTCTCCTCCATCCTCTAGCTTAATTTGCACTTCAATTCATGTTATTTCTACTTTGGCCTCAAATCTTGTTAACTTATGACTTTTAAGCCCCTTTTTGGACAAATTACGATTTTATCCTTAAGTCTTGTAAATTTCCGGGTCTCTCATTTCCATGTTTCGCATTTAACTCACGAAACATTTAAATTATGCCTACAAAATACCCTAAACATGTATGAAAATCTACTGTGGTATATTATTTCTGGGTGTTACACCCACTTGTCCTCAGCAGCCTCACCAGCTAACAAGGCCAAATCATGTCAAAGACACTCACATCGCCTCGTATTCAAGAACACCGGGTACAGCTCACTCCGTCAGCCATTAGCGAGAATGTGCCGAGGGCGTAGCTAGCCAAACGTAGCGCCCAAAAACAAGTACGCACTACCCACGAGCGTGGTGTCGATCATGCCGTCAGTATATCCCGACTTCGGTACAACACCAATTGATTAGTACCCAAAAAATGCTATTTTGAGCCCTATTTATTGTAGGTTTTGAGCACTTTTTGAGTACTAATCAACCGAATTAACCCGATTTGCACATTGTTGTCCCAAATTATTCTACCGACGTATTTTGTGGCTAATTTCATAGTTTTTGCAAGCTATTAATGCCAAATTTGTTGAATCGATCCAAGCACGAAGAATCAGAGTCGAACTCAGCATTGCAGATAAGAATTCAGAAGGAAAGAAGAGTAGAAAAAGCTAGAAAATCTAGCACTTCGCAGAAGGGTTCGAAATTTTCGCACTGCACTAGTGCAAAAATGCTTTGCCTTTTGACTCCCATCTGACTTCCCTTTTGTGATTTTTTTTCCAATTTTGCCCTTCATGTATCATGGGTATTGAGGGTACATTGTCTTTTTGTTTCCTCGAGCACTATATGTTTCAAAACAAATCTGTAACAAGCATCTTAACTTTTGATTTTCAATTTCGGGTAATAATACGTAGACCGGTGGAGTTTTCCACGCTTTCCTTTTCTCATTTTCTTTTTCTTTCTTCCATTTTCTCTATTGTCAAACACCCTCCGAGGATGACAACTCGGAGGATGAGTGGCTACAACCCCTTCCTCCTTGAAGTAGAGGGTCACTAGGCACAGGATCTAGATCAAAATGAGGAGTTCCACGTTTTTCACGCAGGTACTCACTGTCATTTGTGTTCTCCTTTTAACTCTAGGTTTAAATCCCTTCGACCATGTCAATTTACTACTACTGCAATCTTTAACGCTCACTGGTTGCTTATTACTAGATCTCGTGATGTTCATTAGTTACCATTTATTACCCATTGTAATGTGAGTCAAGGAGACTTGTTTGCACTGACTGAGAACATTAATGGCCAGTGAATGCCATTTTCAAAGAGATTTAATAAGGGTTAGTTTTTATAGCTACATGAAGGTCCGATTCGGGAGATGACTATAGGTCACCCTCCCCAAAGCGAGGAAATGACCCTAGAAATCCTCATTTACCCTAGAGACTTAACCCTAGTGACCCAATGCTTCAAGGAGTTCTCTTTTACATTTTAATTTATTTTACTGTTAGTTTTCACAATCAAAACCCACTATTTTCATCAAACCTTAAAATTCAAAACAAATTCACCAATTTTGGCTTTAACTGCAACTCATTTACACGAAGAAAACCTTACCAGGTTCGAATTGGGGAAAGACTATATCGCAAAGAAATTTATAAGAATAAGAGGAATTTAGGTTATAAATTTTGTTGCTTCCGGCACACCTACTAGCACACGACCAAACATGCCGCGTTTGGTGACGGTGCCTAAGTGCAAATGACGAGTTGTTGAACTCAGGATCCACATCACAAGTGTTGGTGAATTTTCAACCTTTTGTCATCATATTTCCCCAGCGCCACTCGTTAGGGTTGCTTCACTCTTATACTTACAATATACAATTTCTATTTTTATTTCTAGCTAACATTAACCTTTCTCAGAGCTGCTTTTATTTTTTGCTCGCGGTTCAGGCGCTCTTATAGAGTTTATGCACCATTGGGATAAGAACACAGTAGGCAGATTAGAAAGGAGCAGTGCTCCACAAGAACAGGGTTGTGAAGTGAGCATACACGGTGGTCAGATGGAGCCTCCACCTGAGGAACAACAAAGCCACCAGGGGGTTCACAGAAATCCTAATGTATATAGATCAATGAGGGATCATATACACCCTCCAAGAGTGAAGTGCACTTCTCCCGCATTGTACCTCCCGTAGGACATAATTATCAAGCCCTACATTAGGCTCCCTACTCCCCACTTTCCATGGAATGGAGAGTGAAAATTCATACTCACACATCCGAGTTCGAGGAAGTATGCAATACCTTCAAAGAGGACATCTCCAATGTGGACATGATCAAGTTCTTTCCCTCTAACTCAAGCGGATAAGTACAAATCCGCTCAACTCTAAGGCCAAGAATTATTAGGGATTGGGGAGATATGCAGGCTGAATTTTTAAAGAAATTCTTCAGCACCCATAAAACCAATACTTTGAAAAGGAAGATTTACACCTTTGCAGCCCAAGAAAATAAGAAATTCTACCAGTGTTGGGAAAGGTACCTAGAGACCATCAATGCCTGTCCTCACCATGGCTTTGATACTTGGATGTTGGTTAATCACTTCTATAATGGAATGTCCCCTACTATGAAGCAGTTGTTGGAAACTATGTGTGGAGGGGACTTCATGAGCAAACATCCAAAGGAAGCCATGGACTTCTTGAATTACGTGGCGAAGGCTTCAAAAGCATGGGATGAACCCAACCCTGCAGGCGTAGAGGATGAGACCTCGCAACCAATCTGCGGGGAGGCATGTACTCACCACGAGGACATGGATGAAGCGCAAAGCCATCCACCTTGGCTGAAGGTCGAGGAGCTTGAAATGCGAAATCACCATGAGAGGCGAGAGCAAAGTGATCGGTGACATCTACGCCTAATCAACCTTGCTTCACTGGCTACCCACCGAGCACCAAGGAGAGCACTGCCCAACTGTTCCTTCAGTAAGGGATATGATGGCTGAACAAGCCAATACTGTGGGCCATTACAAGCCACTAGCCACTGCCCCGTACAACAATACATACAATCCTAACTGGAGGAACCATCCTAACCTCTCTTGGAAGCCAAAACCTCCACCATATGTGCCACCTGGGCCGTGACAACAAAGAAGATGGGATCCTCATCCCAAACTACGCCATAACCATCCTCATCCCCAGTTGAGCAAGCTATCATGAACTTGAGCAAAGTGGTGGGCAACTTTATGGAAGAACAGAAGGCAGTGAATGCCCAAGTTAACCAAAGGATTGATACAGTAGAAGACACATTGAACAAGAAGATAGAGAACCTACAGTCTGAAATTTCCTACAAATTTGACAACCTGCAGTACTCAATTTCAATGTTAACCAACCAGCAGCAGGTGCAGGATAAAGGGAAATTTCCCTCTCAAACACAGCCCAATCCTAAGGGGGAGCATGAAGTAAGCTCTTCCAATGAGCCAAATCCTAGGATAGATGAAGTTAAAGTAGTTATCACTTTGAGAAGTGGTAAGGAGGTTAAACAGCCAGTCCCCCAACCAGCAGAAGAAGGCCATGAGGCAAACGAAGCTAAGCCAAAAGAGGAGGTGATCAAAGAAAATGCAGTGAAAAAGAGCACACCCCCACCTTTTCCGCAAGCACTAAAAGCCAAGAAAAATGCCATCAACCAGGCTGTAATATTAGAGGTACTAAGGCAGGTGAAGGTCAACATTCCCCTGCTTGACATGATTAAACAAGTCCTAACGTATGCCAAGTTTTTGAAGGACTTATGCACAGTAAAGAGAGGGTTATATGTTGACAAGAAGGCCTTCCGACCGGGAACAAGTCGCTGCTATCATCCGCCAAAAGACTCCAAAGTACAAAGATCTGGGTTGCCCTACCATCTCAGTGAATATCAAAGGCACTTGTGTAGAAAAAGGCACCGCGAGACTCAGCTGTAAACTCCACGCCTTATTCGAAGTACAAACATCTCAGTTTGGGAGAATTAAAACCCACTCCCATCACATTGTCCCTTGCAGATAGATCCATAAAAATACCAAAGGGCACTATGGAGGATGATTTATATTGCGGACAAATTCTACTATCCCAGATTTCGCTTCGTGCTTCGATACAGAGCCAATGTGGACTAATTATGTGCCTATCATCCTCGAAAGACCATTCTTAGCCACTTCTAATGCGATTATCAATTGTCGTAATGGAGTTATGAAACTTACATTTGGGAACATGACCTTGGAACTCAACATCTTCCACTTAAGTAAAAAGCATATGCAACTTCAAAGGGAAGAAAGAACCGTATAAGTTTCCGTATAATCGATACAATTCCGAGAACAAGCTTTATCGCCGAAGAAATTCGGGATGTGCTAATGAGGAGTCAGTTTAACCTGTTTTAAGAGGCCACAAGAAGCCCAAGACTTTAATATTGTGCATGGGCAATGGAGAAAAAGAAATTCTAATTACCGACAGGAAGGAAACAATGAGCCCAAAAGCAAAATTCAAGCCCCGCCCGTGAACCCAAATATGGCTAATTAGGAAGAACATGGGTAGCCTAGTGGTCATATACTCCCCGCCAAAGATCTTGTAGGAAAATAGCTCATTGACATCCTCAGTGGGAGGAATCGCTGTGTTATTGGGTGGAAAATCACTAACCTAAAGGGAATTAGTCCAACAAATTTGCACATCATATCTATTTGAGGAGGAAGCAAAATCAAGAAGACAAATTACAGAGGAGATCGAACCCTCACATGCAGTAGGGTGGTACGTGGCCGGAGTCCTAAAATTGCCACAAGCCTGCATCATTTACCCTACATCCGACAAGACTGCGAGTCCAACCCAGGTTGTGCCAAAAAAATCAGGGGTGACTACTCTGCATAATGAGAAGGGAAAGGAAATGCCCACCCGCCTTACCATAGGTTGGAGGATATGTATTGATTATAGAAGGTTAAATGAGGTGACAAGAAAGGATCACTTCCTCTGGCTCCTTCATGGACCAAATAAAGAATTTCCTACCAACCCTTTATCAAGCCTCGAATGGTTATTAAGGCTACTTACAGATTGAGATCGTTGGGTAAAGACCAGGAGAAGCACTTACTCACCTCCGCCCCATTCGGGCACATATGCCTACAGGATGCCCCTTTTGGCCTATGTAATGCCCCCGCTATTCCATTGAATGCATGCCTGGGATCTTCGGATTTGCGGAGCCACAAGTGGAAGTCTACATGGAAGATAATACACTTATGGAGGGAGTCAAGAATGCTTAATCAACTCGAAACAACCATGCATAGATGTATCGAGAGAAGAACTTGGTGCTGAATTAGAAAATGCCATTTTATGGTCAACCAGTGGAATTGTGTCAACATATTATTTTTAATAAAGGAATCGGAGGTTGACAACGAAAAATTGAACTGATTTCCAAACTGCCTTCTCCCACAAATGTGAAGTCCGTGAGGTGCAATTCTAAAGGCATGCGTGTTTTTAAGGTGGAGGTTCACTGCGATTTTTCAAAAAATTGCCAAACCTCTTTATGTTTTAATCGGAGAAGGATGCCAAATTCGCTTTGGGAATAAGACGACGTTTTGTAAGAGGCTTGAGGAGCTTCAGGCGCCCACTTAACCACTACACCTCTAATAAAGGAGATCCCCTTAACCCGAAGTTACCTTTCGAGATTATGTGCGATGCAAGCGACCTTGCCATTGGAGCAATTCTAGGGCAAAGAGAAGAAGGAAAACCTTATGTGGTTTACTATGCAAGCAAAACGTTGAATAAGGCACAGAGGAATTACACCACCATAGAGAAAGAGTCAGTTGGTAAAGGCCATTCATGCCTGACAAGGGCTCCTCGTGCATTACTGTAGGCCTGACACGTAATCTTCACATACCATTCGGCTTTGAAGTACCTTCTCACCAAGCAAAATGTCAAGGCTAGGCTTATCATATGGGTTCTCCTGCTCCAAGAGTTCAACCTGCAAATTAGGGATAAAAAAGGTGTAGAGAATGTTGTTGCAGATCATCTCTCGAGACAAACAATAGCACACCACACTCACAACCTCCGGCCCACGACTACCTCCCCGAGGAGTCCCTACTCCCGATAGAGAATGCCCGAGCTTTTATAGCGCCCACATTGCCAATTTCTCGCAATAAGGAGAGTTACCAACATACTAGAAGGTACTTCAAGACAGAAGTTTTTTCGCAAAAAAATTCACTCCCTACTATTAGGAAGAGTCTTCAGACAAATATCATGGCTGGACTGTATAATCTGGAAGAAGCCCTCGAGGGAGAACAGAGCAAGGGATACTCAGCCATCGCTATGAGAATGCATGGAGGCCATTTTGCTTCCCGTAAAACCCATAAAGGGTAAGCAACTGGCCTTACCGCCTTCTCTTTCAAGGATGCCCAATTTTCATATGTGGAGTGCGATAAACGCTGCAAAGATTGGGGAAATCTCTCATCGCCACATGATGCCTTCAATCCGATCTAATAGCTGATTTGTTCGATACCGCATCGACTTTATGGACCATTCCCTTCATCGCTTGACACATCTACATTTTGGTGAGTTGACATGTTGAAATGAAGAGTCAGTTAGCGCTCTCAGATAGCAAAGAAACCACAAAGGGCGCGGTGTTGAAATTTCAAGCGAGCAACATCTTCTCTAGATCTAATCCCAAGGCCATAATAAGTGATGGAGGGTCACATTTCTGCAATAAACCTTTTGAGAACCTCCTAACTAAGTAGGGTATAAAGCACAAAGTGGCCACCCCTTGCCATCCTCAAACCAGTGGTCAAGTTGAGCTCTACAGGAACCAAAACAATACTGGCGACAAAGTGGTGAGCCCAAACATAAAGGACCCAGCCCTGCCGGATTCCATGGGCATACAGAACAACATAAGACCATCCCCGTACGCCCCTTATCGCCTAGTTTATGGTAAAGGCATGTCATCTCGCCTATGAAATTTCGAGAGAGATATAAGGTATGGTGGGCGCCTCAAAACCTAACCCGGATATGGAAAGAGCTGGCCTTGAAAGGCTCCTTGATATCAATGAGCTAGAAGAGCTGAGAAATGATGCCTACCTCAACTCGAAGATTGCAAAATACGGATTAAAGAAGTGGCATGATCAGCTAATAGCCCACAAAAACTTCAAACAAGGAGACCAAGTGCTGCTTTATGACTCCAAGCTCCACTCCTTTCCGAGCAAACTCAAGTCAAGATGGACTGGACCATTCATCATCCATCAAGTCTATCTTAATGGATCAGTGGACCTGCTTAATTCCAAGGACAGCAGGGTGTTCAAGGTCAACGGGCAGAGACTAAAGGCCTATGCAGTATAGCACACAGCAGACAAGGAGGAGATCCCCCTCCTTGACCCTCCATAAATCCAACAGGCTACTCTAAGTTGGCTTGGTCTCCACTGAGACTGAAATGCCACTCCATTTGTGTTTAATGAATTTTATTTGGTTTATTCCAAGTTTTAGTCAGAGCTTAGTTATGACCGCATATTCCTCATATTCTCTTATGCACATTCTCACATTGTTTTTTTTGGTATTTCGTTTCGTGTGTAGCATAAATCCTCCACCCTCTCCACCTCCTGCCGCCGGCGCAGCTCCTCCCCCTCCCGTAGGCAAAGAAGAAAGCTCCTCGCCTTGCCTACGTGCAGACGGCATACCACCGTACCGGCCACATTAGAAGAAGAGCACTTCCTTCTCTTAACTTTCCAATCCGAGCCCTATTGAGGACAATGACATTTGGTGAGGGAGAGTTAGCGAAGGAAGTGGCTTTTACATTTGTTATTTCTATTTTGAGAAAGTTTTTTTTGAAGATTAATGACTTGTTTGTTTAGTTTACATTTGTGTAGTTGTTTGTTTAGTTGTGGTATTTAGTTTCTTCTTGTAAGTGAAAAGAAAAATAGCCTTATATCTTTTATACATACCACTCTGACTCACATACGGTTTCAAAATTACTTGCTTTTTGTGTTTTACTGTAGTTTGAAAAATTGAAACGTATCAAATATTTATTTGATGTTAGATTGGTTCCATGCTTAATTAAGTGGATGATCGATTAATTCCTCTAGTGCTTTCAACCCTTTTCTTCACTTCTAACATATGCACATAAGGTTTCAACGGTAAGCTAAAGCGTCTAAATAAATCTTACGAGTACATCTAGTTTCATTTACTACCTTCCAATGGGTTGAGGACCCCGGGAAAAAGAAGGCCAATGTGTGTTAAAATAAAAGAAAACAAAAGAAAAGAAAAGAAAGAAAATTATTATTGCTTTTTCAATGAAACCCAGGCACGGTCTGATATCCAGGTGAAAGTCTTTACAAGCTTGGTGCCACTAAGCCAAGCTAGTTTGGGAGCCATACGACTTAATACTCACTACATGGGTGGATGGGTGAGGGTGGGTGGATTATGGAATTTGGAGTCGAAGTCATTGAAGTTTGGGAGTGAAACCTAAAGAGTTTGTGGTTGAAAAGTCTTATGACGTGCTTTAAAGCTTAATTGGTTGGGAGTTATCGGTGGATCCTCGTTACATGAACTTTGGTGAAGTAGTTATAATTGTACCTGAAGCTACAAAAAATTATGATAGGTGGGACATGGATGTTGGTTGGATGAGGCATACCTAAGGTTGGGGCGATGGCAGGAGGGAAGTGCGGTTACGGGTTATTGGTGAAACTAATCATATAGACACTTAGATTTTTAATTGGAATTACAGGTTGGATTCTCTGAAAACTCTTTTGACAATTTTGTATGGCCTTCACTCTCTCGAGATGGTTATTGGGCAGGGTTTTGGTGATCTTATTAAGGGTTATGCATTACCCACTCACATACTTTTTGAAAATTCCATTTTTGTGAACATGGTTTTGATATTGTTTTGTATGCTCTCTTTTTCTTTCTTCCATTGCTAAGGGACTAGCAATGTGCCGGTTGGGGGGAGTGATTAGTGCCTAAAAAGTGTTGTTTGACCCTGTTGTGTAGAGTTTTGAGCACTTTTTGTGTACTAAATCCAGCTAAGATGCTGGAATTACTTTGTGGATCATCCCATTCCCTCTTGATCGCATTTTGTGGCTAATTTCATAGTTTTTTAGTATTAGTGTAATTTGTTGAATCGATCAAGCATGAAGAATTAGAGTTGAGCTGACGTGTGAATCATGTTGAAGGAGAAAAGTGAAAAGCTAGAAGAATTGAGCCTTGGAAGGAGTGAAACCACCCACGCACTGCCCACAATCTTAATGCTTTGCCTTTTGACTCCATCGATTTTACATTTTTCCAATTTTGCCCTTCTTATGTATCATGGGTGTGAGGGTATTATTGTCTTTGCTTCCTTGAGCTAAACTCAAGGAAACAAATCTTGCTTAACTGGGCAATGTAGCACGATTTTCACTTTTAGGGAATACACACGAGAGACTAGAGGCGGGAGGTTTTCATTTGCTCCTTCTCTCATTTTTTTCTTTTCTTTTCTTCCATTTTCTTGCGGCTGCGAACACCCTCAGGGATGGCCAGCTGGGGTCTGGTGGGCTCACCTGACCCCTTCTCCGCGATGGGGGGTCGCCAGGCACCGAGATCTAAAGCAAAATGAGGGTTCCATGTTTTCAACGCGGTGTCGCTGTCATTTGTGTTCTCCTTTTGGCACTCTAGGTTTAAATCCACTTGTTATGTTGAATGGATTGGTGCGGTAATCTTTTAGGTGCTCACTTTGAGTGGCATTACTTGATCTACGTGATGGTCATTAGTTCTGTTATTACAGTTGTAATGTGAGTCAAGGAGACTTGTTACAACGGTAGAGAACATTAATGGCGTTGAATGCCATTTTAAAGATTTAAATAGGATTAAGTTTTATAGCTACTTGAGATTACTGGTGGAGATGACTGGCATGGTGCTTTTTCCCGGCAGAGAAAGGACAACAAAAATCCTCATTTTACTGAGGACCTTGATGACAACGGCTGAGTTCTCTTTTACATTTTAATTTATTTTCTTGTTAGTTTCTGTAATCAAAACCATTTGACTGTAAACCTTAAAATCGAAACAAATTCACCAATTTTGGCGCCATTTTAGCTCATTTACCTGAAGAAAACTTATCCACGTGTTAGACCTAACCACTACCAGCTACCGACAGGTGGGAGGAATTTAGGTTATAAATTTTGTTGATTCCGGCACACCTATTGTAGCTTACACGAATGCTTTACCATAGCACTGTCTTTGCTATGCTTGACGATTTGAAGTCACTGTGACATGTTCTCCTCCCTAGAAGCGACACATCACAGACTATGTTACCATTGGTGTCAATTCTAACTTTCACTATATTCAGGCGGGTTCTGCCACGACCATATGATCACATAACCAAAATTATAACCAAGCAATGAAACTTTGAATGTCGACAATGACAGCTAACCCATGCAGTTTTCCGACTAGCCTACAGCCTGCTAGCTGGTTCATGACTCCGCCAGTGATGTTAGTTTAGCAGGAGCTTTGGAGTATTATTCATCTCGCACCTATGCTCGATTGAGTCGGAAAGGTGTTGGTTCTGCCCAAAGCTAATCTGGCTGTGGAGATGAGTCTATCTGGGACACTACGGGGAGGTTCGATGGCCAGTCGACCGTGAATTTTACAACATGGACAGTCTTTGAACTTGGGGCTTCGGGCTAAAAATCGGCTCCTTCTTCACTAAGCTATCTCTGGAACATTGCTGTCACGATGGAGGGATTTTAAAGATTAGGCATGGCAGTGCGAGTAACACAGAGGCGATATCGGAAGCAATGGCACAGGCGGTCATGATCACAAACCAACAGGTTGAAGAAAAGCCGAAGCGAGACCAAGTAAATCGAGAGGTTAGAGCGAAGCCCGGAAAGGCCTCGAGACCAATCTCATGAGAAAAGAGAGCCCCCGCAATTCACTCCCCTAAACATCTCGTACGAAAGGTTGTTGCCCCTCATTCGCGACCTACCATATTTCAAATGGCTTGCACCCATCCATACAGATCCCACTCAGAGAAACAAAACCCTGCGATGCGATTATCATAGGGACCACGGGCACGAAACCGATCGATGCCGAGTACGAAGTTCTGGTGAAGAAGCATTAAGAATTGGACACCTCGGTACCTCGGGGATTTATCAGGGGCGGTCTTAAGGCGACTCATGGAGAATTGTAGCCAATCATGCGACTCCATCAAAGCCTAGACCAGCCATAAATTATATACTAGGCGGCTCGGTTGATGATCAGTATCAATCAAAGCGTCGATGAGGGCTTCGTGTCGAGTAACTACGGATGATTAATGCTAGGGTGAATGTCGTCCACGAAGAAGCCCGAGGAGAATTTTGGCTAATGGATGTTTATATCCTTTCCTCGATTAGCAGACGAGGTCATTGTGCCCTCCTCTGATGCCTAGTACTCGCCTTGTATTAGTGGTTTGATGTGCACCAAATTTTACTAGTGGATCCGAGGCGGTGTTGGACTTACTCGACTTCCGGCCATCTGGAAATGAATCTTTCCTCTGACATGCTAAATTTAGTCGAAGGAATCCTCTTTAGCCTTCAAGGGCAACTGGCTGTGTTTGGGGAGACATCACACTCCTGTGACCGGGCGATCCTCAGCGGGTTTGTTCTCAATTGTCGAAGACTTGGGGCCTTATAATGTCATAGTGGGCCGAACCTAGCTGCACTCCATGAAGGCAGTGTTGTTAACGTACCACCAAATGGTGAGCTATTTGGTAGGTGCAGGGCAGGTCAACCTTTTGAGCAGCCAGATGGCCACACGATAATGCTATCAATTGACCCTAAATGAACAAAAAGGGAAGTTTGATTACGACGACCTCGCGGGCGATCTTTGCCGCATACTTGATCGGTGTCGCCCGAATCGGCGAAAGGACCCGCCTTTTATGGATCCATTGAAAGAATTGCGAGTTGGGCCAATTTGAGAGAAATTCTACGATCAACTCCCTTCTTTCCAATGAAGAAAAGAGCACGATTCTGACTTCGTCTTCTTTGCTTTCAACAGTGATATATTCACACGGAAGGAGCACTAAGTATGGTTGGGATCTGAGTCAACTATGGCTTCTCACAAACTAAACATCCTCCCCACTGCCAAGCCAATAAGGCAATGGGTGAGGCGGTTTCACCCGGACCGACATTAGGTCATTCAGGCAGAAGTAGACAATCTTCTAACATTAGGGTTTATAAGGGAAGTAAAGTATCTCGAATGGCTGGTCAATGTGGTGGTAGTACCAAAAAAGGGTGGTAAGTGGCGCGTATGTGTAGACTACACCGATCTTAATGAGGCATGCCCCAAGGATAGCTTCCCCTTACCACATATAGATCAAATTGTGGATGCAGTAGTCGAGCATGGAATTTTGTCATTTCTAGAAGCCTTCTCCAAATACCATCATATTCCTATGCACCCGCTTGACACAGAGAAAAAAGGCTTTATCACACCCCACGGATTGTACTGCTACAACGTAATGCCATTCGATCTAAAAAACACAAAGGCAACTTATCAAAGGATGGTGACCAAGATATTCCGACCCCTGATAGGTAAATCTATGGAGGTTTATGTCGATGACATGCTTGTAAAATTCAAAGAACGCCATACACAGAAAGTATGGAATTGCAGAAGCCTTGGTGTTTGAGGGCACTACACAAATTAACCCTTTGAAATACGCATTGAGTGCAAAGCAGGCAAATTCTAGGGGACTATAGTGTGTGAAGGGGGATAGGGCCAATCCATCGACTTAAGGCCATAATGGATTATAAATACCACCACTTCTGTTTGAAAAATTACAACAACTATTTGTGGTGGCGGCCCTGAGAGCGGTTCATATCTGCATGCCACCGTCGATTGGTGGCTTATACGCCGAGGAGCCTAATGGGCTGGGTCAAGTCGCAGCTAGACTCTTACAACAATCAATGATATCTCACGAACTACTCGTTCTTGTTGTACTGGCGGGGACACTTTTTCTATATTGCCAACAATCTGAAATCTCGGTGAGTGCAGCATTGTTCAAAGAAGATGAAAACCAGAAGAAGAGACCCATATTCTTTGTAAGCAAGTCCCTATCTGAGGCAGGAACTCGATATAATCGTCTCGAGCAGGCGGCATTGGCACTCCTGGTAGCTGCTAAAAAACTTTATCCTACTTCCCGGATCACCACATCATTATTCACCAACCTTCTCTTAGGGCACCCATACATAAGCCCGATGTCGGGCGAGATGGCTCCGATGGGGATTGAGTTGAGTGAGTTCAGTATTCAATATAAACCTCGTTTGGTGGTGAAGGGTCAAAGTACTGGCTAACTTTTTAGTGAAGGTTCCTCAGTAGGAAATGGAATCGAACTGACCGAATTTGGGCGGACTGAATGTGGATGGTGCTTCGTATGTGACGGGAGCGGGGCTGGTCTTTGCAACTTGAAGCTAGCCCAGAAATAATAAAAAGCAGGCCATATGTTTGGATTTCCCAGCGCTGTAATAAAGTAGCGTATGAAGCAATGCCAGGCTCGACCTCGCAATCTTCGTATCTCGAAGAAGTAACTTGAATTGGTGAGGCGGGTAAATGATGAATGAAACAAAGAGACCAACATGACCAAGTATGTGAGTCTAGTCAGCCTCGATTAGGAGCTTCATAGCAGCGATTAGACATGTCAGGGAAATTTCAAGCGGAAGCGGGCGGCTTTTTGGTAGATGTAGCCTCGTCCTACCCGATGAGAAAATAATGTCTCCTACCACAGTACTACCCGGTAAAGTCTTCAATCACTACCAATCAGTTGAATGAAATAAATGACGGTCCTTCTTGGATGACTCAATGGCAGCTATTTGAGTTTGGGGAGCTATGGGATAATAGGCGATGCTACGAGATCCGAGTCCGGTGGCTCGGTTCTCCCTCATTAACGATCAGCTATATAAGTGGTCCCTAGGCAGGCACTATCTTAAGTGTCTCACTCACCCGCAGGGACAGTACGTATTGGCAAAACTCCATAATGGGATATGCGGAAATCATCTAGGCGGTAGGACATTGGCGCATGGGGCTCATGCACCTAAAGTAGAACCATGGTGGATGTCGTGTATGTTTAGAGCGGCCGCGGGGGACGGGCCATTGCATGTGGCTCAGCTCAAATTTAACAACCTGCAGGCCCTTGGCCCTTTGCTCGGTGGGTGATATTGACATAGTTGGAGCGATGCCTGCCCAGCAGCTCGGAAGCGGGTTACTTGTTGCCACCAACTGCCCGGCCAAATGGATAGAGTAAAACCTTCGCATCCATCAAAGAAAGGCAAGAGGTTGTTCAATTCATATGGAAGAACATTGTGTGCGAGTTCGAATACGTCGATTATGTAACAAAGCGATGGGTCATGATTCGATAATTCGGGTATAAGAACTTTACCTTGAGTTGAAAATAAAAAACTTATACTCGACCCCGCAGTACCCGCAAAGCAAAGGCCAGGTAGAAGCGTCAAATAAAACACTCCTATCAGCTCTGAAAAAATACCTACACTCAGCTAAAGGAAAGTGGGTAGATGAACTACCAGGAGTATTATGGGCTTATAAAACAACCAGCCAAAATTCGACGGGGGAATCACCGTTCGCCCTCACATATGGGATATAGGCTATCATCCCCACATAAATCAGGATGCCCATCATTGGTTGAAATTCTCGAAGCAAATGTCGAAGAAAATCAAAGATCTAGACAAATGAAACGAACTTCGGAAGGCAGATTTATACGCATAGCATCCTTGCAATAAAAATTTGGCAAACTTACCTAGCCAGGCATGTAAAGATCTCGTACATTCAAAGCGGAGAAGTTAGTCTTAGAAAGGGTCTTTGAAGCCTTATATTAACCAATGACGGGAAGTTTGGAATGGCCCCAGGAAGAGGACCATACACAATGGTTTGAGTAGAGACAACCGGGTCTTATGCGCTGAGCAAACCATACGGGAGTGTTGTTCCCAGGATGTGGAACATCATGCATCATAAGAAGTATTATCAGTAGTGTATTCTTTGAGGAGATTATCATCAATAAAAGATTATCTTTTACACATTTCCTCTTAAAACCTACAATTGCTTCTTTCAAAAAGTCCAGACATGGTTGATGTCTTGCCGGTACAAAAAGGTCAGACATAGTTGATGTCCTGCTGGCACATTAAAAGTCTAGACATGGTTGATGTATTGCTGGCACAAAAAAATCTAAACATGGTCGACGTCTTGTTAGCATAAAAAGGTCCAAACATGGTTGATGTCCTGCTGACACATTAAAAGTCCAGACATGGTTGATGTCTTGTTGGCACATTAAAAGTCTAGACATGGTGAATGTCCTGCTAGCACATAAAAAAGTCCAGACATAGTTGATGTCCTACTGGCGTATAAAAGTCTAAATATGGTTGTTGCCATACTGGCACCTAGAGAAAGTCCAGTCATGGTTATTGCCTTGTTGGCATTTTCAAAATAAAAGAAAATGGGTGCTCAGGCATAACTATAGTCATGTAAGGATTTTTATCAAAACGTTACTCATTAAAATGCGCTAAAGAGCGCCAAGGGTTACAAGGAATAATATGCATTCTTGTGGCACAACGGCCCCCTTTACAAAAATCTCCTAAAAAACAACCCAAAACTAATAAAGATGAAAGAGTCAGCCCTGCTCCTCTGTGTGATGCCCTCAGTCGGATCGCCCGTCGATTTTGACGGATGTACCTCCACAACCTTAGCCTCGGCAGTCTTGGGACTTAGGGGCACCCAGTTCGTAAAAACCTCTTGGAGGAATTAGATTCGTGAGTCGGGCATGCCATTCGAATCATGGCCGGTCACCACGGATGCCATGTTTTGAGGCAGCACAACATCAGTAGCCATAAGAAAATTTGCTCCAAGGCTTTACAGTGGTCTTCCACAGCATTTGCTGCTCGCACAGAGATGAAGGCGACCACCATATCTCTGATTGCTCAGGAAATACAATGGAAGCTGACGTTAAATCAGCCGTCAGACCTTGGGTAACCTCGATATCGGCTACTTATTTGGTCTTCGATAAGCGCGAGTCGGACCCTAGTCAGGTCATCTTATGCCCTTGCCTTGGCCTCTCCTGTTACTACGGTTTCCAGACAAGCCACCTTAGCCTCCTGTTTTGCCTCATACCTTTCTTTCTCTGTCCGTTCAATCTTCTCCACACCGGCTTTGGCTTCTTGCTTCCAACGTTGCGACTTAGATTCCACTTTGGCCAAAGAAACGTCCAAGGCCTGATGCTTGGAAATGACTGATTGGGCGTAAATCCGCAATCTCTTGGCGTCATCTATGTAAAACATGTGAAAATTTTAAATTTAAATTTTTTAGAAAAAGAGGGCACAACGGTAATTTGTTGGAATAGTCCTAGTGGAAAAGTTGGGATGTTTCTAGATCTCGGATGATGAAACGGATTTCACCGTTGGAATCATCTCGCGAAATCTAGCACCTCAATCGAATTTCGTCGAATTCCGAGACTATTGGAATTTCACGTTTTTTGAAAATAAATTACTGGAGATTGGTGCAGAGTGACCACGTGGCACGGGTGGTAGGACACTGTTTGCCACGTGGCGGTTTGCATGGGAAGACGGGGGTGGGGTGATACCCCGCGTTCCAAACAAATAAAAAATAATAAAAATAATAAAAATAAGATAATGAAGATAAGAGAATGAAGATAATAAAGAGAAAGCCAAAAAAATAAAAAATAAAAGAGAAAGGGAGAGGAAGTTGTGCATGGAGAGAAAGAGAACTGAGAGGAAGAGAAAATCATAAGGGAAGGAAGCTGCTGGAAATCGGTTTGTGGGAGGAAGAAAAGAAAAGAGAGAAAAGAAAGAAAGAAAAGAAAGAGGAAGAAGAAGAAGAGAAGAGGAAGGGAACCGGACCAGCGTCGTGTAGTGGTCGGACCCGGACAGGCTTGGAACGGAACTGCACTACGAGAGGTAGGTGTCTTCCTACCTAGGTTTTATTCTATGCCTAGGGGCCACATAATGGCTTACGTGTTTCATCCGGTTTCTAGGTGAATTTATATGTTATGTGGTTTGTTTATGATCAGGGGACCTTGGCCATGTGACCGAGTATATGAGCTCAGACTACCAAGGTCGAAAGCATCGCCCGAACTCGAACAAATCTAGGCGCACGGAAAATGTACGTCCAATTTCCACACACCCTTGCGAATTTGCTGCATCAACTTCGAATGACCATAACTTTCTCGTCCGAACTCCGATTCGCTCGTTCTTGAACTCTACGAAAAGTTCGTTGAGTCTAGAATTTAATAAGATAAAGTGCTTAGCCAAACCTTGGGCTGAACATTGGGTCGGGTCATGGAAAGTTGAGGAATAGTCCGTCTGCTCGTGAACTCGCTTTCTAACCCGCTTGTATTTGAAATGCTTCAGTCAGCATGACCCGAAAGTGTGAGCCGTGTGTTGATGTTTTGTGTGGTTTTGATAAAAGCTGGACTTTCTGGACTAACTCCAGATTATTTCTGAGGCCAAGCATGGTCGGATTTATGGTCGGGAATGGCTAATGTGTGTTATTGCTGTAAATTGAATAACATGTTGAATGTGTGAAATTATGTGATATATGTGTGATAAAAATAGAAATAATTATATGTATTAAATATAATTTATCCATGACAATTGACATGTAGTGTAATAGGTATGTTGCATGTGATACATAAATAAGACATGTAAGATGAAATGGCATGCAAAATGACATTTGCATCGCATTTATGCACCCGGACATCACGCCGAGCCTGGTGAGTAATATCAGTCGACATTGTGCTTCTTGGTGTTCCAATTACGGTAAATCGATACTGTGTTTAGTGTTTGATGTATGTCGTGAGGACATGGTAAACGGCATTGTGTTGGTGTTTGATGACGTCATGGCGACATTAATCGACACCGTTGGCTTGCTCGATAAAATAACTCGATAAAATGGGACAACGTCCAAATTGAGGCTCACGGTTGCATGGCATGAAAAGTATGTATGTAAATGGGTGAAGCAATTATGGATAGACACCCCCTCAGGTGAAAAACCTAGTATATGGTTTAGACATGAAACCGTCGGTGAAAGCCCGTAAAAAATGTTGTATAGACGTGCGGCGTTCTACGGTGAGTAACCTCGAACCGCGGACCCACAAATGGCGTAAATACACAAGATCGGGTAAGGAAATAAGTAGTATTGTGGGTATCCGAAGGGGCCTAGAATTACAAAAACAAAAAGCTTTATTTTGAAAGGGTCACATGGACGCCTTGACGGTTTTTCACACTTGACATATGCAGGTGTAAGGGAGTCAGTGAGGACTCAAGATTTGAGTCATGAGGGGCATACTGCATTCATGACATGTAGAGATTCAGGTACAACATAGTATAGGTACTTGAATGTGTGTGATTGTATGTATTGGCATTGCATGTTGCTCTTAGGTGGGGAGAGCTCGTAGGAGAGATATATCTACTGGGCTTTGCTTCACTCAATGGACCTCCCTTTTAGGTACACGTGAGGACGGCGCTCCTTCGAGGCCCTAAGTACGAAGAAGGCTGGGTTGTGGCCTTGAGAAGTATTCTTGTAAAAAATATTAGAATAAACCAGTTTAACAGGTTTGCACTAAGTGCAAAACATTTCATAGATTCAAACCTCCAGAAAATATAGAATCTGTATACTCATGAAACAACATACAGAAGGCAACTATCGAATATTCCAATGGTCGAGAGTTTGGTCACCAAACCCCCGGATTTTGGAGTGTCACAGCATGGTATTTGAGTATACGGACCCCTGGGTTTTAAAGGCGTCACAATCTAGCCAGGACTAAAACTCCCTATGCTGACGGGCCATATTTCGGATGGTCGTCATAACCTATAAAAAAGAAGTTAGAATGAAACTACTAAACAGAAATAGTAACCAAGTAAAGCAACACATACCAGTTCGGTTGATCGGTGAAAATCATGGTTGCGGATGAACATCCCGTCCTCAACCACCGATTGGAAAGCCTCCTTATTCATATAGATGGGGAACGGGATGGAATACTGCTCTGTGCAAGCCGCCATCGATACTCGAAAATAATTAGGATAGAGGTCGAGCATATGCGCAACCAGAGGCTCCGCCTGGTTAAAGGGGCTCCAGCGGTGAATGATCTCTCGCGCACCCTCTAGATTAGGGGCAACCATGCCTGCCGGGGTGTGGATCCTCTCATAAGAAGGAACGTACATGCTCAACAGCACCTGGTCAAGCGGCCTTCTCCTGCTAGATATGGCATTCACAGCTCAGATTTCCGGGAGGTAGGCTACAAAGAAATTTACCCCCGATGGGGACCCTCACACTAATTTTGTCAACATTAAGACCCCTAGCAAGGATCCCCTCCTCTAGAGGCGCATTGACCCCACTGGGGGCGCCCTCCAAAATGTCGAGGGAGTCCACTAGAATTATTGCCCAATCCTTCTAGGCCTCTTCATCTTGTCGAAGACCACCTTGGACGCTTCCCATCATAAACGGGGGTGGACTCATCCTCCGAGTCCGCAACCCACTTTCGCATACGTGCAGAAAACCCAACGACAAGCATGGACATCTCCTCTTCCTCGGCAAACTCACTAGCAAGTACGCTCGCCTAATCCATGAAGCCTTCCAACCCAAGGCTGACTACTTTAGTTTGTCAAGCCCTCTTCCTATCTCGTTCCTTCTTTTCAGGTCAAGGGGCAAGCCACTAACTTTGGGGCTGGGTGACCCGAGAAAACCTCGCTAAGGCTCCTGTGGTAGCCCCCATTTTGTAAGACCCGAGAAAATTTCAATTTTCTTAAAAAGGGCAAAATCGTAATTTCGGTCAAAATCTGAAATTTTTCTAGATCTCGGATGACGAAACGATTTCACCGTTGGAATCGCCTCAGAAAATCTAAATTACCACGTCGACTTCGCCGGATTCCGAGGATCGGTTTAATTTGCACGTTTCAAGCACCAGTATCTGTGTCAGAAACGACATGATGTGACAAAAGTCACCTATAACATGTACTCATATGACACGTGTTGTATGAGTAGAGAGAGGATGGAAATGGACGGTCGAGATAGTGCAAAATGTCGAAAATCCAAGCTTAGTGACTACGTATCGTATTATTTGATTTGTAAATGATAATAAGGACAAAAGAGGTATAGTGGCCATCTTCTTCCTTCAAACAAGAGACCAAAACGTGAAAAGGAGAAAAAGGGATGCAAGAGTATTAGGTTTTGATATTTAAATGAGAGTGAGTGACTTCTCTCTAAGATCTCGAGATCAGACTGCTAGATTTCTTTTAAGAAGCAAAGCCGCTTCTACGCGAGGGCTTCGTGGCACCCTGCCAAGGAGTTTCACAAACTCCGTGAGGTAGGGGTTTTATTCATTTGAGTTACACTTTGTTTAAGTGTTTTGTTAATGATTGAGTTGATTTGAGGCCGTGAGGGGCCGTTTGATCGGTCCCAAAACTTGGGACCGAATTTTTGGGATTGAGCTCGCTCGGGATACCCACCATCGCTGGGTCGTTGCGGTTGTGATTTATGACAAATCATGTTTCAGCGTGTATGAGCTCTAAACTTATTATGAATTTCGTTCACAAAGTGGAACCGATGTTGGTGGATTGGCCTTGAACAAAGAACTTAGGTTTTCACTCGTTTCATGTGAATAGTATCTACAAAATATTTGTCGAAAATGTGTTTGGTCGGTGCACCAAATTGAATTGCCTGTGTTTACACTAGCCCATGAGCACTTTATGTAATGGATTGAGAATTAATAAAACATGTTGTTGTGATTTAATTTTATGTCAATATATGCATGACGCATGTATTTGCATGTGTTATATAAATTGTGTTGAAATGGCATACGCATTTCATATGCACCGGTAACCTAGAAATTAGGTGTAAAATGGCATGAAAGAAAATAAAACGAACATGGTTGGGAAAGGAATTTCACAGATGATTTTCCGTAGAATGGTGTTGAGATGGTCTTACAATTACACCGGAGGAGCCTATAAGAGCCGAATGTTCTCCAACACATTCGCCTCGGAGGGTAGTCCCATATTTTTATCGAAATTCGGTAGTGTATTTTCGAGAACAACAAGTTTTGTTATGAAAATGATGTTTTCATACATGGCTTAGTAAGTGTGAGGGAGTCGAATGAGGACTGAGACATGGGTTGGCTATTTAGACATTCAAGTAGGATCGAATTTACTTGAGCGTAGGTTACTGATCATTGCATATGCACTTAGGTGGAGAATCATTTAGCGCATTCCACTACTCGGGCGATACCATCCCGCCGGCGAATATCATTTCAGTACGCGGATCGCCTGGCGAGACGATTCACGGTAGATACCGATTTTCAAGAAAGCCTGCCAGGCTTCATGTTCAGATATATGTATTAGAATTATAAATTTAATATGTATTTGTATTAAGAGTAATGTATAAACTTGAACCATGTGTAATATAATTGGTTGAATGTATTTGATGAGTATTGGGTTTATGGGCCCAAGAGGCCATTTACTCAGACGGTCTCGAGATACGAGACGATAGATTTTCCGCGGTCGACGGCAGAAGTCAACCGGGACACCCCGGCTCGGGGCGCCGCACTGCATCGCAGCCAGTATACTACCAGTGGCTGGGGGAACTCGCCAAGGCCATAGTCTTTGCGAGATAAGAATATCAACACTTGGTGGCTCGATGTAGGGTTAGGGCGTGATTACCTGTGAAGGTCAATGGACAAAATTAGAACACTGCATGCATGTGTTTTATGTGTGATCATGTGATTGTTTGATAAATTGCTATGTGTTGTGTTCTTGTGTGCTTAGTGAGTAGCACATAGGAAAAAAAAAAACACATATAAGATGGAACACCCCGAAATATACCCTAGCAGTTTTCGGACTTATTTAGGGTATATTAAAAACTAAATAGGAAATTTCGGGAAATAAAACGAGAGACCTGCATCATTAATAGAGCCAAGGTAAATATGTAATTTACCACTTGAGGATATGAAAGGCATAAATCAATAAGATTATATGTAATTATGGGATTGAGAAAAGACGAAATAAAATTAGAATATGTCATAAGTTGCCTGCAAAAAAGAAAGAAGTCTAAGGACCTAAATGCAATTATGAAAACTTAAAAATGGGATTTTTACTTGGCCAAACATGGCCTTAGCAAAACATGGATTTATAGCAAATTGGTCTCTCATTTTAAGAGACCAAACTCGTAGAGAGAGAGAGAGAGAGGAAAAGAGAGAAGAAGATGAAGAGGAAGAACAGGGTTATTATAAAAGAGGAAAAGCCAAGATCAAGCAAAAAGGTATGAACTAACCTTGATATGAATTCTAGTATGGATCATATGGATTTTGTATGGTTAATGACTTGTCTTCAAATCTAGGGTTTTGTTAGAATTCATTCTAACCTTGGATTTCATGAAAATAGGGTTGGTAAAACCCCATATGGTACAAGATAATTATAGAATCCTCTCTTTAGGTCGATTCATGGTTAATCAGAGTCATTGGAGTTAGGCTTAGAATAAACCCAACTAATCATCATGTTTGGTTTGTGTAATGGGTCATAACCTATATTGAAAGATTCGAGGAATTCGTGAAAGAATTTGAAGAAAGATATGTAATTGAGAGATGAATTGAATAGAAAAGAGATTCCAAGGTGAATTTGAAATGGTTTTGAGGTGTATATGAAGTATTGGGTATCAAACATATGGAAAAAGGGGAGAAAATACACATTCTGGGCATTTTCGGGTCATGTGTACCGCACACCTGAATGTGTACTGCACACCCTTCCGTAATCGAATGTGTACCAGACATGTTAGGGGTGCACCAGACACTCGCTCGCTTTCCCACTTCGACCAGGCCAGATTTCCAGCCAAGGCAACTTTGCTCATTTATTATCCGATTTGAGTGATTCAAGTGGCCAATTAAAATAGACTTCAAGGAAAATTTAACATAGAGAAATATACGTCGTCAAATTCTGAATCTAAGTGGCCCAAAAATTCACTCAAATTGGGGCCATGTGCAAGCCAAATTCTTGTTTCAGTTTTGATCATAAAGTAGTCCGGGTTGTTTCTGACGTAACTTGAGTTTCTGTTCGACCGGGTGATTCCAGTTGGAATAGAACCCTTAACACCTTAGCTTTAAATGAGTATAAAGACCTAGTGTCAAAAATGAAGTTAATACCCCAGAAAAATGAGTAATACAAACTGTCCCTAGTGTAATCGGTAAATTGACTGGTTGACATTAAAATGCCATAACTTTATTTTGGATGATCCAATTGGAATAATTCCAATTTCTAAGTAAAATAGATTCATTGAGGGACAAGAATATGTGAATAAGTATATGAAATGAGCACATTAATGAATATGTGAATGAGTATTTATGAATGAGTATACATGAATGAATACGTGAATGAGTATTTATGAATGAGTATACATGAATGAGTATACATGAATGAATACGTGAATGAATATTTATGAATGAGTATACATGAATGAGTATACGTGAATGAATATGTGAATGAGTATTTATGAATGAGTATACATGAATGAGTATACATGAATGAATACATGAATGAGTATTTATGAATGAGTATACATGAATGAGTATACGTGAATGAATATGTGAATAAGTATATGAAATGAGCACATGAATGAGTATGTGAATGAATATATGAATGAGCATATGAAATGACTACGTGAATGAGTTTATGAAATAAGTACATAGATTATATATCTTTGAAAAGATAATAAAATGATTGTGGAATTGGAAATGATATTTAAACCGAATGAAGGTGAACGCATAATAAGGACGGATTCATCAAACTAATCCGCCTTAAATGTGAATACAAAAGTGAATATGGACTGAAATGATATTTGAAACCGAATGATTATGAATGATGATAAAGACGGATTCATTAAACGGAATCCGTCATAAATGTGAATTAATTGATATATCGACGAATCCTCCCGACGGATGCACAAACGGCATCCGGGCCATGAAGGCACCCCAATTTTCCAATGTCCTACTTCATGATGCACCAATCGACATCCGCTATGATGGCGTATGGCATTGAAGAAATGTCCCACTTCAAGGGATGTTCAATCGGCATCCGCCTTGATGGCGAGGATGATTCGATATCACATGTCGGATGCACCAAACGGCATCCGCCATGATGGAGAACCGAATCGATACCACGGCTCCGATGCACCAACGGCATCCGCTGCGACGGAGAACTAATAATTGATACCACGCGGCTCGATGCACCAAACGGCATCCGCTGCGATGGGAGAACCGGTCAGTGATACCACGCGGTCGGGATGCACCAAAAGGCATCCTATGATGGGAGAACCAATAGCGATACCATGTCGGGATGCACCAAATCCGCATCCGCTGCGACGGAGAACCGGTTGCGATACCATCGCGGTCGGATGCCCAAACGGCATCCGCTATGATGGGAGAATCGAATAAATGATACCACGTGGCCGGGGATGCACCAAACGGCATCCGGCTAGCGATGGAGAACCGACAGTGATACCACGCGGTCGATGTAAATTCAACCGCGATCCGCCATGATGGAAGATAGAATCGTTAAATGGCGCGTCATTATCGGTCGATACATGGGGGCGGATCATCAAACGGAACTGGGCCGTAAATTGTGGAATCGAATAGTCAAGGTGAAATAGCCAACATTGACGAAAGTGTAATGGGATTGTTATGAATATGCTTAAATCTCATGAATTGATTGTGAATGAATTGTTATTGAGAATGCATGATATGATATGGTAAATGATTGTATATTGGAAAGCATGCAAAAATGAATAGCATGAGTATATGTGGGATACAAAGGCATTATTTGAAAATGCATGTTATTAAGTGTGAATGTTAAGGGTCTTTTAATTTGTAATGGTCATGAGATTGCCCGAAAAGAAGTAAGCTACACTAAAAAGGTCTAAATGGAATAACATAAATAACATGTTTCTGGGAAAGATAATTGAAAAATGCCTGAGGCAAACCGCCCACCTCGATCCTCGCCAACCGGCCGTCGGGGATTCTGGGTCGCGACACTTTGAAAATAAAAATTTAATAAGACGAAATAAATGTTTTGATTGAAAACGCTGAGTAAAACCTGCCCAGCCTTGGATCCAACCGGCCAAGTAGGGATCTTGCCGCGACACTTTTGAAAATGAAAATTAATAAAACGAAAACTAAAAGGATTTAACGGGCATCCCAGATCATGAAATGTAATTTCTAAAGGGAGTTGATTAATGGCTTCGGCCGTGATAATGATAAGAGTCTAATATGTATTGGTATTAGTTTGATTTGACTCTGTATGAATTTAATATGATCTGGACCGTTATGAGTTGCTATTGTATACGTATAAGTTTACTTGAATATGATTTGATCTATCATACATGTAGTAGATATGAGTTACAACCCGTAAAAAGACATTGACACAGGGAAGCAATATGAACAAGAGATAAGGAATCAAAAGAATAAAATCTACATGTATATTACAGATGAGTTAGAAGTCACATAAGAATAGGCTTCGACATATGCATAAGTAAAAGTAAATGTAAAAAGAGAGTGACTTACGATTTTTGTTATTATCACATTGTCTATATGTTCCCACTCAGCTGCAGTTTAGGCACGAGTGTTCAATCCGCGCAGGTACTAAGAGAGATAAAGAGGACGTGACATTCCACACCAACGCCAGACGCAGCTATCTCGCAGATGTGAGCACCAAGATCAAGCTCGCAGAATCTCCGATGTTTGGTATTTAGATATGTACATGTATAAGTAATTGTATAAGCAATTGGGACTTAGCATATGTGTGTAGATTTTAATGGATACCACTCCTGGTAGTTCATTTGTATATGTGAATGACTTTTGGTTATTACAAAATTATTTGTATACCCACAGGTATAAGTTAATCTCTCAAAAAAATATTGTTTGTAAAAAAAAAAAAAAAAAAGTAAAGAGTCCCAGTATATGGTTTCGCACCCCGAAATCGGTTCGGATTCGTCAATCGGGTCGGACCGGGAATCGGGGCGTGACATAAGAATATTGAACATTAGGGTTAATGTGAGAACTGGAGGTTTGGAGGTTTTGGACAAAATGGTCCAGAATAGAAATGAAATATATATAGCATATATATATATATATATATATATATATATATATATATATATATATATATATATATATATATATACACACACACACACATATATATGTATATTTCTTTGCGTTCCTAAAATATGTGTGAAAACTCGAGAAAATCAAATAAAATAAGTTTTTATAAATTTATTTGATGTACTGGAAAAAGAAAAAAAAATTATATATGTACATAATTTTTGGGTGTTTCAAAGAGCGTAAATGAAAATGTGTGAAAAACGAAAAAAGCAGAAACTACACCTAAGCCGAAACCGTGTCACAATACAATGAGAAATCAGACGCGGACAATGCAGGTTTTGGGAGTGCAAAATGGCTAGTGGGTTTGTGTCGCAATACACCAAGTGTATTGTGACAGGAGAGGCTTGGGGCTGGAGGAGCGTGTCACAATACACTCCGTTGTATTGTGACAGGCTGAGGACTGGCTTGGGATTGTGTTGCAATACAAGGTGTTGTATTGTGACAGAAGAGTTGGATGCTGGGAGTTTTGTATCGCAATACAATCAGAGTGTATCGCGGACAGGCGGGCATGAGGCAAGGCATCGTGTCACGACTCGCCACGGCTAATTCGCCGCGCTCGCGAAGACACGGCCACGACATCGCCACAGGCTCGCGACACTACGGCCGCAGTGGCCACGGCACGCCTGTGGCGTTGCCCACGACACGACACCACTACGCGTGCGAGCGCGCGGCCTGAGCGCACCATGTGCGCGTCCTGGGTCAGCTGGCTGTGCACTTGGTGCACCCAACCAGTTTTTGGACTCAATGCATTGTTTCAATCACTGTTTGGGACACTGTTCATGAACACTGTTCACAAGATTTTTCAAAAAAAAATACAAAAATTTTAAAAATTTTCTTGTGTATGATTTAATATATGGGATATTTATATTGCATTTCCTAGGAATGCATTGACGTGGTATGTGAATTTTTTTTTTTTTAAATATGAATAGTGTCTCGGGGCTGTGTTTATGCCTTAGAGATACTACATTGAATTTAACTTGTCATTCGACACGTGTAGATGGCTAGTCGTGGGAGGGGACGAGGGCGCCCACGAAATCGGTCACCACCAATATTCGACAAGAGGCCTTTGTTGAGGCCGGTGTGAGGCACAAGGGCCGCAGCCTATACTGTGCTGGTGTAGTGTAGTCGTGGAGGTCCGAGTAACCCCAGAGGGTTTAAACAACATCCTCCGACATTCATTGTGGGGAGGAGATCCGATGGTGGCAGTAATCATTGTTCATTTAAATCAAGAAGGTGTTAGAGGCTGCGGAGATTACCCCACACGTGACTGTGATTAGACTAGCACTGCTCCAACTAGAGGGTGAGGCCCAAGTATGGTGAAATGTGACCCTGTAGACCCAGAGGCAATGACGGGCAAAGTTCCGGTGGAGTCGTTTCACGGTAGTATTTTCCAGATAATGCGAGGCATGGCGCTCAGAGTTCCTTAGAAATAAGCAGGAACGATGACTGTGATGGATTATGTGGCTAGATCTGGCCAAGAGGTAAAATTGCTTGCTGATGATTACGTGGCACTGGATGCGGCCAAGGTTAGAGATTCGAGAATGGGCTGAAGTTGTCCATTCGGGTCAAGATCGTAGACTTCTCCACAGATATGGACTCTTCGCCGGTCGGGACACCACTACGTGGTAGAGATCGAGGATGCTCAAGCACTCGATGCGGGTGTTAGTAGCAAAGAGGAAGGAGAGTCGCTTCTAGCGTTCGAGAAAGAAGCAAAGGGCTTCTAGTTCACGAGGGTTCCTGTAGTCGCGCCATCCCGGCCGTGAACAGACGTAGTCAGCGGTCAGCCGGGTAGATGGCGTGGCTACTACCGCCAAGCAGCCTCGACACATGAGGAGGGATTGCCCTGCAGACAAGGATCTCAGCATGGGGATGTGCCTCAATCCCGCCGTGGTGTGGATAAGAGAGGATACAGCATATTCCTCCACACCTGACAGCCGCAGTGGTTTCACTTTCGCCATAGTGGAGCTCACGCACCTCCTGCATAATGTGCGTGCCGCAGAGCGGCATGTGTCGAGGCAGATGACGAGGCCCACAAAGTGTGGACGTCAGGGTTCGGGGCGTGCTCACGCCATCACACCGTTGTAGCCGAGTCGCCTGATTAGCCAGCTTATACAAGGCACAAGTACATTCCCGCCGGGCAGATATTCGATTCTCGTAAGGCCACATTCATTCATCACAAGATCGCCATGATGAGTCGGGCTTAGGAGGTCAGGACCTGAGGAACCTTGTATGTGAGTTCTCCCCAGGATTGCAAGCACAGGACAGATATGTCGTGGAGTCATGAGTCGAGATCTCGGACTCACTTCACAAGTAGACTGAAGTCAGAGATCTCGACTCTACTCACGTGTCGCGGACAAGCAAATTGCTGGCTAGCGAGCCTTACCCTAGAGGATGAGGAGAGACCAGACTTATATCTACCTCGAGTAGTTTGCGAGTATGTGGATGTTTTCCGCAGGAGTTACTGTGATTACCTCCGCAGAGGGTTTAGACTTTGCATCGAGTTACACTCCCTCGGTACTCGCCCCATCTCTATGACTCCACATAGATGGCACCATTGAGTTGTAGGAACTCGCAGTCCAACTACGAGCTAATGACAAGGTCTATTAGACCGGCACTTCACCACAAGCCGGTTCTATTTGGCGAAGAAGAAGGACAAGACCCTTCGACCGTGCATTGATTAGCGCATAGTCAATGTGGTTACGATCACACCTGCACTAATGCCGAGGATTACGACTTGTTTGATCGGGCGAGAGGAGCACTAGCTCCGCTCCAAGATAGACCTTCGCACTAGTTACCATCAGTTGAGGGTTAGGGAGGAAAATATCCCTAAGACATGACGCTGCGCATGGGCACTTATTTACTAAGTGATGCCCTTTGATTAACGAATGCGCCAAAGAAGATTTATGAATCTCATGCATGTATATTCAACCCTATCTAGATCGCTTGTCGGTCTTCGTGGATGACATTCGATCTACTCCCAATCGTGAGGGGGCGATGAGTATCACTTGATGATTGTATTAGCGCTTGCCGAGAGACCATCAGACCGCCAAGTTCAAGAAGTGCAAGTTTCGCTTGATTAAGGTGAGATTCGACACGCGGTGTCGCGATCGAGGCCAATGGACCTATAAGGTCGAGGCCGTGATGAGTTGGGAGAGGCCGGTCGGCCGACACGCAGCTTTCTTGGGATTACTGGTACTACGTGAGATCTACTGAGATTCTGATTGTCTATGACCTATGACGAGGTTAACCCGCATGAGGTCAAGTTTGATCGATGACAGATGCGTAGGAGGCATTCCAAGAGTTGAAGAGGACTTACTTCAGCTCCTATCTTGATAGTCCCGGACAAGGGACAAGGGTACACAAGGTATCAGGATACCAATGCCGACTAGAATGGGTTTGATGCAAATCTCGAGGGTAGAACAGCCATGGTTCCCGTCAAGAATCATGAAAGACTTACCCACACATGACATGGAGTTACGGTCATAGTCTTCGCGCCTTTGAAGATTTGGCGCCACTATTTATACGGCGAGGAGTTCGAGGCGCACTGCACTATAAAAGCCTGAAGTATGACACTGCCACGGACCTCAATACGAGGCAACTAGATGATGGAGTTCCATAGGATTATGACTTCACTTTGCATTACCACTCGTAAGGCAAATGTGGTGCTGATGCGCCAAATGGAAGTCACGAGAGCGGCTAGTATAGCTTTCTGGAGCGCGATGCTCGAGACTGCGGGGACAAACAGCTACAAGATCGCTGAGCGTGCTCAGTGGTATGTTGGGGAGTTTAGTAGCTACATCGTCTCTATTGAGAAGAGTGATCGAGTCCCAGGGGCAAGACGTGGAGATAGTGTCCATCAGGGACCGAGTACATTCAGTACGGTGATTGCGGGCTGGACCGTCCACTTGCATGGTAGTCTTCTAGATAGAGAACGGGTAGTGGTTCCCGCTTGACCGACGGAGAGAGGAGATTCTCGTGGAGTTTCACGCTTCTCGATTTGCCATAACCGTGTGGCACAAAGATGTACCAGATTTTTTGCCGCCAATACTATCGAGCGGGATTTAAGAGACACGTAGGGGGACTTTGCTCACGATGTCTCACGCGGTCGCCGTGCTGCGCCGAGTACCGGCCGCCAGGCTACTTCCAGCCTACTGGGCGGGCTGGTGGCGGAGCACGCCACGAGCGCTGGATTTTGCACCACTCTGCCACGCGACAACTGCAGAGATGACATGATGAGCATGTGGGTGATATGATCGCCTTACTAAGCTCAAGAGACATTTTCTACCGTAAGGATGACCTTCACATCGAGAGATTCTCGCTCATCAGATATTCGAGAGATAGTCCTACACATGGAGTACCAAGATTCATAGTGTCGGATAGGACCTGATGGTTTATGGGCGCACTTTTGGAAGAGTTTCCAAAAGGCTATGTGGGAACACGGATCACCATGAGTACAACTTTCCACCCACGTACGTACGGCCGGGCCAGAGGATCACAGGCAGAGGACATGCTACGAAGATGTGTCCCGATCATAAGGGTAGCTGGGAAAAGCATTTGCTCCTTAATGGCTCGCCTCTACAATAATGGGGCTTATCGTGCGAGTATACGCATGGCACCGTATGAGGCATTGTACGAGGCCACGCAGTCACCGTTACGCTGACCGGCGAGAGAGCTCCATCACCGGTCCCGATCTCGAGCAGAGACACCAAAAGGTGAGCTTGATACTGTTAAATAGCTCTCTCACGCTCAAAGCCGGCGTAAGAGCAGCGCATGTACGACGCCGACCCTTAGAGTTTGAGGCTCGGTGATCAATGCCTTCGAAGGTGATGCTTAAGAGTGAGCTACGCGTTCTGCCAGAAAGCTATCGCCGAGATTTATCGTGCCTTTCAAGGTACTCGAGAGGGTAGGCAATCGTTGTGTACCGTTGGCTTTACCGCCCAAAGATGTCGTGTCCACGAGGTATTTTAACGCCCATGCTCTCTGGCATACCCAAATTCACCATGTGGGTGGATCGGGGATGATCGAGGTCGACACCGACAAAGACCTTAAGGAGGGACTGTGCATTTTGGATAGTCAGATCGTGTTTTTGCGACGCAAGACAATGAGGCTAGCAGGGTGCTAAGCATGCACTATGGAGTGGAGGAGTCAACGCGGGGAGCACGGCGACACGACAGCAGCCACCTATCCTTCTTTTGCGGATTTGGCGGCATGGTTTAGTCAGTTAATATTTAACGATGAGTTTACATGCATGGTATAAGGTAAATTGCATATGCATGTGAGTGATTGTGATTGTCCGTAAATTCGAGACGAAATTCCTTTAAGGAGGAGAAGAACTAGAGAAAATCTCTAATTTTCAAAATGGCAAAATCGTACTCGTAAAACCCAAAATTTTCTAGATCTCGACGAAACGGATTTCACCGCTGGAATCGCCTCAAATCTAGCTACCACGTCGACTTTACGATTCCGAGAGATCGTCGAATTTCAGACGTTTTTCTCAAGATCGAAAAGATCGGTGCCGTGAAAATCCACATGTGATGTGACAAAAGTCACCTATAACACGCACTACGACACGCTGGCCAGATGAGTGCATTTACTGGAACGGATCACTTGTGATAAGGCTAAATGTCGAAAATCCAAGCTTCGGGACATGATTGGTATTATTTGATTTGTAAATGATAATAAGGACAAAAGAGTGTATAGTGGTCATCTTCTTCATTCAAACAAGAGACCAAAACGTGAAAAGTGGTAAAGTGCGGGATACAAAGAGTTAGGTTTTGATATTTATGAGAGAGAGTGCTTTCTCTAAGATCCCGGCCATCTGACGCTTAGATTTCTTCTGCCAAGAAGTTAAATGCCTACTAGCCAGGGCTTCGTGTGGGTAAATTTCTAGCTTTAAGGAGTTTCACAAACCCGTGATAGAGGAGGTTTTATCCTACTGAATACACTTCATGTCTGCTGCACGATCGAAGGACTTGGTGGGCCGTGAGAGGTCAAGCTTTGATCGGTCCCAAAACTCGGGATCGAATTGTCGATTTTGAGTTTCGTTTGGACAGCCCACTGACCGCTTCGGCCGGCTGTGTTGTGATTTATGCATTAAATCATGTTTTGGTGTGTATAAGGCCTGAATACATGATTTCGTTCACAAAGTGGAACCCAGATTGAGCGACGCCTTGAACAAGAACTCCGAGGTTTCACTGTTTATGTGAATAGTATTCACAAAATATTTTGTGAGAAAATGTGTTTGGTTGAGTAATTCAATTTGAATTGATCGTATTTGTTAATTAGCCCATGTGAGCTAATTTTTGGTGTAATGGATTGAGAATTAATACAACATGTTGTTGTGATTTAATTTATGTCAATATATGCATGATGATGTATTTACATGTGTTATATAAATTGTAAGCCGAATGGCATAATGCATTTCATATAACTTGCAACCTAGAAATGTGTGTGTGCATGGCATGAAAGAAAATAAAAACGAACACGGGTTGGTGAAGGAATGCCAGATGATTTTTTCGGAGAATGGTGTTTCGGGAGATAGTCTTACAATACATCGCTGAGGAGCCCATATATTGTTTTGGAATGTCCCAACACATTCGCCTCGGAGGGTAGTCCCATATTTTTACCGAAATTCGGTAGTATTTATGAACACCCAAGTTTGTTTTGAAACGATGTTTTCATACATGGCTTAGTAAGCTTGAGGGAGTCAATGAGGCCTCTGGACATAGTCAAGTCATTTTAGACATTCAAGTAGGGATCAATTTACTGAGTGTGTGTTTACATTGATCATTGCATATGCACTTAGGTGGGGAGTAACCCATTTAGTGATTCCACTCATCACAGCGATATCTCATCCATCGGCGAATATCATTTCAGGTATAGGAGCGCTCAAGGAGACGATTCATTGAGCCACTTTAAGAAAGTCGTCAGGGCTTTGATGTTTTGGGATATATGTATTAGAATTATAAATTTTAATATGTATTTGTATTAAGAGTAATGTATAACTCTTGAACCATGTAATATAATTGGTTGAATGTATTCGGGATAAGTATTTGGCATGTGCCTGGCGCCTATTTTTACTGCAGATTGGCTCCCGAGATACGAGACGTATAGATTTTTCGCGGGTTGACGGGTAGTCAACGGACACCCCGGTTTTGGGGCGTCACACATTTGGTCTTCATGAGCAGCAACTGCCCTAGAAGAGCTACCCGGGCTGGACTCACAAAGGTCAGCAAGAACAAAGTGCTCTCCCTCAATGAGCTCTGAGGGCAATGAACGGAGAATAACGGCGATAATGTAAAGGAAGGCGCAGCGCCGCTTCGCCAGCTCGCCACAAAGAAGCTCAAGGATCGCGCCCCGCCATTATCTCCAAAGAGTCATTTGATGTTCTAAGCCATCCTTCTCAACCAATTAACTAGCCATCATGGCGCCACTGATAGCATCGTGGTCGTATGTGTGTCAAAAGCACGAATCATCTAGCAGAACATGATTTGCAACCAAACTAAGACAAACCTGGGAATGTGAGAAATTGATTCACATCAAAATGAAGCCCCAGAGAGTCGTGCATCCGTGTACACGAGCCAGCCCCTAACTAGACAACCCCCTTTACTCATTTGGGAATCAGAGCCTAGTTACAAATTGTAAATGGGACTATAGCCGACATGGACACACTCATTCCTAGCTTCAATATATAGACAAAACATATCTTGCCAAAGAAATATCCAATCGGCAGAAAGTTAATTACAGCCTCATTAAAACTAAAACATTTGGATGAATAAGCTGGAAGAGCCCAGACGTGTAAGAACCGCTTCACCAAATACCGAAACCGAGAAACAAAGCCTTAGCTGGGGAATCAAGCCCCGAAATGGCAGACGACATTATCCGCCTGTCCTACAGTAGAACAAGTCGGCCCGTCCGACAACTTTAAGCTAATGCCATCAGGGACCTGGCAGAACGACCTCAGTTCCTCCATGGACATAGAGGCCACAAGGCTGCTCGCAGTAGGCGACTCCCAACTAGACCCCTTCCTGCACCCAACCTGATTGGTGGAAATCTCCTCTTGACCTCTCGTCATTCTACAGGGAAATAAAGAACGGGGATCAACTCAAATATCTCTTGGCAAATCAATAAGCAAGACCAACACCCTAGACTGAGGAGCTTCCCGAAAACCATTAGGACACACCCAAGAATGAGTACACCCCAAAACGCTACATACAACTCCGTCGTCAGAATCTTACCGATAATTGAAAAGCATGCATCCATAAATGGGTATATCCCAAACGACGTGTACAGTTCCGTCGTTGGAACCTTACTGGCGATTGAAAAGTGCCCATTCAGAACAATCCTTACAAATGAAATCAAAAGTAAAAACCCACCAGGAGATTGAGAATGGTCCGAAATTTTCAGCGGCTCCTTTACCAAAACCTTCAAGAGGGTTGCAGACCCTCGAAGGATTCTTGGGTGAAAAGTCTTAGGCAAAAAGTTTTTGAATAGCGACAAAGAAAATAATGCTTGCACCCCTATCCCTATATAGGGCAAGGCGAGAACATACGCATTAAACGCATCGATAGGCTAGCCACAATATCATGAGACGTGCTCCTCTTTTCCCATGCCTGATATTCATAACACGTTTTGTCTTCCAAGACATCCAAGCGCTCCGCCCTTAGGATATATCGACCGCCAAAGCCCAAAGCTTTATGGTCCTAAGTCTGCCTGGATGCTGGGCCCCGCGATTTGCATTTCAAGACGGCCTAGGCCCATTAGCCATGTGAAATACAACAGGCAACCCTAGCCGACATACACAGAAATAAGGGAATATAGAAAGTTTTGTGCACAAGTATGCCCAAAAACCAAATCTTATTAAAGTGTGCTAATAAGCATCAGTGGTTACACAAAACAAAAACAAATGCGTCCAAACAACCATGATAGATCCATTACAAATACGTCCAAGCAACCATGCCAGACTGATCGTCAAAAAAAAAAAAAAACAAAGAAAAAGAAGAGTTTGAGACACTTCACTTTGAACGCTTTCCAGAGACGCTTTGCTTGAAGGCTCTCATTCTCTAAGCCCTATACCTTGATCACTGCAACTCTAGAGGGCGCCAGAATAAGGGGGCACCTGGCCTTAGCCCATGGCCCTGGAAAGGTGATGTTGGCATAGTTAGGCCTCCCATTTAGGACACCTAATAGGTCAACACAGACATCACCTTCAAACACACAATATCCATTAACGACGAATAATTGTAGAGACTTCTAAAAGCCTCCCTCCATAACTTCTCCACCTTCGTCGGCCTATGGACGCGGGTGGAGGAAGAAATCACAGTAGTGAAGAGAGGCTTTATGTAACAGAAGATGAATCAATTGGCAACTTCATAAGCTTCGGAGGTTCGACCCCATATATATATATAGGTGGAACCTCAAAAGACGCATTGAATACACCATCGGGACATCACATGTCATTGACCCATTAGAACATATGCGCATTAATAATCTATAATTCTCCATACTTTGGGTCCCAAAACACAGTATTTTTCTCCTACTAGAATAGCATGATCCTCCAGTCGAAGAAAGGGTGGGGGGGGGGGGCGCCTAAACCCGCTAATCAATAGGCCTTGCGCCCGCGCAGGCCCATCACATGAAGCGGTCCAAGGCAGCCCATTATATTAAAACCACAGGGAAACCGACCAGACGATACAGTCTTAGAACCCATCTAGGGTCCTGAGTCCCCTAGTCAACTGTCCTATCGCACATGGGAGGTTAGTCGAAAATAAATACGTTAAAGAGAAAATTACGCATAAGACATTTATCCACGGATCTCCCAGTATCCAAATTTGATATGCCTCAAATACATTAATCTTTAACAAGGGAGAATTCGTCTTTGATAAGAAAAGAGAGATCTTATCACCAAAATCATGAGATTATATTTCCTAAAATCAATGACAAATTCAAGTATAAGACACGAACTCCCCACCAAGGGAAAGGTATGCAATCCTAACCGTCAAACTTCCTTTTTCTTTTTCTTCTCCATCATTTTGCTGACTTAAGCATTGGAGAGGCGGTCGACACACCGCCACTAAACCCCCTTTTTATAAGTTATCATTACGTCGTTGATACCCCGAAGACTAGACGAACCAAGTACCGACACCAACATCATGGGCAATCAAAACACGCATCTTGAGTTTTCTAAGCCTGGCCCAATTTTGAAATTCAGGTGGCCTGCTTGTCTGTGTTGTTAAGTTGGTCTGACTTGTGCATTCTTAATTTGAATCAGCTCCAAGTTTCCAACCACTATGACAAGTCTTATGCTAGGTGTAGGAAAATGGAACCTTTTTTCAGGTTGCAATGTCTTCGTTGTTTCATTACTTTATTTATTTATTTTTTTTCTGAAATCATGAATGGAATTATTGTGACAACAACCATTCTATTTTCCAAGGTACAAATATCTTGACCCTCATGTTTTCACGAAGAAAAACAAAGTTCAAGGAAAATGACTTCTTAAGTGATACATATACTTACATATTATTCTCGGTTCTTCTCTCGGATATTCATATGTGGTGTTTTGGACAATTATGTGAAACCTTTCGCAAACTACTGTCCCCCTTTTTACCATTTCATAATGGATTGGGTTGGGTCAACACACTTTGGCACCCAACCCAGGGCCTAACTCCAACAGATGGATATTCGAGTACTTTGTATTTAGAGCCAATAACATTTCAACTGATAGAAGTTTGAAAATGGGCCTCGCAGCCCACTCAAACTCCAAGGCCAGCAGGCACGCCCATCAAACACTCAGCCTTTGACGCACCTCAAAGATGGTATGCCCAAATTCAGCAAATTTTCAAAGTGCCTAAGCAGGGTAATCGAGAAGGCCTTACATTCTCGCAAATCAAACTAAATCTCATCGATAAGGGTATTGAATAATCCCACAACATATTATCTGCAAATCCAACTAAATCTCACCAAGAAGGAAAATAAGATAATTCACTATATAACAACCATCCTCGCAGATCGCTTCATCCCACCAATGAGGAAGAAAGATAATTCTAAATAAACTGCTCTTTCAATATTCCTAATCGAGTTCGATACCGATAAAAGCAAGAAATATCTCGTCCAATGGGAAAGAATCCTAATCACCATCAAACTGGGAAAACATATACTAAATACCAGGTCACCTCATCTGTGAAAGGTACGCAAAAACATTTGCCCTGGGCGCCTTATCTTTTCTCGCCGAGGAACTGACTTAGGCATCGGAGCGGCCACGAGCGAAGCCCCCGCCGACCCTTCTTCTTTCTTGTCTTTGCAGAGGAGTGCCACATCCAGAGTTTCCATGCACTGGGCCGGTGTTACATCTGTAGCTCAGACAAATTCAAAGAAGAATTTAAATTCACCCAAAGCCCTCAACACGCCCACTTTTACCCATGAAAGCATCATCAATACATGCCGCCTGGTGGAACGACAAAGCCTTGACAAATAAAGATCGATCTCTCACATCGACATGGTATCAACCCGAACACAAGCAGAGCAACGCCAATCCACCAAGGATGCAAGACCCGACAGCGACAAAGAACAACAGGACCTCCCCGCTGTTGGTTATGCAAACCAACACAAACGAGGTGGAAGCACTCCGCCTCACCAACCAACGCCTGATAGGAGAATTGTGAGCAACTCACTGTGCGTATGCAACCCACAGAGGCATCGACAAGCTCGAAGGTCACAACTTCTTCCCCATGAAGGGCAACATAATCTCGACATTCCCTAAGGTGCCGGGAACATAAGCAGAGTCCGAATGAGCCAGGGGGCAGGACCGCACCAAATTCTCAGAGATGAGGGAACGGTTTGACACTCTGAGGATATGATCGGGAATGAAGAACCACACACCCCTCACCAGAGCAGAGAGCAATCACGGAGCAGAGGTTCAAGAGCCTCCAAAGAACTCAAGAAACAGAAGTGAAGTGGTAAGGATCGAGCTCCTCGATACTATGGACACCTCGAAGGTAACGCACTCGAGTCACCGTCACTACGAGGTGCTCCTAATTTCCCCTTCCGCCAAGTTCGTAATGCCACAAATTGAAGCTGCTCGATGGTGCCAGAGATCCCGTCAATCATCTCAACACTTAAAAGAATCAAATGGAGTTGTATGGGTATCAAGACCTTGTGCGATGCAGAGCCTTCACTATCACATTAAAAGGCCCAGCCTTGGCCTGGTTTAACAGGCTTTCGCCTTCATCAATCTCCTCATTCAAAGAGCTATCCATCGGAGCTCGTCTCACTTCATTGGAGCCGTGGACGTATATAGAAAGCCATTGCTACCATCTATCAATTCATAAAGCAAAGCTCGCAGGAGAGCCTGAGGTCCTATGTTCAAAGGTTCAACGCAGTCTCTAAAGGTAGATATACCTGACGAAAAGTTTGTGATCAACATTCATTGTTGATTAGTGGGCGCTACTGAAGATTCTGATGTTTTCCATCTCTAAAAATCCTCAAGCAAGCATGGCTGAGGTGCTCGCAAAAGCGGAGAAGTACATCAATGGCGAAGAAGCCTCATATCTAAAAGGAGCTCCTCCACCCATAAAGAAAAAGCGACTGATAAGCCGACGAGAACGGAGTCTCAAAAGACAAGCGACCGAGAGGTCTCCAAAGAAAGACGGAGAACTAGCCCCGAAAAGGCAAACCTCGAGATCGTCCCGCCCACCAACCTGAGAGACGACAACGCTATTCACCCGCCTGCCTTCCACCTTACCGTACCCCCGTATCTCAAGTCCTCGCGAAGTGCGAAACGAACAGCCATCGAGGTGGCCAACTCAATGAAGTCGTGACCGCCATAAGAGACAATATTGTGTACAGTTCCATAGAGACTATGGACACCGCACGATGATCGCATACGCCAAGAAGGGAAAGAGAGTACTTACCACGGCGTGGTATCTCCGACGCTCATAGCCCCGAAAATCGCTCAAAACCATGTTCGCCAAAGAACGCACCACCACCTCGACAGACAACAACTCAGCACCAATAGCCTCTAGGGGAAATCCATGTGATATCTGAGGATTCAGAGAGGGAATCCAACAAATTAGCAGTCATCTGCTAAGAAGATCGTGTCAAGAGAGGTAGTGGAACAGGCTGTGTCCAACCGCTTCGGGCCGAACATACATCCATAACGTTCTCGACAGATCCGAAGGATGCCAGCGACCCCCATGACGCACTTTGGTACTGAAAGGGAAGCAGGCCAAATAAAACGTCCATCGAGTCCTAGTTGACAACGGGAGTTCAACTAACATCATCTTCGCCCCGGCCTTCGATAAGATGGGCATCGGAAGGGAGAAATGGAACCCGGCCGCTGACTCCATTTGCCAGGATTCTCCTGCGAGTGCAAGCATACCCTCGGGCTCAATATAACTAGTGCTCACCTCGAGATCCTCTACGCTGTGCAACGACGACAAATGAGATTCCTCATCGTAGACGCCGCATCCGCTATAATAGTTGTTAGGCGTAATCTCTCTCAATGCAATAAAAGTCATTCCCTCCGCTACTAAATGATGACTAAGTTTCCTACCGTAGTTTTAGTAGGAATGGTTCGAGGAGACCAACGCGGCCGTGAGAATGCTATCAAAGATCCATGAAACAGAAGGCGGTCGATAACATATACCTGGACGAGCTCGACACGCGCGACGAGGTGCTCACCCGACCTGAGCCCTCGAAGAGCCGGAACTTGTATCGCTGGGATGATCTAATTCCGAACACCTCACCTACATCGGCTCTAAGCTGGCAGAGGACCTCAAAAGCTCTCTCACTCGTTTTCTGAGACAGAACAAAGATGTCTTCGCATGGAAGAGATGCATACTTCGGAGGATCGACCCCACGCAATCACACATGTCGAATCGTCGCCCATCCTTCAAGCTACCAAACAAAAGCCGAAGCCGCACCAAAAAGGCAAAAGCGATCAATGAGGAGGTCGACAAACTCCTCCAAGCAGGAGCAATCAGAGAGGTGGAATATCCTGAATGGTTAGCCAACGCCGTGACTTGCCGTGCGAACGGCAAGGAAGCGACTCGTGACGACTTCACCGATGTCAGAGTACGCCTAAAAGACAAGCTTCCCTTTGCCAAGCATCAACCTCATCGTGGATGCCACCGCCGCCTCAACTTCTCGCGATGGACGCTCCGCCACAAACCGCATCAACATGGACCCGCACGACCAAGAAAAGACCTCGTCGGGTCACAACACAGGAACCTATCATATCGTGGTGATGGCCTGTGGGCTCAAGAACGCAGGAGCTACCTATCAAAGGCTGGTGAACAGGATGTTCCAGAAGCAGATAGGAACAACCATGGAGGTGTACATAGATGACATGCTGGTAAAATCCCCTATTGCCAAGCTCCATATAGCACATATGTCCGAGGCGTTCCAGATCCTGAGAGAGTACAACATGAAGCTGAATCCAGCCAAGTGCGCCTTCAGAGTATCAGCCGGAAAATTCCTAGGTTTCATAGTCAACAACCGAGGAATTGAGGCAAATCCGCATGCACAAAGGTTGTGCCCGATACATGCCATCGCGCCCTCGCATAAAGGAGGTCCAAAGGCTCACTCCAGAAGGATCGTCGCTGCCCGATTCGCATCCGTGGCGAGCGAGCAAGTGTCACCTTTTCTTCCAAGTTTTAAAGAAGGTCATCAATGGGATACGGCGCTAAGAAGCATTCTCGCATTGAAAATACATTCAGCTCCCCCATTCGTAAGCCCCGCTGAAGGAGCTCCTCACTTTATACTTAGTCAAGCTTCAGACTTCGACCTCATTGTCTCTCACAAAGGACAAAGACCGAGTACAACACCTGGGCCATTATTGCGCGAGCTCGAGAGGAGCGTGAGAGAGGTATCCAAGGATGGAAAACTGACCTGCATTAGTAACTCAGATCTCTAAGCTCCGCCTTACTGTGCTCATACCATAGAAGTTCCAAATGTAATATCCTCATACAAGTGTTACATAAGCCGAGACCTCAGGAAGGCCGGCGAAGGGTCATAGAGCTAAGCCGAAGTTCGACATCGATATAAACCAAAATCGCACAAAGGGCGTGTTCTGCACTTCGCCATGGAATTCATCTCAAGAGAGCCCGCGAGAACGCTCAAAGTCGATCGACCTCCCTATCCGGAAACCCCATGGACGGGCCACAAACGCACAAGGAAGCGGAGCCGGTCTAATCCTGACCTCCCCAGAGGGTATAGATATTGAGTACGCGCTCAGATTCAAATTCCAAGCCTCCAACAACGAGGCCGAATATGAGGCCGTCATAGCAGGCCTCAACCTCGCCCATTCATTGGAAATTGACCAAATTAGAGGTTCACAATGACCCACCGGTAAAGACAAATAAGATACCCACGAGGCCGTGCCGGTGAATGATCCAAGTACTTTCAAAAAGGGTATGGGATTTAATGAAAAAGTTCGTGCTGGTCCAGGTCAGACATATCCCCAGAACAGAGAACTCCCGAGCCAATGCCTTGGCAAAACTAGCGACAACTTCACAGGAAGACCTCAGCAGGTCAACGCCTGTCGAATACCTTACAAAGCCTTCTATAGATCTCTGTGGCATGGAAGTTGCCTCCAATCGTCCAGTCAGCTGGATGGACCCCATTTGGGATTACATACCGCACGGACGCTTACCCGATCGACCAAAAGAAGCATCTAAAATTGGGATTCCAGGTCGCCGATTCACTTCAATCATAGGGAAGCCTTTACAAGGTTTCTTCACACCTATCCTTGGCGCATCGCAGAAAAGACACCTAATTATGTGCTATGGGAAGTATGAAGGTGTATGCGGAAATTATATCTGAGTTCGCATTAGCAGTGGAAGGTCTTAAGGCGGATACCATCGCCCATTATACTAAAGACGCAATCGACCTGGTCAGGAAATGCAAGATCTGCCAGGAGCATGCCAAGATCTCTCGCTCCTTAATCTAAGCCTCCTACATCAATCACAAGCCCCGGCCTAACAACCGGGTTTGGACATTCGACCTCGCCTGACCGGGAAGGGCCAATGCAAATTCATCATCACAAAGATTACTTCATCAAGTGGGTTTCGAGGCAACCTTGGCCAATCACGTAACAAAAGATACACAATTTTGTGTGGCGAGCCATAATATGCAGGTTTGGTATCCCAAGAGCCCTGGTATCAGACAATGGAAAGAAATTTGATAACGCCAAGTTCAGAGATTTTTGTGTCGAGCTCAAAATTAAGAATTATTACTCATCCCCAAAGACATCCGCGCCTAATGGTCGTGTCACCATCTAAACCTCATGGGCCGTATTGAAAGCACCAAATTGGAAGATCTTAAAGGCAAATGGGCAGAATACCTCCCTGAGGTGTTATGGGCTTACAGGACTACGCACAAGTCAGCAACCCAGGAAACCCTATTCGCCCCAGCCTTGCATCGGGGCAAGAGCCCCCGTCGAGGCCCGTTAAAGTCCCCAAGGATCGAGCCGCAACAATGGAACACACGACCAGGCTCTCCGCCTAAATTTGGACCTCTTAGATGAAAAGCGTGAGCAGGTCCTAAGGCGCACGGAAGATTACCAAAGGAAGACGGCGAGGTATTATAACCAAAAGGTCAAACCCAGGAGCTACATGCCAGGTGACCTAGTCTTGAAAAAGCTCCTACCAACAAGGAAGAATCCAGCACGGAAAACTAAATTTAACCGAAGGCCCTTTACATCATATCCCGCCATCGACCGGGCAATTACGAAGCCGCGACAGGAGGGAAAATTCTACATCATGCTTGGAATGCGGAACACACAGCAAGTACAAGAAACCTCGCTTGTAATCTTAAACAAGCATTATCAATTACGACGACGAGCGCTTATCGCTATTTTTTTAGATCGCCTCAAATAAAACATATAATGATCGTAAAAAATTACATACACAGAATGAAAAGGTTCATGATCAAAAGTGAAAGTCTCTTTATTCCAATCAAATTACATTCAATTACAACTCAGTGTCATCCAAGACACTTCTATACACGCATGCGCCCCTCAAAAAAAAAAAATCCCTTAAGAAGGAAAGAGGAAAGGAAACGATGAAAATAAAGAGAAGAAGTATGCAGAGGGAAAGAGAAGAAGAAGAACATAGAGGTGGAAAAGAGGAGAAGAAGAAAAAATGAATGGAAAGAGTTTGTGCGAAAGGAAAGAAAAAAGGAAGAATGAGATGTGGAAGAAAATAAGAAAGGAAGGAAGAGAGAATGAAAGAGAAGAAGAAATAGAAGAAAGGAGAGGAAGAAAAAAAAGAACAGAAAATAGAGAAAGCGGCACAAGAAATGTACCGCTCCTCTCGACGATTCCTTGTACGGTCAGGGAACATAACTCCCATAAAGGGAGACAGAAAACACAACTCCCACAAGCAAAGGTCCAACAAACCCAACTTAATCTTCAGCGGATCCTCGTGAAGACGATCAAACCTCGACGCTCAATTCACGGTATTTATTACACACCCGAAGGGCGTGACTCCAAAGTATGGGTTCCATAGCAACGGAGCCGCCATTTATAAGAAGGCCAAAGCACTCGGAAATTCGCGCAATCGTTTCCAATTCTCCATGAACGACAAAGACACTCAGATCTTCCAAAAAAGATCGGGAGTCGACCGCCACAGTCGCCCATTGGAAAGCTCGACCGCTTCAACTCAAAGCATGCAATGGAGCCGCCTACCAGTAGATAGCCCATCGAGCCTCAACAACTTAGTTTTGACGAGCTCGACTGAGGCGAGTTAGCCCAGGAACTAGTTCAGCTCAGGTTTTTCAGCCCACAAGGCCTCGCCTCGGAGCTCCTGAGTTTCGCCTGACAGTTCGACTACTTTGTACGTGCCACGCAGCCCTAAGAGTCAATCACCAAAGCCACCACAAGGCCTCAACGCCCTGAGCCCGCAAGATTCACTGACGAGAGTTCCACTAATTCTGACAGGCGCAAACAAGATCACTCAACTTTCAGTTTTCACCACAAGGTCTCAACAAAGATCTGAGCTCAAGAGCCTGGGCCAATGGTCACTACTCCGCACAAACCATGCAAACAAGAGAGTCAAATCACTGTGTTTTCACCACAAAGCTCAAATACTGGAGCCCAAGAGCTCACACTGGGGCCGACTACTCTACAAAGGCCATGCGCCTCAAGAGTCGCTTCAAACAAGCCACCACAGCCTCGGGTCGAGCCCAAAGAGGCTCATTGACGAAAGTTCGACTACTCGCACAAAGCATGCAGCCCCAAGAGTAAGTCTGGGCCGAAGCCACCACAAGGCCTCGCCGCCCTGAGCTCCGCATACTCGCCTTGACGAGTCTCGACCACTCCGTGACAGCCACGCACTAAGAGTCACTCAACCAGCCAAACCCACAAGGCCCAAAGCCCTGAGCCCGCAGCTCACTGACGGCCGACATACTCCAGACAAAGATGCAATTCAAGAGTCATTCAAACAAGCCACCCCACAAGGTCTCGGCCGCTCGGCTTCCAGTGAGCTCGCTTGACGAGTCTGACTACTGCAGACAAAGCAAATGTAAGAGTCGCCCCAAACAAAGCTTTTCAACCCACAAGGCCTCGGGCCGAGCCCAAGAAATTTCACAGACGAGTTCACTATTTCCGTGACAGCCATGCAAAACTAAGAGAGTTCATTTAGCTCAGGCTTCTGGTACCCTCATTAAGGCTCACCCGGAGCCCAAAGAGCTCAACTTGACGAGTTCGACCACTCGCACAGCCACGCAGCCCTAAGAGTCGGGCTCACCAAGCTGTACCCCACAAGGCCCGCCGCCTCGAGCCCGCAGCTCGGGCCTCGACGAGTTCGACTACTCCGCACAGCCATGCAATCTAAGAGTCATCACCAGTTTTCAAACACCCCACAAGGCCCGCCGCTCCGAGCCCAGAGGCTCGCTTTGACGAGTTCGACCACTCCACACAACCACGCAGCCTAAGAGTCACCTGGCCAGTGCCTTCTCACAAGGCCGAGGTGAGCGCCAGCCTTAATACCGCTGACGCAGTTCGACCACTCCCACAGCCATGCAACTTAAGAGCCGGGCTTCACCAAGCAAACACAAGGCCTCGGGGCCTAGAGCCTAGTAGCTCACTGACGAGTTCGACTATCAAGACAGCTATGCGTACGAAGAGTCGCTTCCAACAAGCCACCACAAGGCCTCAACGCCAGCCCGTGAGCTTAGTTTGACGTAGTTCTGATCACCCGGCATGCTTTCATGTGTGCCTGGCGAGCTGACGGGCCAGTTATTCACCCCACAAGTCCTCAAGACCAAGCTCACCAGCCTCGGGCTGACGAGCTCGACCACTTCCGCACAAAGCCACGCGCCTAAGAGCCGATCAACAAAGAGGCGTCTAGGAACCCAGCCAATTTGAAAGATCAACTGCTCAATTCAAACCATACAACCCAGGAGCTGCTCAACCCAAACGCTCAACTCAGGCTATGCAGCCAAGAAATTAGTTCGGGCTTACGCAGAATAAATACAAATTCAGAGATCAATCACATCTAAAACCATGTTCAGAGCTGCCAACCTAAACGCTGCAACTCAAAGCAGGAAGAAATTAGTTCGGGCCTATGAACAAATACATATGGAGACAAAAGTGGTAAAAAAAAAATAACACTAATTAAGGAGGCACATATGTCCCGGGTCCTGTGCCATCAAAAATAAATAAAATAAAAATCAACGTCGGGCAAGCGAAGAGGTGCACGGGAGATCAGGCATCGAAGGGAGTGAGCTCACGGTGTCCCATTTTTAATAGTCAAGCAGAGAGGGACTCACCTCCTCGTCGCCAGGGGATGTCAAGGTTTAAGTCCGTGTCCGGGTAGTAATAGCAAAGCCTTCAAAGGCAATGACGTGACCCAACCCGGATCTCATTCTAGACTCTCTAACCGGTGGCCACGTCGGGCACCCCAACGAACTTCTCTTAAACTCAATTCATCGAGCAAAGCGGCATGAGCGAACCCTTTTAATTATTCTCCTAAACCTTTCTTTAGACTCTATTGCAAAAACAAACGCTTAGTTTGTGTTTGATTTAAACTTTATTCTCTTCTGAAAAAGAAAAATTTTTGCTATATAACGACTATAAAATGGATGAGCTTCAAAATCCCAAACGTGTATAAAATACACTTAATTTTATCTCAATATCAAACACTTCAACAACTTGACAAAGAAATTCATAGAGTTTCAATCGTACCTCATAATTTAGAACACAAATGACTTTTCTCCCAAACATTTACCATAAAATGAGGTTATCACTCTACATAAAGGTTACAATATTCACATACAAAATGTAAAATGATTGTGCCATGTATTTTCATTATCCAAAAGGTAAAATAAAAGACTTAAAAGATAGTTTGTCTTTAATGCTCCGAATCTATGGAGGAACTTTTACTCTGATTACCCATGCCTACACCTGTAATATTGTTACAATAACATAAAGAGTAATGAGCTATTACGTACTCTTCGCTGAATACTATACAAGGCAACTCTCATCATTTATTACAAGTAGTAATAATGGATCTCATGTATAAAATAATTACATTAGAATTTAATGTACAATTTTCTGAAGAACTCAATTTCATGGCACCATACACGAATGCTCCCTGTAATGCCAAATAAATCTCAAACTTATGGTGACTAAGCTTTAATGCTCCATCGCGTAGTACCAATGGAAACTCAATATCCAAGTTTCTTATCTACTAGACACGAATTCTCCTCAGGTTATAGCACTCATCTATGTTCTCCATTAGTAACCAAGACATAAGGGAAATATCTCAACTCAAACTCTATACTTCATCAATCCATGATAATAAGTTCAAATAATGAATTTCCAATAGTAACTCAAGGAGACAACATTGAATTAACTCAAGTAAAAATTTCAGCATTTACTATTTTAAAAGTAAAGCTTATAATTAAAGTTCTCAAGTACTCACATGCTTTTAATACAGTAGGCATCGTCTCATTTCATGACGTCTCACGATGGCGCCTATGTGTCATTTTAAACTCTAATTAGAAATGACAAAATCTCACTTGAGAAACGATTTACTAATCACACTTGACATAGTCACATTGTTTTGGCTATAACTTTGTCAATCGTTTTTTTTTTTTTTCACCTAAACTCGGCGTACGAGTTTATCTTTGATCCAATCACTAAAATTCCAATTTATTTTGAAAAGTCTTGGGTTAGGACCTCTAGGATCGTTCCCATATGGTTCGTTCGGTCTCGGAAAATTGAAAACGAAAAAGTAATAAATGAGTAGTGCCTTTTGACCCAAAAAAAACAGTATGCAAAACCGAGCGTCATTTCATCTATTAGCTTTCCTAGGCCTTCCTTGTATCTCATAACTAAGTCACGAGTTTCGTCAAAATTCCACTCGTAGAAAAGTTACTTGATTTCCTCACTTCACTCACTTTTATGGGTGATTTTGGGTGACTAAGGGCACCTAACGTTATTTCTTGATTTCTCTACCTTACATATGCCTAATTATGCTCATATAATGCTTTAGAATGCATCGAACATGTGGCGAGTCATAATAATCTCAAATGTCCTTCAACTAAGCTCAAAGAGGACATTTACTCTATTCAAACTTCAAGTTGTGTTCCTAATGCTTTCTAGTAAGTGTGGGGCAGCCCATAAGCATCATACAAGCTCAAAATGGACCCGAACTTATGTGGGATTTCACGACTCCGCTTTAGCGTGACTCACTCGACACGCATTCACTTTCTTTCATTTTCTAAGCCATTTGAGAGTTGATTTTTCATCACTACATATTAACTAATTTTGGCTTTTAAACTTAAGCTTAACTCATGCATTATTCAAGAATCAACAAGATTAATTCTCTCTCGGTTGGCGTGAACCTACCATGCTGAAGTATCATTTACAAAGCTCTAAATTTCCACTTTGTTGACTCATTGAAACGAAATCTGAAGCATTTAGCATCTTTAGATAACTTAATAGCCAAATATCAAACAAATATGAGTTTGTCTACCCAACCCTAACAATACAAACTACCATGATCTCATCAATCCCATATTTCAAATTCATCACAAAATACTCCTCAAACATCACACGAAACAAAAACCCAGTAACTATCTCATCAACCAACAACAAATCATCAATTTGCTCAAGAGTAATCTTGGTCAAAGCTTAGTACCTTCTCTTGCTTTGTTTGAACTCTAAGATTGATTCTCAAACATGCTCTGGTGATGTTGTGGCTTAATTGAAACTTCAAAGAAAAAAATCAAAGCTTAGTCTTGGAGGCTTCTTCCTTGGATGCGAATTCCTATCACAGATTCTCTCAACTTGCTTTACCTTTGCTTTGCCAAAAAAATAAAAGATTTTGTTCCTAAGTGGTGTGAATCTCTCCTCTTTTCACGACCACTGCATGTTCATAATTTAAAGTTCTCCTAATACCTCCCATATCCTCCACTTGCCTCGTTGCCTCTCTCATAACACTCAACAACTAAAAGCTCTTTAAAAGACACTTTGGTAACTTTACTTCAAGTGATCTAACACTTTAATTAATGAATGACATGAGTCACTCCACTTATATCTCTCTTTTCATTGGCTCATTAATATATTTATAAATAGTGAACCACTAACTAATTTCATTATGGTATAAACACTCATACCAATTTAATTAAATCAAAAGCCCGGCGAGATTGAATCATTCTTTTGAGACTTTAATTCGATTTAAATTCCATCGCTCTCTAAATTCATATCTTTTATTCCATCGTCTCAATAACTCATTCTCGTGATAATAGAATTTAAGCATTAATTTAATTATAACACTAATGATTCCTTAAAAATCATGGTACTGCTAATAGGAGGAGGTTTACGAGCCCGAAGCCACCCAACCATTGAGTCAGGAGCCTCATCCACTGCCCGATCTTCTATAACTTCATCCGTGAGCAACTGGGTTACTTGTTGATGAAGATCCTCACGCTGGCCCGCGAGCGCTCCTCAGTCGGGCGTTCCGCGAGTTTGCGACCTCTCTCGGAGGCCTCCCGCGGCCGAGCCAGATCCGGCGGCGGCGGAATCTTATCAGCGCGAGTTCATCTTTGACCCGCAGCAGCTCTTCGGCGCCCAGACTCCGCGGCTCGCGCCACAGGATGTAAGAAGTTCATCCCCCAACCATCTGACTCATCTTGAATGGCTAGACCGATCCACTGGTCTCTAACGATCATTTATTAAAGGCCTCTGACTCACCGAGACCTCCGAAGCTGTATGGCTCAGTGTTTGAGGCCTCATTCTTCTCTACCTCGACCCGGGGCGGGTGATGACCAGGTGACCACTTCGTCAGTTTAGTTCACCCACCTCTTCTCGATCATCTGGCGCTGATCCACGATTGATCCATCGAGTGTAAGTGTGACCACCTCGTGCTGTAACCTGAATAAACAAGTTATAGTTTCAATTGCTTTGACTCTTTAAAATAAACAGCCACGTGATGAGATCAGCATCTAACCACAGGATCGACACCTAGCACCGGTCGAGAAATCGGACAAGACATAGAAGACTTCAAAGGCGACCCCACGGAGGATAGAGTCAAAGCTTCCTTATGACGACGAGCGAGCCTCTTGAGATCATAATCTTTGGGATGGATGAGACGGCGCCGGCGCTGGCTCGTTGAGGGCGAAAGAGTCGTGCATCCTCGCGGTTTGGAACCCTTCCTCTTGACTCTTGACCTCGGGGGTGGCTTGCGCTTTCTTGCGGGGAGGATTCAAAGCGTGATGGGCGTATTTGCCCACATTGGCATTTGCTTTCGGCGACCCTCGAGAAAAGCCTTTTACCTTTACAGCGGACCCAAGATGGGATTACGTGCTCGAAGCTTTAGGAATGACCGGGCGTGGCTGTCTGCCTCGTGCTCGAGACGTGGGTAGGGGAAGATGAAAGCATGATTTGAGCACTTGTCCCCGGGCCCAGGTCGGTCTTTCGAAAGCGAGTCAAGGTTTTGGTTTCACGCTCACCGGGACTTAGAGACGGCGTCTCCACCCGAGCCAGAAGCTCTCCTTTGGTGGGCTTGGCAGCGGAAGGCCCGATGGGAAAGACTTTCATAGTGGAAGGAGGCGAAGGCCTCAAAGCAATGAAGCCCGGGGCGACCTCGAGGCTCGGGGCTGGGAATATCCTAACCCGATCGAGCTGCAGCTGGGACGGGGGACCTAGAAGCGGCCTGGCGCTTTGAGCGTCATCTTGGTGAGATCGGTCGAGCACACGAGGGGCACGTAGGCAATCTGGAGGCCAGGGCGCCTCTGATGACCTCATAAAGACGATACCAAAAACAAAGCGACACTCACGTATATTCTCGGGGGTGGTCTAAGCAATCGGAATGCCCAGGGTGTCGTCCTTGTCAAGTGGGTCATACTCCCAATTGCGGCCGCTGACAAAGAAGTAGCGTTCCTTCCAAAGCCTGTGAGAGGAGGGAAGATTGGAAATCACCAGAGAAGCGCCAATACGCCTGGAAAAATAGAGGAAGCCCTCGGCAGTTTCCTTCGCGTTAAAAAGATAAAGGAATGACTATCACTTTGGGAACACTAAGCCCCATCCTAAAAGAGAAAACCAATAGACAAACCAAAAATACCCTAGCCATTGGGCGAAAGTTAAGAGAAGGGCAGACGTTGAAGTCTTTGAAACCCGCACCCAGGAAGGGATGTAGAGGGAGGCGAAGACCATTATCGAAGCTACTTGAAGAAGCATACCATCTTAGATGCTGAAAACCACATAGGAGGTCGAGAACATCGGGGGACCCGGACTCGGACCTTGAGAAGTGTGCGCTGGCGGTGGCCACCTCGAGGGACCAGCCTTGCGCTGGGCCCACGATAAAGTGATGCGAGCGGCGGATTTTAGGTATTCGACCCCCGAGGATGCCAATGCGGTCTACTCTCCCCCCTTACCCTTGTCCAAAGGAAAATGGGGCACCCCTGGAGCATCTCGAGGATTGACCGGTCGGCAGATCGGAGCGTATTCGTTCATGAAGCGAGTAACGATCGAGAAGAGTCACCTCAATGTCGGAGAAGAAGAGCGACCAGGACCCATGTGATGGATGAGGCAGCTTGGTCGACTCAACAACGCCTCGGCCTGTCGCCCAGGAATAGACACAGGCGAGTGGTCGGGAATAACATGGAAGAAGCTATCTCAGGAAAGACGCCAGAAAAGGACTTTGTACAAAAGGTTTAGATGGAAATTAAGGAAGAGGGAAATCCGAACTCGTTAAAAGCGAAGAAAAGATCGAGGCACCTGAGAGCGAGAGGATGTGCGAAGAAAGCGAAGAAAAGCGAAAGAAATTAGGAGAAATGGCGCAAAAACCGAGAAGAATCGGCATCCCATTGCCATGAAGGCACATTATAACGTGGCCGGCGCGCCGCCCGCCGACCACGGCGGACACGTAAAATTGCATTCGATATAAGCGTTCTGACCCTTGCCCACACACACCGTACCACCGTGGTGAAATGGCGATATGGTTTGAAAAATGGGCTCGCGAGGCCCACTCGTCAAACCGAGGAAGAGTCGCCCATTACGAAACACTCGGGCCTTTGGCCTTGATGATATGAGCGTCATGCCGGCCCGGCCCAGGTTATGGGTAATCGAAGGCCCACGATACGAAAATCAAACTAAATCTCATCGATAAGGAAATAGAATAATCTGATATAACTTATATTATACACCAAATCTAGTAACGCTAAATCTCACGGCCAAGGAAAATAAAGATAATTCACGATATAACGGCTCATCTGCGGATCAAGCGGGATCCGCTGATGAGGAAAGATAAATTACAAATAAGCTGGCTTTCTTTAGGCATTTCACTGTCGAGTTCGTCAGATAAAAAAGCGAATATCTCGATCGATGGGAAAGAATCACAATCACCATCGACTAGAGGAAAACTTATACACTATAAATACTAAATTCGCGTAGGTGAAAGAGTGCATGAAAACATTTGCCCTCTACTTGGTCTATCTTTCTGCCGTGGCCCGAACGCTAGGCGTCGGAGCGCGCGGGGCGGCTTTGCCGACCGCTTGCTTCTTTTCTTTGTCTTTGCGGAGAGTCTGGCGTCAGTGCGCACACCAGCGGTTGCCACATCGACGCCTGCAGCCGGCGGTGCAGCATCAGAGCGCAGGAGCCAAAGTAATGGCCAGTGGGAGCCGATACCCTCGACACGTTAGGCCCAGGTCCAGTTTGAAAAAAGCATCATTAGTTTCAACAATGGTTAACATAACACGACTTTCCAATATTAAACCATGTATCGGATATATAATGAAATGTTGAATGCTACCAATTTTTCATCATCGATGTTTTTTAATATTTAATTATTTATATTCATATTAGTTAAAAGAAATACTATATTATATTTATCTAGTTTGAAAAATAATAATATTTTGTCTAATTTTAATTTTTAAAATTATATCATAATACCATCGAACATATATATGAGATGATTGATTGAAGTATTTCCTAATTTAATCAGTAGTTTCGAGTTCAAGTCTTAAAAATACAGTTATATATTATAGTAAAGTTTTATCATTTTTATGATCTCCTTCTACTCGTAATCATGTATATGTGCAAACTCGCACAAGACATCTCGAAAAATAAATCATATGATAATAAACATTTAATCACTCTAATTAGGCAATATATATCTATCTCTACAAGACATTGCATACAATACTTTTAACAATTTAAGAATCAAATAACCAAAGAAAAAAAAACCGAGAAATCAAGTCAAGTATGTCACCTAAAGCTCCGATGTAATATTACTTATATCAAAACTATATTCTGAATCTTTATACAAATTTTAAAATAAATTTGACAGCGCATTTTTTTGAAAAAATTTGACAACGCATGATAACACATGTCATGTACAACTGTACAAGTCATAGTGCATGCGCGCATGAATCAGTTGAGGCCTCACCTAACATAATAGTCGAATCCCACGCTTCAAGCTGCTATAGTCACGCATTTAATTTTTCAATATAATGTATTTTTTTTTTTCTTAATGAAATAAAAATATATTTGGAGTCAACACTGCTGGCCTCTATAAAAATTAAAATGTCGACACTCCCATGTAATGGATCGCTGACTGCTTACAAAGTCCAAAGCTTATACCGAAAAAGAGAGGCCATCGGCATTCGGCACGCCCAAAACTGTCCCTGTTTATTAATTATGAATTTATTATCAATTTTCTGTTTTCTATTATATAAATTATAGGTACTACAACTACCCACCAGATGGAGACATGCAGACGTACGATTGAGAGAGGCCTCCAAAACCATTGGTAAATGGCTCGAGGATTGGCAACAATTTGAGAGTATTTAGTTCTCAGAGGACATTAAACTACTTAAAATACACTACATAACATCGTGATAACCCTTAAAATATTAAGAGATTATATGAGAAATGGTTCAATTCCTCTTATTGAAACTTTCTTTTCAAAATTTCAGGGAGGCATGAGTCTCTAACAACACATTTGGCTCCGTCCGTATCCTTTCTAAGATCTTCCAAAGGATGGAAGGAAATAATCCTTGATGTGATAAGATTAAGAATGGCTTTCAATAGTCCAATGCACGGCATCACTTGAATGGCTTTAGATAGGGTATGGTGACATAGCAAAGGGGATGGTAGTTTAATGTCAAAGTAATTCTTTCTTTTTTTAAATTACATTAGTAGCTTTTTTTTTTTTTTAAATTATATTAGTAGGTTTTTTTCAAAATAATCATCAAATCTATCTTTCACATGTTTTGAAAACTATATTTAATTGAATGCCATTTAAAAAAATTAGCATTTTAAAATCATATTTATCAACTTCTAATTATAAGATTAATTTAAAAAATATAGTTGAATATTATTTTAATATAATTTTAAATGTGAAAGCGTGTGAATACTAGTTTTGTAATTATTTTGAAAAATAAAGCTACTCATGTAATATATATATATATATATATATATATATATATATATATATTAAATGAATTACATGTGCCTCTAAATGAACCAAGAAAAAAAAACCCTTCAATAATCTAAAATTTATAAATTTAAAATAACTTATTTTCAACATAAATTCCTTATTATAGATGTTTACATGCATGTTTTTTTTTTAAAAACTTAATTTCTACATGAAAATAATAATATTTTTGTCACAATAAAATTAAAAACTGAACAAGGTTAAGTTTTCAAAATGTGACTAAATACTAAAAGGTTTTTTTTAGGCTAAAATAATATATATATATATATATATATATATATATATATATTACTCAAAAAAATGGTATTGCAATTTATAAGCCAAAATGTCATTTGAGGGTGTGGAGAATCAGATTACAGAGATGCCAGTTTGATTCCCTTTTTTAGTGGTTGGTGGCGCATGCGCCTTCACTTGTAAGTCAAAAACCATGGGAAGAAAAGAAGGCGGTCGCCGACAGTAAAACATTACAAAAATTTATAAAGAATAATAAGAAGAAAAGAGAAAAGGGAAAAAACATCTTGAAATTTTTTCAATGATATTTTAGTTATAATAACTAAATTTACTTATCTTCCCTCTCTTTCCAATTCTAGATATGACTTAAAAGTGCATAGAAATCTAAGGTAAATTTAGATGGGTTTTCTTCTTACGGAAAAATTAATATGAGCTGACATGAAAGATAAATGAATCTTACAAAAAATGAATTTAAAATAAATAAAGACTAATTAAAATAAAATATAATGAAGTAAAGTTTAAAAAGGCTCGATTAAAAAAAAATAAAAAGTAAAGTTTAAACGGCACTAAACACGGAATTGAGAACATGGGAGAGTTTTGGGCATATCTAAATTTGTTTTTTTTTAAATTATTAAAATAGCTTAAAAATAAAAATTATTAAAATAGCTTTAAGTTAATACCCACAACAACGGACTACGGTATTACTGTTTATGTGAGTATGATTTTTATTTTCAAATTATTTTAATAATTAAAAAAAAACCATTAATATGCCATATGAAAACTCAGCGGAAAGTATGTAATGATGAAGGCCATTTTGAAATTGGAAATCACTTGTTTGCTTAGGTGGTGTTTGTATTTTTATTAATCTTTAAATATAAGCTTTTGAATTTAATCTTAAAAAAGTCTTAATAAGCATTAAGTATTAAGTTGTTTATTTTTTAATATTGAGTAGTGAGTAGAGATGATAACAAGATAGATTATTTGAGGGTTAAGACCGCTACGCCGTTGTGAGATGAATTAGGTTTAATTGTAATCGGGTTTAAACGGGTTGGGTTTATTTTACCGATTTGAGACCGGGTTCGGGATGGGTTCGGGGTATTGTTACTACAATCCATGGCAGTAATTCCCACAATTATTTTATTTTTATCTTTAATATAAATAATAATAATAATTAGAATGTTTTTTAATAAATAATAATTTATAAAATTCATAATATTTTTATTTTTATAAATCTATATTATTTTAATATAATAAATATAAAAGGTAAATATAAAAAATAAAAATAAAAAATAAAAAATCAAATATAAACGGGACGGGTTTGAGAATTTTCTCATCCTTGTATCCAGCCACCGTCCGTTTAATTTTAAATGAAGACAGTTTAGAAATTGAAAAATAAATGAAGCGAGGGGTCGAGATCGTTTATTACAAATCACGGCTTACTCGTTATCGTCGGCAGTAGTGTGTATTACTAGCATTTTTTTTTATTGAGCAATGATGAAGTTTTTCTTTTTTTAGTGAAAAATGATTTTTTCTGAATAGAAAAAGATAAATATTTTTATTTTTTCTATTAAGAACTTTTTAAAAAAAATTCAGTAATAAGTCATAAAAATTTTAAAAAACAAACGGCTTAACTTTGAAAAGTAAATAACCTAATCTTACGGCTTTCAATAACCTAATATTCTCTACAAATACCCCCAACGCCGTAGTCAGTCCTGTGAAACCTTCTTAGTTCTCCCAATTTCTCTCAGATTTCGAAAGGCAGATCTTATTAGCTCGACATGGCCACCATCCTGTTCGTGAAGGCTAGGCAGATCTTCGACAGCCGTGGCAATCCAACCGTTGAGGTTTGATTTCTAACATATCGATCATCGTTTTCGATGCTTTCCGCGATTCGAACAGATCGGTCGTCACTTTCGATGCTTTCTGTGTAACCCTCGATCCGTGACACTAGCACGTCGATCTGTTTATGTAGTTGGTAGCTTTGATTTGAAGCTGTGTTTGTGAACAGGATATGGTTTCAGCTGTTCTAGTGTCAAAGATTATTATTTATTATCAATAATATAAGATTTATCTGAGCTGAATCAGTCACCGGAACGAGTTAAATTGAGTCATTGACTCGGTTTAGTATCTATTAAGTATTAAGAAACCATTTATTTTTTAATGATTTATAAGGTTATTTCCAAGTATCATTTTAGGGTTTGTATTTATTGTGATTAATTGTAGTACCATGTGATTGATCATTCGCCTGAAATGCGAGGTTTGAAAGTCTCAGATCGGTAGTGTCTGTTGATTTCTAATTTATAACTGGATATGGGGGCTTTGGTGTAGGTGGATGTGGGTCTATCAAATGGTGCCAAGGTTACCGCCGCAGTGCCGAGTGGTGCATCCACAGGTGAGACTCTTATGTTTAACCGTTGTATTAATGATGAATGATCTCTGTCTCTGTGTTCGAGTCTTTCTAATTATTTTTATTGATTTTCAATTGGGGACGCGCCAAATGAAAACCCCTCATCCGTCCGGGAAAAAAAAAAAAGGATTGTTGGATAGGATGGGATAACGAATTCTGTGATTATATGCTTTTTGGATGACTAGGATGGGAGCGAATTCACTATCTCTCAAGTATTTGATCGTTTTCAATTAGAGAGGGAAAGGCTTTCTTAAGTCAGTGGGAGCTTTTTCTTTCTTTATTCTCATATTTGAGGTCATTGGCTTAAGGAATTGAAAGAATTTTTCTCTCTTGTTCCCATTATTTGCAGCAACCTGAAGGAGGATAAATATTTTTTGAAAAATGTAAAACCATTGAGGTTGAATTTCTTGCTACAAAAGCTTCTGATTTTTATTGGAGAACCATAGTAGGAATATGCTATTAGCTCAAATAATGTTGGCAGATATCATATTGGGATTCATTGAAAATCTTACTACCATTTGAATCAACTTAGGGAGAAAAAAGGTTAATGCATTCATACATACGATACATTATATATTTTTTTGTTGGGTGATGCACAAGTACAACAGAACCAAATTGCTAGATTTGGGAGTCAGTTATGAGCCTCAGGCATGTCCACTGCATCACAGTTTTAAAATCCTCAGCTTTTAAAAAAAATTAGTGTCCATGTGCACTACCTTTTGGTTGTCTTGTGAATCTCTTTGGTAGATACAGTTTTGTAGTACCTTGTCCACTTGGAAGTTTTATTCATTGCTATAGCTCATCATTAGTGGCAGAATGTTTCTATCTTCTATAACTTCATCTGTAGAGACTACTTTTGATTTGAGAAAACTCATTGTACTTGTATTGTGGCATTTTCTGTTATACTAATGCTAAAAGATGTCTGATCTGTTAAAACATTTTATCCATGCTGTCTATTTTGCTTCTTAGGTGTCTATGAAGCCCTTGAATTAAGAGATGGAGGATCAGACTACCTTGGAAAGGGTGTATCAAAGGTTAGTTATCACACCTATGTTCGTATAGTTCTCACTGAGAATAGACACCCCATGCTAATATGATGTTTGGTTCTTTGGCATATGTAGGCTGTTGCCAATGTCAACACAATTATTGGCCCTGCATTGATTGGCAAGGTTAGTCCTATCCATTTTCTTCATCCTGCAACTCTTTTTTTCCCTCTTTGGATGCTAATAATGTATATATACTTAAGCAACTATAACATCACAGCTCAACAATGCTTAAAAATGGAGAACAACTATTTTTTGAGCTTTAACTTTGATGTGTCCTGAACTCGGAATGGATTAGCATTATTTAGTAATTTAAAAATAAAATCATTTAATGAAAAGTCATTCATTGCTCTAAGATTGCTTCCTGCAACTGAAACTATGATTTTCTTATTGGTTTGAACAGGACCCTACTGACCAGACTGGTATTGATAACTTCATGGTTCAACAACTTGATGGAACTGTGAATGAGTGGGGTTGGTGCAAGCAAAAGGTAGTGGCCCAAATATCTTTTGGGTTTGTATTCTTATTATAGCGCGTTCACCCATGTTCCAATTTTTTTTTTTTTTTTTTTTTTTTTTTGCAGCTTGGAGCTAATGCCATACTGGCAGTGTCCCTTGCAGTTTGCAAAGCTGGGGCCATTGTTAAGAATATTCCCCTTTACAAGGTATGTGATGACTTCTCTTTAATATATAATTTTATTTATTGCCCTAGTTTTCTTCCTTATTCTTGTATGGATTAATTCTAAGGTTGTTTTATGTCATTTTCACAATTAATATTGCCAGACATTGTAATTGCAAGAAGAATGGCACATAAAATGCTGCATGTTGTTGTAGTCGTCATCTTTGCATTACATGGTTGTTTTTTCTTACATATTTGTAATGAAATTGGAGAATCTGTTATTTTGGTAGCCCTAAATTATTGTATTAGGCACCAAGTGATTAGTATTATCAGCTGTACTTTCTCTTTCTTAGGTATATTATTTTAGATGTTTCCTATGGGGCAATTAAGTACTGATATTACCATGTCTTTTAATGCAGCATATTGCAAACCTTGCCGGTAATAAGCACTTGGTGTTGCCAGTTCCTGCATTCAATGTTATCAACGGTGGTTCACATGCAGGAAATAAACTCGCAATGCAGGCATGTCTCTTGATATAACCTTTCTATTATTTCTTAAAGATGCTCCCTCTCCCTAATTGAGATTTATCCACTTGCCTTTTCAGGAGTTTATGATTCTTCCTGTTGGAGCTTCCTCTTTCAAAGAGGCAATGAAGATTGGTGTGGAAGTATACCACAACTTGAAGGTCTGTTGTTATCATTATCATTTTTTTTGGTACATTGCTTAAAGGATTACAACTAACTTATCACCTCTTAGCTTTGTAGCATTGCAATCTAGTTTACTATTTTTAACACTGGAAACATGCATATCTTGTGCTGGCTCTCTCTCCTGTTAGAGAACAGTATAATCTTATTGAAAAACACTGCCTAGAAAATAGAAAACCCAAATGCTGGGAAAGCTGGGGAATTGTCTGTTCTTGGCCCTTCTGTCTGGTATAATGATAGATTCCAATTGTGTTTTCTTTTCTTTTGCTTTTACCCCCTTTGTAATGAATACACCTTGTTGAGAAAGTATGTTGTAATTTTCTCATACACCATAGATTTCCTTGCTTTTGGTACTTAATTTAGAAAATATTTCCCACTGTTCGGCCTTCTGCTAATTTCTAGCTTCTCTGTGTTATTCAGAGTGTGATTAAGAAGAAATACGGTCAGGATGCCACAAATGTTGGTGATGAAGGTGGCTTTGCTCCTAATATTCAGGTTAAATTTCCATGAAATATCATTTCATTCAGTTCCCCTGCTCATGGCCAATATCTTTTGCTGTTAATTTACTCACAGCATCAGTCTTCTCCTTTTATGGTAATGAATTCAGGAGAACAAGGAAGGTCTTGAATTGCTCAAGACAGCCATTGCTAAAGCCGGTTACACGAAGGAAGTGAGTTTTCAAAATTTTCAGTTCTCTCAATGGCTTTTATACATTGTAGAAGATTATAGAAACCAAGATCCCTTTTTTCTCAGGTTGTTATTGGCATGGATGTTGCTGCATCTGAATTTTATGGAACGGATAAGACCTATGACCTGAACTTCAAAGAAGAAGTGAGTTTGTTTTCCATTTTTTTTGCTGCATGCACTTCTGGTGTTGGTAGGTTAATTGATTATTAGATAAAATGGGTTGGGTTTGGCCATCCTCTGATTTGGTGAAGTTCCTCCCTCTATTTTTAAAGATGCTGGAACTATCTTTTAGGCACTCTTTTCAGTTCGTAAGATTATTTATTTTTGGTTTAAATATCTTTTAAATAGTCTAATTTATTTCCAATCATTTATGTTTATACAGAACAATGATGGTTCACAAAAGATTTCCGGAGATGCTCTCAAAGATCTATACAAGTCATTTGTGAAGGAATACCCTATTGAATCCATTGAAGATCCATTTGACCAAGATGATTGGGAGCACTACTCCAAATTAACAAGTGAAATTGGAGATAAAGTGCAGATTGTGGGAGATGATCTCTTAGTTACCAATCCTAAGGTTAGTGGATGTTATGGCTCCTTCAACTGAAGTGTATATGGAGTAGCCTAGAATATGACAATGGTCACAAAACTGTTAGGTCTTTTTGTCTTCTTTCTGACCTCTGTTTACCTGTCAAATGTCTGCAGAGGGTTGAGAAGGCAATCAAGAGAAGTCTTGCAATGCCCTTCTTCTCAAGGTACTGTAATAGTAAATCATTTCTTTAATGAATGAAGACTTCATTTTCACACCCAAATTATGAATAACAGTGTCACTCTTTTACCCATTCTCGGAACAGGTCAATCAAATTGGATCTGTCACAGAGAGTATTGAAGCTGTAAAAATGTCAAAGAGGGCTGGGTGGGGTGTAATGGCCAGCCACCGCAGGTTTGGAGATCAAATCTGATGAGCAGAGTCTTTTTTAATTGTGTATACCATCTTCCTCATCTTTTATGCAGTTCTAGTCACTGACACGGTTCCATGATTATGTTTCAGTGGAGAAACTGAGGACACCTTCATTGCTGATCTTTCTGTGGGTTTGGCCACGGTAATTATGTGCTTCAAGTTTCACATAACTTCTTCTTTAGAGCCAGTTGGTCTCTTCTCTGATCTTTCTTTCCCTTGACATTGCCTTTGCAGGGTCAAATTAAGACAGGAGCTCCCTGCAGGTCGGAGCGTCTCGCAAAGTACAATCAGGTTAACATCCCTTGCCCCTTTTTGGCTTTAAATCCCCCATAATCCATATATCATCTTCTTATTTAGTATTTAACATTGCACTTCCATAAATTTGATTGAGCAAGCACCAATTTTTTTTCAATTATGTTTATTTTTTGGCAGCTCTTGCGCATTGAAGAGGAGCTTGGCTCGGAAGCAGTTTACGCAGGTGCAAAATACCGGGTGCCTGTTGAACCATACTAAGAGTTTGAGTAGTTTTGAATGAAGGCTTCCTTTAAGGCGGAATGCTACGTTTCACTCTGCGGTCAAATAAACATTTAAATAGAATGATCAAACCTATGGCGGAACTGAATCCCCTCTTTAATAATTATTGTGCAAGTTTTGTTCTTAGAGAGCCAGCATCATAAGCGTGCTGAACCTGGAAAATATTTTGGTAGTTGAGACTTGAGAGCGTGTTTTCTCCTCTGTCGCCTATCCTATATCCATGTTTCCTGTCCCGTGTGGCTACAGAAAGTTTGGGCTGTGTTTATTTACAGTTTTTGAAAAGTGTTTTTTTGTTCTCAAAAACAAGGAAAACAAACTGATAAACACGTTTCAGTTTTTCTTTTCTAAAAAACCCGAAGAACACAAAAAAATATTAAGAGAATAAGAACAGTTTTTAAAAAACATTTTCTGTGTTTTCTAAAACTGTTCTCAGCTATTTGATTTCACAAAACACCCTTTTTACCTTTGTTGTTTTATTTCTTGGCAGGAGTTTTCCGCATGCGCATCAAAACTAAAAATAAAACCAAAATAAAAGGAAAAAATTAAACGCTGACTGATAAACAAAATTTCACCTTTAATTTACTTAATTTAATTATTGCTTTTTTCTTCAATGCATCGCCCAAACAATTAAGCTTTTGGTTGTTTCTGTTTTTAATATATAATCATAAGTAGAAAAATATTTTAAAAAATGAATTATAGATGAATGTTACTTTTAAAAAATGTTTAAAAATATACAAATCATAGTGTAATATTTTAAGTTTCTAACCGAATTTGTGTTCTGCAAAAAGAAAAAAAAAAACAGAATGACAAAACCGTTCTTGGAAGAGTGTTACTAATGTAAAATAATAGAAAGAATAAATTTCAGTTTTTATAAATTAGTTTTACTTTCATCCAGTTATAAATATTTTAAAATAAATATATACTTGTTTAAGTGAAATTATTAATAACACTAACTAATAATTTTTTATTCTAATAACTGATTAGAGAGTAACATAAGAAATTGAAATTTTTAAAAATATAATTAAAATTATAAAACTTTAAAATCGAAATTATAAAAATAAATTATTAACTATCTCTTTACTACATCAGTAATAAAATAAAAATATAAAAATATAGTTGAATATATGATAAACAGTCAATGTTATAGTTTTTTTTTTTTTTGGTTTTAATCATATTTATTTTATTTGTTTAAAAACATAATTAATTTTTAAGGTTTTCTGCTTTTTTTTTTAAAGGGTTTTCTGCTTTTAATTGTTTTAAATTTCTTATTTTTATTGCTGATATTGACGAACAAAGTTTTATTAAATTTTATTAAAAATCTGATGGAATGCGAATGAATTTACATAATACAGGATATAATTTATTATTAATTTTGAAATTATACATATTTTAATGATCAGTTGGGGATTATGAAAAAAAAAAGTTGAAATGATTTATACCTCATATTATACAGTATAAATTATTATACATTTATTTGTAAGATACTTTAATCGGATTAAAGTGATATTTAATATTATAAAGTAAAAACTCTTTAAAACCTTAGCCTTATTTTTTTTCGACTTTTACTCCATTAGCCTCTTTCCGCTTACACAACGAGGGGTGATTTCTTTGGTTATTTTTATTTAGAAGTGGTGGTCTTTAGCCACATCCCGATATTGGGTGCAGGTTGCTCGAGTCATTGGGCCGGTTAAAACTCGGGCCTTCCAGTGCCACAACTTGCGCCGGAAGGGTGGTCCGTGGGAAGTGTGTCAAGCTATCTCAGTCTGAGTCGGTTTCTTTACCACGAAGGGGAAGAGATCAGCGTGATGGTTTTGTATGCGTATTTTTAACGGGTGGAATTGCTCATTATTTATCATGGGTGATCGTGATGACTTTGTATTAGGCGGTAATACCTGACATCTTACGGTGGGTGAGGAATCTCCCTCTTCCTTATCGTTAGTGAATATTGGGGGATAATTAGGGAGGCGTGTCGTGGGAGATCATTGCCATAATGAGTGGATGTCGGATCCTTGGAGATGAAGTGTTTTCCTTTCTTACGTCACAATTGGTGGACAGCGGATTATCCCGCATCTCGCTTGTCGAGCCGATTAGGTAGTTTCATTCAGCACTATTTCGGCGCCGTAAAGTAACGAGGGCGTCGTCGGTCGAGTCCTCCGTGAAGAATTTCTGCGGCCACGGAGGATGCCAACCAGCTTTAAGCTTTGCGGCGGTTTGGTTCCACCAGGGCTGCGTCCACGGGCTATCTGATTTTTTAGGCACTATCGATTTGCCTGACCACTGGCGAGAAGAGAGCTTGGGCAGGGGCTAAATCGATTTTGGATCGAAGCGTGAATTCCACGTGGCGAGCCGAGGGGTTTATTGGTCTAGGCTTGTCGCCGTTAATCGCATCGCGATAATGATGGCTTCTCTTCGACTTTCGTGTCCGTCTGTTTTAGCTGGCATTTCTAGTGCTTTAGAAGTATATCACGACTAATCAGATCATTTTCTCCTATTACTCAGAGACTTCTCTCTGTGAGGGTGCCAAGTATTTTTCCTTCATATGTTCTACGGCCTTGCACTTTAATTTGTACGATTTTAAGGGTTTATTGGTCTCTCGGCGTTCCCCTCTCTAATTAGGTATGTCTTTCTTCTTCCCACTCTTTTTGTCCTTTTCGGTTCAGGATTTCGTGGGTCCCTAGGGGTTGGTGCATTTCTGGTCCCGTGTTCGTTGTTTGCTTCCCCTCCCTTATTCCTCGGATTTGAGTTTTCTCGGCGTGTGTGACTACGGGAGTTCTTGTTCGGACTTAGGGTTGAAAAGGCTTTGCACGGTTTGAGATTCAGCTTTGTTCTTTCGATCTCCCTTTCACCAAGTCTAACCATGTACTCCCTTGGGTCTCGATCGTCCTCGTTGTTCTACGCATAGGGGGTGGATTCCGTAGGAACTACGATTTCAGAACAAGCAATTGAAGGGTTCGATCGATCGACCATTGTTGTCTCTAGGGTCCTTTAGCGGGACCTCCTTCCCGTCTGCGAAAGCGATAGCAAGGTGGGTGAGATCGGTACCACTACAGCGGTTTGACTACTTGGTGATGTCACGAAATCGACGGTGTGCTGGTCGGATCGGGCACTTTCGGAAAGAACCTTACGCCGCTTCGCTGCCAGGCCTTTGGTGTTCATGTTTGGTGCCTACGATTTTCTCATAGCATCGTCAGTGTGAAGATGGTTTCTTCCTTTGAGGTGGCGCCCGAGAAGCGGCATCAGCTTTCCTCTGCATCCCTTTATCAAAGCATCTTACAACTTGCTTTAGCGTCTGTCGTCCCGACTTTCTGCGTTTATGGGGTGTTACGGGTGTTGTTGAGGTCGTCTTTAGGGATAAAGGTCTCAGGTTGGCGTAACTTTGCTCGGACTTCTTTAGTGTGAAGGAGGCGCGTAGGGCTTTGTACATTTCAAACGCGCAGCCTGGCTGGCCCGATCATCTTCGAACCTTGGTTCTCCACGAAAACCTTTGGAAGGAGCGTTATTTTTTCGTCAGTGGCCATAATTGGAAGTATAATCCTACTAACGAAGATACGGCAGCATTGGGCATTTGGGTACTTGAGAACCTCACGTGACCACATTCGCTTTAATTGGGTTATGAAAGTCATGATGTTTCTTTGCTTTGGTTGTGTGGCCTTGGTGTCGCCCCGATCTTCGGCTCAGAGGATGAAGAGGTGAGCGGAAGTTGGTTAAATGTAGCCAGCGGACGTATTCAGAGCTTGTGGATCGGATATTCTGCGGGCCCATACAGGTGAAATCTTCTCGACCCCTCCGCTTTGGGGCCATCTCAATCTTTTATTAGAAGCCTTCCTAGAGAAGGCAGGCGGGATGGGATTTTGAGAGAAGAGAAGAAGTGTCAAGCTCGAGGTCAGTTGCCCCGAGGGCGCGACCATGTGTCTTGGGGGTAAAGGTCCTACGGGTTGGAGCATCCTCCTAGAATATGATGTTAGGAGCGAGGGTGGTCGGAAGCCCGATGCGGTGAGAGGTCACACGCCTCATCCTGTGGTGGGGTGCCAGTGACGATCCACGGCTCCACGCTCTCCGTCAGCGATAGCGAGTCCTCCGGGAGGATCGTCGAGCCTCCGCTGGATGTCTGCCTATATTTGTTTGGGCCCCCTCGGCGCCAAGCGCGGCTTTGCTGGGGCATCGAGGGCGAGGCGGGAAGCATCTCGGACATGAGAGGATGAGGACTGTTTGCCTGAATCTGATTTAGGCTGTTGGGGCCTTGTTGTCCATCTACCCCAAGGAGTTCTAACCGCCAGAAGGCTGGGTTCACCGTGTGTCCATTAGGAGGCTGGCCTCATAACTAAGGAAGCGGTTATGGTGCAATCGGGCGCACTACTTGTCGCATTCTATCTTTGATTTGATTGGTCCTTACCTTTGTCTCGCTTTGATTTGGCTACCTGTGAAAGCACTTTGTGAAGGGAGCTTGTTTTACGAGGGGGTGCACGGACGATAAGGCGATTCGTAAGGTTGCCTCACGACTGGAGAGCAGAGCTTGCGGGCTCAGGTGCGACACCTGATCGAGGATGCCGTGAAGTATAAATCTGCTGACGCATAAGGCCCAGTGAAATCGCTAGCTGAAGAAGCAGGAAAATAAGTATGCTGGGATGAGCTAAGAGTGCCGGTCTGAGTGGATGGCCAGGGATGAGCTATCATCCTTGAGGGAGAGAGCTAAAGGCGAGGCCCGGGGTGAGTTGGATAGTGGAGTCGGGCGGGCGGACAAGGAAGAACTACTCGAAATTAATTTGGGAATAAGTGCGTCCTCCGAAAACCACGATTGGCCAGGGTTTCAAGAGATCGGCGGGGGCGAGAGCAGGTAGGCTGAGCGAAGAATTGCCGCTGAGGCTTGTGATCTCGAGGAGGCGACCCGAGGCCTTGGTTGGTCGGAAGCGAGGGGTGATTCTTAGATTTGAGAATGAGGAGCATGTACCTTATAAGCCTCCGGATGGCTCTCTTTTTGGCGCAAGGCTTCTAATGTCTCTCGGGTTTGACTGATTTCGGTTCCTGCTTGAGGACGAGATTGAGGAATCGGGGCTCGACCCGGGGAGGATAGCCTTAGGTGTCTTCCCAATCTAGCTGTTCTTCTTTGCCTGAGTAGTGGTTGAGGCTACCACAGCTCCGACTTCCCGATGGGCTTTCCACCGATCCCATCCTTGCTTTGTTACGTCTGGCGCTCGCCTTAATGGCGATTTTGACCCAGCTGTTGAAGCAGCGATCTGCATTGTATTACTTTTTGAATCTTTTGCCTTTCTCATTCCCTTTATGGCTTCTGAAGACCCGAGCTATGAAATAAACTGAACTTTATGATTTTTCTTTGCAAGTGGGATTTACAGCGACATTTTAATAGCCGAGTTGCTAAAGCTATAGCGAGGCTTTTATGGCTCTTTTAGCGGGCTATATGGCTCCTTTTGGATTAAGGCTACGTGGCTCTTTAGCACTCCCGAGCTCCTGGGTTCTCGTGGTCGAGCTCACTGAGCTGCGAGGCTGCCATGCTCTTAAAAGCGAGCTCCACAGCTCTCTTTTAAAGCGAGTACGCTGGCTCATTTGGATTGAGCTACATTGCTCTTTATACGAGCTCACAGGTTCTCCTGTTGAGGGTCGGGCTACCACGACTCTTGGTACACTAGGCTCTTAGCCGACCTCCCGACTCTTTTGAGCTGAGTGCGTGGCTCCTTAGGACTCCCAAGTTACGTGGCTCTTCGGACTTTGGGTTACATGTGACTCTTTACAATATTCGAGCTCTGGTTTTTCAGGCTGATTGGGAGACTCACCTTGACCTTAGCGAGTTCTTGGACTCTTGGCGAGGCTCCACAGTCTTTTCAGGCCCGAGGCTACATGGCTCCTTTGGATGCTGAGCTTATGGGCTTTTTCGTCTTCCTTCCCTTGGAGAGAAGTGCGTAATTTAATGTTAGTTTTATGGAGGGTAGAAGCAGGCTGCGTGACTTCCCAAGGTGTCGAGCTGCTTTATATAAATAGTCGCCTTCCTTCAAGGGTGTATGTTGCTCGCGCTCAGATCCACACTGCTAGCATTGGAGTTCGGACATGATGGAAGCTTCAAGGTTTGATTGCTGCTTGTGAAATACATTTGTTGGTCATCCAGTGACGGTTTGATTTAGTATTGCAATTTATTGGAGTTGTGTTGTTCCTTAGTCCTACCATTAAATTAGGTTGGTCGAACACGTTAGAGAAACGCGACTTGTTTAGAGGGAATGCTTCAGAGTGGAATTTTCTTAATATTCATACCTCCTACCCTCTTTTCTCTTTTCCAGGCTTTTCCTTTTCTCTTTATTATAGTTTTTCCTTGGAGTGACTTGTTTGTTGGGTGCTAATTTTGAGATGTAGAGAGCACGAGTTGTTTTTAGATGTAAGGCGATTTGCGGTGTAATTTTTAAGAGGATGTAGAGAATGAAGTTTTGTGATTGTAATTTTCTAAGACAACTATAATTCTCTAAAATAAAAGTACAATCTTTTGAGCTGCGATATCTTTGTTTTGATGTTTACCGTGCATAACCTTCCAAGGCCCTTCCGAGCCTGCGTGGATTTACGATAAACCCGGCTCCTTTGGTTTCTTTCCTATGATTTATGAGAGTAGACGAGAAAATAAACACAAAAGCTGTTGAATGAAAGTAGAATTCAAATTATTTTTTATTAAAGTATATTAGAAGTCGTGGAGAAAAAACATTGAGGTGCTCGGTGGAATAGGGCTTGGGTCAACACGCTTCTTCCGTTTAGAGTTCGTAGTTTCTAGAATTCGGACTATCGTGATCTGACGTAGAGATTCCGTTTAGAGTTCGTGATTTCCCAGGTCTTCGGTTCTTAAGGCGATGCGCGTAGGGTCCCTCCCAAGTGGGTCCCAGTTTTTTGTGAGTGGGGTCTTTCCTCGCCGGCAAGAGCTTTTCGAGAACTTGGTCGCCCCGGGCTTAAAGCTGACCCAAACCTAACCTTTCGATCGTGATACCATGGCATCTTAGTTGTGGTAGTTCTACGCTTTAAAGCTTGTTCTCGTTTTTCCTTTAGGAGATCTAAATTTGAGCGGAGAGATTCGTCATCGGGGTCCACAAACTCGATCCTAGGTGACTTGAGTCCAACCTCGACAGGGGCTATAGCCTCGGTGCCAAATGCTAAAGCAAACGAGGTTTCTCGAGTCACAGACCTGCGCGTAGTTCTGTATGCCCATAGTACCTCGAGAATGTATTCTACCCATTTTCCCTTTAGGCCTTCCAGTTTGGTCTTCAGTGCTGTCTTTAGAGTCTTTATAGTGACTTCTACTTGCCCATTAGACTGCGAATGAGCTGGGGACAAGTAGTAATTCTTGATTCCGAGCTCAACGCAAAAATCTCTGAATTTTGGGTTGTCGAACCGCTTTTGTTATCGGGGACACGAGGCTTTGAGACTCGAGCCTACGGATTATGGACGGTCAAACGAGTTGAAAGTACCTTTTGCTCGCGATTGTTGCCCGATGGCGGCCTCTACCCATTTAGTGAAGTAGTCCACTCCTGCTGATGGCGAATTTGCATTGACCTCTTCCCGATGGCGAGGGTCGAGTATATTTAATCCCGACGCTAAGGCCCGAGGGCTTATGATTGGAGTCGGTGAAACCGAATGGGAATGGGAGATCTTGGCATGCTCTTGGCAGTTTTGCATCACCGACTAGTTACGCCCAGGTGTCTTTTGAGCATCGTGGAGCCCGATAATGTCGCACTTTGGGACTTTTCTGCCCAGGGTTCAAAATCAGATGTGGATTTACCTCCCGGATGTCTTCATGTGCCTCTATAAGTACTTGAGATCTGCGTCTTTCCTTTCTACACATTTGAGGAGAGTGCGGAAAGCCCCATTTATAAGGTTCCTCGTAAAGGGCGAATTGCGGCTGATCAGCTCTCAGTTTAAGGTACCTCGTGCCCCCACCAGATCGCTCGGTGGTGTGCAGTTCAGCGGATAGTCCCAGATGGGGTCACGTCATTTCGGTGAGGTCATTACTAGGAGGACTCTGGTCGTTGTCAGACAAGCACTAAAGGTCCCATGAGGTGCCTCGACCTGCATCTGTCATTCAAGTCTTCATGGCGCCGCAGTTAGCTGGGCTCAAGGTCACTCGTGAATCTTCCGTTGGGACGGCTCGACCGAACCCCGTATGGCTTTTGCCAAACTCTAAGGCGACCGGTGATAAAGGATCATCTTTTCGCCTTCGCTTCAGAGGAATCTTCTAATTGCCTCACCACCAATCGGGAATCATCAGATACCTCTAATCGTCACCTCCATGGAGTGGGCGAGGTTAAGCTTCCAACATGACGACTTCATTCAAATTTCAAGTATTTGGAGGTCGAGAACCAAACTGAGTGCAGAGACCCGACGTCGACCTTCCTTGGGAAGTCAATCAAGCCCCACACTCGAAAGCATTAGCGGTCCCATCGACCGACATTTTCCACACGGGAAGGTCGAGTGTTAATGTGGTTTCCTGGCGGTTGTTGCCAGAACCCATTACAAATCCGCCAAAAATCTCGCTCTCTTGATTCGCTCTAGTTCCATAACTGAGCATCGAACTCGTCAAATTTCTATGGCCCATTTTTTCAACCTTCCCGAGGTCTTTGGCTTATGTAGTACTTGCTTCCATTGAGTGTTATGAAGATTTCATGTTTCGTGAGTCCGAAGTATGGTCAAGCCTTCTCGGGCAAAGGGGTTACCAACTCTAGCACTACTTTTCCATCTTCTGATATTCTTTCCTCAGCGCCTGCTCGCTATAGTAATAGATCTATTGCTGCACTCTATCTCAGCTCTCTAACCATGGCTGCACTTATCGAGAAGTCCCCAAACGACTAAGGAGTTTTCCTCCGAGGGCTTACCAGGATGTGTGTGGGTGGAGCTTAGGTAGTTTTAATGCCGAGAACGCCTTCGTGACGGCGCCCTGAAGGCTCTTTTCAAACCTGAAAGAATGGCCAACATTTGTCACTTGATCTGGAGACAAAGTGGCTCAACGTAGCTATTCTCCCCCACAAGACGCTGAATTTTTTTAGGCCGAAGGTGGTCAGACGTCAAGCATGACTCTATTTTCCGGATTCGCCTATTCCTGGTCATTGACTGATGAACCCAAGAATTTTCTTAAGTGAGACTCAAGGCACACTTTCAGGTTTAATTTCATCATGGGCCCTTAAGATCCCAATGCTTCGCTACTGGCTCATGTGGAGCTCGCTCGACCGACTTCACCAAAGATGTCATCTATATATACCTTTCTGCGATGTGCCTATCTACTCGAACATCTTGTTTACTTAAACTCCGATAGTGGCCCCGCGCTTCTTCAACTCAAAAGGCATCACCTTATATAATACGTCCTATGTCCAACAAATACAAAGATAGTCTTCTCCGCCTCATGGTCCATCCCGATCCGACAGGAATTTCCAAAAGGTCCATAAAGCCGAGGAGCTCAGGGCAGCGTTGGCTGGCCAACTATGAGGTCGATCCGTGGTAAGTGAGTCATTTTCTGGCAGTCCTGCTAACACTCCAGAAGTCACGCAAGGTCGCCATTTTCATTCGCTCTTCGACGAACCACACAGCCAACCACATTAATCCAGACTCCTTCGCTGACTTCCTTCCATTTTCCTGGGCAAAACTTATTCTTTTCATTCGACAACATTTATGGAAATGACATTCACTAGTGGTGATAACTCCGCTAGGTCAATTCCTCCCATGACCTCGCTTCTGCCGAATACTTCCACACCTTGCCTTGCATGGATGAGAAGGTCTCACGCCCCTCGACCACCTGATCCGATGTAGGCGAGGTGTCTAGTCGTCGCTGTTGTACCGCCGGTTCCAAACTCTTTGAGGGCATGTAGGGTAAGGACCATCTCTGCGCGAGCTTCTCCATCCATGTGGATTGTCAATCGTCGTTTGTATTGACGCTGGCAAGACTCATACTCCAGTTGTCTCTCAAACCATTCCTACTCCATTCTCCGTAGGGGAATTCCTCAATAGACCATATGATAGCTAAGTGGACGCCCCTTACGGCATCGAGAGAAGGCTTGCCCACAACATGCAGGGCCGATGGGGCATCCACTATGAGGAATTTTATCGTCATGTAGCTCGACATGGGGATTTCTAAGGTGAGTACCACCGGTTAACCTGGGTGGCACACCTTTTCCCGAATCCCAACATGCACTCACCGGCTTTCAAATTTTCCTTCCTATACCCATCTTGTCAAATGCTGACTCGAATATGATGTCCGCTGAACTCCCATTGTCGATCAGAACCCCATGCACTGTCTTGTTGGTCACGATGGCCCCATCATTGGGTAGGTCACTGTGGATGTCGCGCCCACGCCTGGTCCGAGAAAGTTACTGCGGGTATCCACCATGGAGACTGGGACACCACTGCACTCCATAGTCTCTCCCTATCCGATGTCGAGGTGAGCCTTCCCGGTCGACACCGGATTCCCGCCACCAGAACCCCCAAATCACGCTGATTTCCGCAGGTTGCCGATGTCGCACTGAGCAAGCTTGCAAGGCTGGCGTGCCTCATCGCATTCGAGGCTATGTAACGACGCTAGATGCCCCTGTCTGACATATTCGATTTCTTCTCAATCAAAGAAGCTCACGCATGAAGGATCGTGGTCTTTGTGGAACTCACAGTACTTGGTCGTATCTCTCTTTGCCGAGTCCAACCTCATCTGAGAGGGCCATCGCAAGAATCTCTCGTGTTGCACCTCAGTTAGGATTTGGGGACATCGAGGCGACTGGGGGTGGAACCGCCGAGAAAAGTGTCTAGCCGCATCCGACAACGGGGGACCTGCCAAACCCGAACGCTTCCCCTCGGGATCGCCTCCGCCTTCCCTTGCCTCCGAGGAGACCTTTCGCTCTCCGACTCTGTGGACTTTGTGATCTCTTTCCTCGGGTCCCGACTTTTCTTTCAGGGTAGAGCCCCGCTTAGAGCTGTGCGGCCCTCGCCATCGATGTACTTTTCGGGCTTCACAGCACTGCCATGCTCGCGGCGGGTTCTTCGAATGGAGAAATATATGATCTTTGGACTCCAGACACCTAAACGGCCATGCACGGCGAATCCTTTTCTATCCGAATGTCTACCCTCAATGACTCCAAGTTGAACCTTCGATCGAGGACTCAAGTCGATGGGCCTTACTTCACGACGGCACAGCTTGGCTCCGATAAGTCCTGGGTTCATGAAGTGGACACGAAGCAATGGAGAGTTCTTCGGGCTGACGTAGATCGAGGCTGGGCGGGAGATCACCAACCATGCCAAGGCCGAGCCCTTGTTGATGGCAAAGGCTCGCATCTCACCTGGTCTCGTATCCATGCAAATTTCCTTCGATTCAGAGGGGTGCTAAGGTAGTTTACTGGGTCTTTCGCTCCACTGCTTTTGATTTGCAGATTCTCGAACTTTGTCGAAGGAAGTGCAAACCCGCCGGGAAGCGGATTCCGTCTACTTTACCAAAGGCCCATTGCATCAAGGTTCGACCTTTTACGACTTCCTTTATGTGGTCGAGGTCTTCATTGATGCCTCGCTACTATTCCCAATATCAGGCCTCACTTAAAGCCAAGTGGATCGGATTGTCTCCTTCGCTGCTCACTCGCGCCCTCGTTACTGCGGACCATCACCAATGGGTCCGTAGGGCCACGCCTCCCGGTTCGATATTTTCTCCTTCTTTGCCGATGTCTAAGGGGTTTCCAAGGTGTCGTTGCTCCTCATGTGGGATAATATTCTGGCCTGTGTGGATTTGTCGAGCCTGTCACACCCCGATTCCCGATCCGACCCAATTGGTGAAGCCGAACCGGCTTCTCGGGGTGCCAAAAACACATAATCGTGGACTCACTTTTTTTTTTTTTCAGAGCTTAACTTATACCTGTGTGGTATACAAATAATTTTGTAATAACCAAAAGTTGTTTACATATACAAAGGAACTACTAATCGAGTGGTATCCATTAAATGTCTACACATGCTAAGTCTCACTACTTATACATGTACATATCTAATACAAACATCGAGATTGCGGTGTCATACATGAGCACTCATCTCTGAGATGGCCTGCATCACTGTGTGGAATGTCCCGTCCTCTTTATCTCCTCTTAGTACCTACACGATTGAACACCCGCATAAGCTTTACGCTTAGTGGGAATATATAGGCAAGAACGACTCAATAAATAAAATCGCTACTATCTTTATATTTACTTATGCATATAACGGCCTATTCTTATGATTTCTAACTCATCTCATATACATTTTATTCTTTCGCATTCCTTATCATTATCTTCGTCTCACATTTCCTGTGGTCATGTATTTAGCAGTTGTAACTCATATCGACTACATGTATGATAGATCAAATCATATCCAAAGTAACTTATACGTATACAATGGCAATTCGTAACAAATCAACTATATCAATTTCATACAAGTTCAAACCGTACTAATACCAATACATATTGCACTTTATCACCATCACGACCGGCCATTAATCAACTCCTTTGTTCATTTCATGATCCCGATGCCCGCTAAAACATTTTGTTTCGTTATATTAAATTCTTCATTTTCAAAGTAGTCGCGACTGAATCCCTACTTGACCCGGGACAAGTGGATTCAAGTCGGAGCCCTACATTCGACATTTTCAATCAAAACATTTTGTTTCGTTTTTATTAAATTTTTATTTTCAAAAGTGTCTTAACTAATCCTATCACCTGATCAAGGGATTCAAGCTGAGCCCTAGCTTACTCCGACATTTTCAATTATCTTCCCAAAACATTTTGTTTATGTTATTCCATTTTAAACTTTTAATTACCGGTAAAACACTTTTCGGGCAATCCCATAATCACTTACAAACTAAAAGATCCATAACACTCACATTTAACAAAATAATGCCTTTATACACACATATACTCATGCTATTCATTTTCGCATGCTTTCATTTTACATATCATTTATCATATCACAACATACATTTTCAATGCAATAATTCAATTCACAATTCAATTTATGAGATTTAAGCATAAATATAAAAATCTCATTTACACTACAATGTTAGTCATTTCACTTCGACTATTCAATTCACATTTATGACGGATTCCGTTTAATGAATCTAATTTCTTATTATCATTCTGAATGTGCCTTCACATTTTATAATCTCTGGCCTCCCATCATGATGGATGTCGCTTGCACTCACATGTGGTATTACTTATTACAATCTGCCTCCCATCACACGGATGCCGCTTCGTGCACCCCCGACACGTGGTATCAATTATCGGCCTCCCATCATGCCGGATCGCTTAAAACGGCCTCCCATCATGCCCCATGCCGCTTGGTGCACCGATTACGGGTACCAATTGTCGTCTCCCACTATAATCGGATGCCGCTTGGTGCACCCCGACACGTGGTATCAATTATTTGGTCTCCCATCATGCCGGATGTCGTTTAGTGCACCCGACACGCTGGTATAATTAAATGTCATACGCCATCATGATTCGACCCGCTTGGTGAACTCGCCTGCGGGATCATTTCTTCACGTCATACGCCATCATGACGCACGTCGCACGTGCATCCCGCCAAGTGACATCGATAAATTTCGGTGCTCTCGCGACGATGCCGCTTGCATCCCATCAAAGGCTCATTCTTCATATCATTCAATTCATTTACTACCTGATTTCGCTTAATGAATCCCGCCTTTATTATTATTCACGCTTCATTCAAGCCAATATCACATTTCCGATTTCATATTCACTGTGATTCACATTTATGACGCGATTCCGCTTGATGAATCCTGCCCTATTATCATTCGTATCTATCTCGGTTTTCAAATATCACATTTCAATTCCATATTCACTGTATTATCTTTCAAAGATATACTCAATCACATACTCATTCATGTGATCATTTATATATATCATTCATGTTGCTCATTCACGATACTCATTCATACACTCATTCATAAATTCATTTACGATACTTATTCACTTATACTCATTCATACATTCATTCATGGAATTCATTTACGATAATTTATTAATGTGCATATTTCCCATTCATACACTATTCACATATTCATTCATGTATACCTATCTATAAATTCATTTACGATACTCATTCATGTATACTATTCATGTATACTTATTCATATATTCAATCACGTATACTCATTCACGTGTACTATATCATTTGTTATCATTTTTCTCGTTATATGTGATAATAATCATATATCACTTAACCACATTATGTGTTCATGACATATTGCCTCATGTTCAATTAAGTTTCAATTGCTTTCATTTTCATTTTCCATAATCATTTTCATGTTTCATGAACACATCTTTACATTTTTCATTTTCTACATTTTTCCTCTCTTGTTTCATGCCTATTACATATGGCACTTCATATTCTTGTGAAGTATGATGGGTGTGGAATCACACCTCATTCATATATTCTTGTTCTCTATGAATCTACTTTTGCATTTAGGAAGTGGAATCAATCCAATCGGATCATCCTACTAAAGTTATGGCATTTTCATGCCAAACTAGTCACATCTTGATTACACTAGAACAGTTCAGATACTAATTTTTCTGGATCTTAACTTGCTGTTTGACTCTAGGTCATCAGATTCTTTAAAGATAAGGTGCTAAGGGTTCATTCCCAACTTGAATCACCCAATTTGGAGCACCGGGAACTCAAGTTACGTCCGAAACAACCCTGACTACTTTGCATGCTCAAAGTCGGAACTTAATTTGGCCTTGCACATGGCCCCACTTTGGAGTGAATTTTTTAGGCCACTTAGGGTCAGAATTTGGCGATGCCTATTCTTTAAGTTTGGTTCTCCTTGAAGTCTATTTTATGTAGCCACTTGAATCCACTCCAACCTGATAAGAAATGAGCAAGCATGGCCAAAATACGAAACTGGCCGAACCGGGAAAGGTATCAGGTATCACACCTCTAATGTACCCCAGACACATTGGCCAAATGACCAGAATACAAAGTGTACCGGTACATGTTCAAAGTGTACCAGACACATCACCCTGAATGCCTGTGAATGTGTGTTTCACCATTTTTCCATGTTTTGATACCCAATCAACTCTACACTTCAAACACACATCAAAACCATTTTCAAATTCACCTTGAATCTCTTTTCATCTGTCCAATTTATCTTCAATTACATGTCTTTCTTCAAAATTCCTTCATGAATTCCTCCAAACTTCATTCTAATATGGGTCATAACCTATACACACAAACCAAAATGATGATGATAGTTAGTTTAAGCTGGGGTCATTCTAAACCCTAACTCAATGACTCTCTATTAACCATGAATCCAACCTAAGAGAGGATTCTATAATTATTTTAAATTATACGGGGTTTTACCAACCCTATTTTCCTGAAATCCAAGGTTAGAATGAATTCTAATAAAACCCTAGATTTGAAGACAAGTCATTAACCATACAAAAATCCATATGATCCATACTAGAATTCATATCCAAGGTTAGTTCCATACTCTAGCTTGATCTGGGCTTCTCCTTCTTCTTTCTTCTCTTCTCTTTCCTCTTCCTCTTCTTTCCTTCTTCTCTCTTTTTTCTCTCCTCCTCTCTCTCTACTTCCGCTTGGTCTCTCAAAATGAGACCAATTTGCCTTAAATCCCATGTATTGCTAAGGCCATGTTTGGCCAAGTAAAAATCCATTTTTTTTGCTTTAAGTTTTCATAATTGCATTTAGGTCCTTAGACTTCTTTCTTTTTGCAAGGCAACTTATGACATATTCTAATTTTGCCCCTCATCTTTTCTCAAATCCCATAATTACATATAATCTTATTGATTTATGCCTCTCATATCCTCAAGTGGTAAATTACATATTTACCATCAGTTTCATTATTAATTTCGGCCCTCGCTTTATTTCCGAAATTTCCTATTTAGTTTTAATATAACCTAAATAAGTCCGAAACCGCTGCGTGATATTTCGGCCATGCAGCCCCTCGGGGCGCCTGTCACATTTTGCAGCTCATACTTCCTCTAGTAGTTGGTCAGCCTGCACTGAGGGTCTCCATCTCGCTGTTGGCATCGGCGTCTTAAGAGGGGTCAGTCATCAATGTTCTCCGGCTGTCTACCGTCGTTTACATTACGTCGACCTCAGATCCTCGATGGTTGGTTTACCACGCTCCCTTGCTTCGAAATAAAACCATCACCACCGAGGTCACTTTATTTGTAAGGAAACAAATGCTCCCACAACTTGAGCTAAATCGATGGTGCCGCTTCGATCGATATCGAGCCGAGCTTCGCTGGAGTCAGCTGGGCTGGTCCGTCGGTCGACCGATGTACAACCCGCGTGAAGGGTGGTCCTACGCCTCTCCGATGCCTAAGTCGCTTTTCACGAAGGTGATATCAACTGATGGTTTTGTGGATTGTGTACCTTCTTTCGTGAGCTCTGTGATTTATTATGGGTGATCGCAATGACTTTCCTTGTTAGAAGGCGATATGACATTTTCCCAATTTGGTAGGGAATCTCCTCTTCCTTATCGTTAGCTGAATATTAGAGAATAATTAGGGAGCCGTAATTATGGGGGATCCTCCTTCCCTTAATGAGTGGATATCGGATCATGGAGATGGAGGCTCTTCTTATGTCACAACCTGGATAATGGATATCCCCGTCACTCCGTCCGACCCAGCGTAGCTTAGTTTCAGCCTTGGGCTCGCGCCTTAGAAGTAACCAGGACGTCATCATGGGCCGAGTCCCCACGTGAGGCTCTTCTACTAGCCCCACAGAGGATGTCAACTCGCTTTAAGCTTTATTGACGGTTCGTTCCCTGGGCCTACGTCCTGGGCTTATACGCTGATTTTTTAGGCACTGTCAGAAATCACTCATCTACACCTTTTTTTTCCCTCAATAACGTGATTATTCCATAAGATATAGGTTTTCATTTGTTTTTTCATATTTTAGTGATGCGACGTATGGTTGTCGTCGTCTTGGTGCGACATATGGTTATTATCGTCTTAGTGCAATGTTTGTTTGTCATTTTCATGATACGATGTTTATTTGTGTAAGAGCGATTCAAACGAATAAAATATATATTATCAACAACAAGAAATTAAATCAATTGTCGTCAATATGCTACAGAACTTGAATTATAGATATTGTAATCACAATGGTAATATCAAATATGTAGCCTCGATTATCAAATGTATAGCCTTTGAACCGATTCATTATGCTTAATTAACCTGGATGTTCTTTCATCATCTATGATTTTTTACGATTTTGATTTTATGTTTCTATCGATGTATTGCTATTTTAATCAATAAAATTATTTTTCTTTTTAAAAAAAAGATAAAAACTCTGAGCTTGCCTCAAGTGGAAAAGGGGGATATGTGTAAGAGAGGTCCATACAACCATATAATGCAAAGTGAATAGTTATCAAAAAGTATTATTGAGTAAAATAAATGCATTTTAAGAATTATATATCTAATGCCAATAAGGCCTGACTCGATGGTCAAGGGTTGAATGAGGCATAAAAATGGACCGGGTCTGCGCATACATGAGAACATAATAATACAATATTGTAATGTAAAGTAAATATATATATCATAATTTTAGAAAGCTTGAAAAAAAAACCTAGCCACCTCTCAATTTCTCTCATCTTGTTATTTCTAGTATCTTTTTCTTTAAGCAATGAGAGGTGATTTTTTTGGTCATTTTTTTATCTAAATAACCTTTTTACATATCTTTCTATTATTTTCTTTCTCAATAAAGTGATTATTCCACAAAAATATGGATTTTTTTATTTATTTTTAAATATGGATTTTTAATTTATTTGTTTTTGTGTTTTTGTTGTCATCTTGTGCAACGTATTTGTGTTGTCATATTGTGCTAGGTATTGTTTGTATCATCTTAGTACGACGAATTGGTTTCCGTTGTCTTGTTGTAATGTTTTATTATGTGTGGGTGATTTGAATTGCAAAAACATATCCGATCAGACAAATATCAAATTATGATTGTTAATATGTTGTAAACCTGGATTCATAGGTATATTCCAATCATCATAGGATTATCAAATATGTAGACTTTGAGTCAATTCATTGTATTATTAACCTGGATATTGCGTCATCCTTTAGAGTTATTCGCGAATTTAATTTTGTGTTATTATTGAATGTATTATTAGTTTGAATCAATAAAATTATTCACTTTTTTTAAATTTTCTTTTACAAAATGTGTGTATATTAAATTTATTTTTAAATGGATGAAGATAAAATCAATTATAAACTCTGAGATTCTTTTTTCTATATTTTTTAAAATGAGTGAATCAGAACTCATTCCCCCCTCCCCTTTTTTTTTGGAAATACTTTTTCCTATTATTTTTTAAAACAAACAAATGCTTAAAATTTTTTACTTTGATAAATTGAACGAACCCTTATAAGTTAAAAAAAAAACCTTCATCCTTTCACTATATATTCGAAACATGACATTTTTAAAAATAAAGTTTTTCTTGTAAAATTCAGATATCAAAGTTATTTATTCCCATAAAATTTTTATACATTCATCCTGAGTAGAAATGAGATTACTAAGCCAGATTAAATGAACCAACCCAACCCGAATTTTTTAGCTTGGCCAGCCAGAAAATTTAAGGCCTCGAATAAAACGACACCTACTCGACCCATTTTGGCCTGCGGGCCCATAGGTTTGGCTCTGTTAGCTGATTGACTCCTCGAATTTTTTTATTTAATTTTTTTTAAGTAATTAACTAAATAATTGAGATTTTCAAAGATTCATCTATAAAATTTAATATTTTTGCTATCTATTTTATAGCATAAAGGTTTTAAAAATAATAATAATTATAATATATGATTAATATATTAAACTTTTGTTGTTTTAACTATTTTATTTTTAATTTATAAATGTATCTTTTTAATATAATTTATATGATAATTTAATATTTAAAAAAATCTTGTATGGAATTTTAGAATTAAATAAATTGTAGTTTTAATATTAAATATATTTTTATTTATCTCATTAATTATATTTTAAATTACTTACAATTTCATTTTTTTTATCTATCCTTTAAATTTTTTTCAATCATATATGTTTTTTTTTATAAATATGAAGTTGTCATAGTTTATAAATTAAATTAATTAAAATAATCTAAATTATTAGTATATTTTAAATAATGTTATTACTTAAACTAGTATTAATAACAAAATAATGTTATTTTTAAAATAATTAACAAAAAAATTATATACTAATTTTATTTCTAATACGATTATATCTTTTAACAAAGATATTTTAAAACAAATACGAATACGATATTTCATTATTATACATCAGATTCATTTTTTGAAAAGATTTTAATTCCAAACATAAACAAATGATGCTATTAACATTCTAAATTAATTAATAGATGATGATAATTCAACCACTATCGAGGATATACATATTTCTAATTTCTAATGTTGAATCATATGTTATTATTTGATATAGTGAGATTAAAGGCATATGATATTTTATTTTATACTTGAAGTCAGATTTCTCAGAATGTTGTTTTAATAAAGTGCATTTCTTGGTTATAAATAAATAGCTTTTAACATTATTTATTTACTTAAGTTTGTTTACTATTATTATATTGTTTAGACTAAATCATTTTATATATTAATTATTATCATATATTTTTATATTATTTATTTTTATTTGAAGAATTATAAATTTATAAAATTAATATTTTTAACATTTTTTAAGGTTTTTATCCGTTTTAATCTGCTGGGACGTATTTAAAATCTCACTTAAATATAAACGTAACTGGGATAACCCAATCAATTTTAACCCACAACCTAAATAAACTAACCCAAAATGGATTAAACTGACAAGTTTTAACTCATGTACGTCATGAGTTATGATTTTGTTCTTTGGATTTTCTCATTACGTGAGTATATTGTAAACGAAATAAGACGCACCTAATAATTTAAAATATTCAAGGGATCTATTAATTTTTTAGAATAATGTAAAACTCAAAAATCGATCAATAATAAATTTCCCTAAATTAAATCAAAACATACTAAAATAGACCAACATGTCACAATACTTATAACTTATTGACGAGTTAAAAATATAAATTGTATTAATCATTCATTTTAAATAAAATATTATTGATAATTCAATCATTTTATCATTATCCATTTTTCTAAAAAAAAGACGAAGATATTGATATCCATATGTTTGTAATATAATACTAAAATAATATTTGTTATAAAAATAATTAATGATTTATTAAATTATTATTATTCATATTCTAAACAAATATTTATAAGCTGATTTCAAAAATATATATATATATATATATATATATATATATATATATATATATATATATATATATAAGCTATGCACTTTCTTTGGATGTGCATGGAATAAAAGTATTCGCTTAAAGCAAGTTTATGAATTTTGTTTTTATATCTTTAATTTTAATTTTAATTTATATATATATATAAGCTACAGTACTTTCTTTGGATGTGCATGGAATAAAAGTATTCGCTTAAAGCAAGTTTATGAATTTTGTTTTTATATCTTTAATTTTAATTTTAGCATCAAAACGATGTAATTATGTTTAGAGTCTTGTTGGAATAAATAAAAACAAAATTCATGAAATAATTTGTAAAGTAAAATATAAACAAAACAAATGCTGGCTGTGGGGTTCGAACCCACGCGCACTTATGTGCAGAAGATCTTAAGTCTTCCCCCTTAACCTCTCGGGCAAACCAGCTGATCTAATTTCAATTGAATGCGATAGGGCTTGGATTTTTTATATTTAACCAACAGGTATTTGGTTCAATCCTTTATATAGGGTTGACGTAGGTTAAAATCCAAAGAAGAAAGAAACCCTAGATTGATTGTGTGGGAGCGAGAGAGGGTTGTTCAATGGCAGAGCACTTGGCATCTATATTCGGAACAGAGAAGGATCGGGTTAACTGTCCTTTCTACTTTAAGATCGGAGCTTGCAGGCATGGAGATCGATGTTCCAGGCTTCACACCAAGCCCAGCATCAGCCCCACTCTCCTCCTTTCCAACATGTACCAAAGACCAGACATGGTCACCCCTGGCGTCGATCCTCAGGGCCAACCTCTCGATCCTCGCAAAATCCAAGAGCACTTCGAGGTTATAATATTCTTTACACTTTTTCAAAATTATTTTTATCGTGATTCATTTGTTGTGATTTCTTTTGTTTTGCTTTTTATTGTCCTCGTGATTGACGGAGATTCAAGTCGAAAGGGTTTTCATATTTCAACGTTTTTGTCAACAACGAAACAAGGAATTAGGCTTTTCATTCTTGCCGGAACGCAATTTTTTATTTTTTTCCTGAAATTAAATCATGTTAAACCGAAATTTATGTTTGTTATGTAGCTATTGGATAAGATAATCAGAGTATCCATTGAAAGGATCTGGGTCTTACAGAAAAAAACAAACAAATATATTTTAAAAGTAATATTTTTGATGATCATGGGATTCTCACCAGGTGGTTTGACCAGAACCATTTAGACATTCTGGAGCTGATGGATTTGCTTATCCATTTAAGCTGATAATTTTGAAATGCATTTACTTTTACCCTTCCACCTCTTGGGGCCGATGCTGATGTTTTCTGTGCTGGGACTTGTTTCTGTTTGCCGTAATACTATAGCTCTTTATGCTACTTTGCAGGATTTTTATGAAGATTTATTTGAGGAGCTGAGTAAGTATGGTGAGATCGAAAGCTTGAACATTTGCGACAATTTGGCTGACCATATGGTATTATTTTTCCAAATAATTTACCTGTTACATCGATTTTCCTTTTCTGGTCTAATGAATGAAACTGACTTTGTCATTTGTTCATCTGTTAACAGGTGGGTAATGTATATGTTCAGTTTAGAGAGGAAGAACATGCTGCAAATGCACTTCGAAATTTGAATGGAAGGTTTTATGCAGGTTATTACCCTAATCCCTTCACCCTCCTAATGCATACATACACACACACACAAAGAGAAGATAATTATTTGGGGAAAATAACCACTGATTTTGAATAAAATAACGATTAAAATGGTTGAATATGAAGTTGAACTAGTATCTCAAGGAATTAAATATGCCTAGTGGCTGTAATTTCAAAGTATACAAATTGGTTATTACTATAGTAAAAATTTCAAGTTTGTACATCTTGTAGATGGTTATTCCCCATGAAGTATTAGGCTGCCATTGGTTTTCCTTTTATACATCTTGATATATATATATATATATATATATATATATATATATATAGACACACACACACACACACACACACATTCTTTCTATCAAAAGGAAATATTTTTTTCTCTTTTCTATTCACTGATGGAGCTTGGAAAGTGGTAGAGGAGTGAGAAAAGGGAGGGAAAATCCGAATTTCTTATTTGTTTGGTTAACTGAGAAGAATGAAGAAAAATGAAATATAATGAATGGTGTATAAGAACTTATACAATTTCAAATTCTTCATTCTTTTAAGAAGGGGATTAAATTGGAGAGTGATTTAAGAAGATTTTATTTAGTCCAATCTCTGTTTTTTTTTTCATTTTTCTTTTCTTTCCCTTACTCTTCTCATGCTTCCCATGATTGTGATGGAGTCTTATTTCTTTCGTAAGGTGTTTTGGGCAACCTGTGCTGCCTTATGTATAGATGATTATTTTTCCCTTTTGGTCCTGAAAACTTTGACAGGGGCTGTTCTGCATGTGTTTATATTAATGCCTGAGCCATGTGTGGTTGTAACATGCTTTGCAAAATAGTTGAATTAGAAAGTTGTGTTCTTATGTGGTCAATCATATGAAAAGCTAATGTCCAAGTGGATATGCAAAGCCTGAAATAGCTATAAGATGGTTTATTACCTGTTAATATGCCGTGTGCTTGTGGTCATTTATCAGCAACTGGATGCTCTTTAAAACTAATTTTTAATTGTTTTGGTTTCGGGAATGCCACTGACACTTGCATCCTGGAATTCAATACCCCATATAGCTGCACCATTACTTTTAGAGGTGTGTGACATTATAACCACTTATTGAAAAAAAAAGGAAAGGAAAGGAAAGAAAGCACATAACAATATTGATGTATCCCATCAGGTGCATCATAATCAATCAAAGGATACAGAACGGTGATGTGTGTGTGTGTGTGTACATTTGATGGGTAAATATATTTTATTTCCTTTTTTTCTTAATCCCCATTGGGACTTGCACCTGGAACCTTCCATAAATCCATCCTAATGTGTTACCACTTGAGTTTGGCCTCAAGGGCACATAATAGTGATATTTGTTCTATTAGTTCTTTTTCCGAGTAGTATTAGACATGGCTACCCTGATAGAACTATTATGCCTCTAATCTAGTGGGCTAGCTATTCATACGAAAAAAGTGTTCTATAATGAATGTCACAAACTTCATAGTTTCAATCATATTTTTATATATTCTGCAAACTAATACCATGCCAATCATGTCAATCTTTTATTAGGGCGTCCCATCATTGTTGACTTCTCTCCAGTTACGGATTTTCGTGAAGCTACATGTAGGCAATATGAAGAAAATATATGCAATCGTGGTGGCTATTGCAACTTCATGCATCTGAAAAAGATTAGTAGGTAAGTTTATGGCTGTCATTCCTTTTTTTTGGGTGTGTATTCTCTGTCTTGCCTTGTTGCTTGTGCCTACACATTTTTTTTCAGGGAGTTGAGGAGGCAATTGTTCGGGAGAAACAGGCGTAGGCGCAGTCGAAGCAGAAGCCACAGTCCATATAAACACCGTGGTCATGAGGAGCGTCCACATGGTCCACGTGTTTCTGGTAGAAGAGATGATGACAGAGATCATCGTTACCATGATAGGGGTAGGAGGCCTAGAAGCAGAAGTCCTGCACGTAGAGGAGGACGAAGCAAAAGCCCCGGTGGAAGAAGGAATAAGAGTCCAGTTAGGGAAGGCAGTGCTGAGAGAAGGGCTAAAATTGAGCAATGGAATAGGGAAAGAGAACAAGCAGATGCTTCGAATAAGAATGATAATAGTCACAATGACAATGGTAACAACGACTTTCAACCAGATGATGAACAGTATTATAATTCTCAGCATCAGGAGGACCAGCATCAGCAGCATGGAGGATACAACTACTGATTTGATTGGCACTTTCTGGTTTGTCTCTGTCCATATTTTATATAAGTATGATAGTCTTGGTCATCAGAATAAAAAAATATTTTTGCAACTTCTGTTTCACTAAGGCAGGCCATTTAGAAAATATAGCTTACTGCCCATTTTCCACTGTGCAGGTGGAGTACAGGTTCACTGTCCTGTGATATTGAAAGTGAAAACCCTTTTTTCTTCTATTTTTTTTTCTTTCCTTATCAAAAACATAAAGCAAAATGAATGGAAAATGATAAATAGGATGAACAGATCTCCTAGTAACTTAGGTGCATATATTTTGACAATTTGAAAACTTCATCATTTTGTTGAGACACTTGCTGACCAATGTTTTCCATTCTTTAGAAAAATTCAAAAGCAAAATATTCTTCTATTTGCCCAACTATCTTTTTGAACATTGATATATTAGTCTAAATTAGATATTGCACAAATTACTCTTAAGTTGGGAAATATTTTTGTTTCTCGTAATGAAACTTGGGCATTTACCTCTGTTCCTTTTTAATAAGTTGCCTCTGCTCCTTGTTTTGCTAAATAGCATGTTTATGTGAAAAGAGAAGAATAAAAAAAATTGCTTTTGCACAAAGTTGAAAAGATATTAAGAAACGACTGTATATTAACATTTTCCTTGTTAAAGGAATTCCATTACCTTTGGATGGGATTCAATGTTAACTACTGCGATTTAATAATCTTGTGATAAAATTCTTAAAAGCATCCATATATCTATATATATATATATATATATATATATATATTTTTTTTTTTTTTTTCCACATTTGAACTATCTACTTGAAGGTACAAATTTCTAACCGTTAAGAGTCTTTTTAAAGCACAGGGGAACAGGTGTGTGGGTTTGTGCACAGATGTTTAATTGGTGTTGTTTCAATTGTCTTTTGAGAGTCGTTTTTGCCTCCCCTAAACCCCAATTTCAACTGAAAGGAAAAAAAAACTGTTCAATCCACTACTTAATCTTAACCTGAATCCTTTGATGACAGAAGATTTACAAAGTGGAGCAGAGAATCAATTCTTACAGGGTTTTATCAGTCCTTTGCTTGTATTCTTTAGTGAGAGTTATGATCTTACATACTTTATGAGTTTTGCAGGTTCAGGTATTCCTGCTTCCCAGGATCGGGCCTCAATTTTTATGGCAGCTTACCATGATATTTCTATACAGGTTGGTTGGTTGACGTTGTCTGCAGAGCAAGTTTACAGGATTTAGTGTTTTAAATGGTGAAGAATTGGAGAAGCTGCTGGATCTTTGGAACGAAAGAACACTCAACAACTTTACGATTGCCCGTTGAGGTTTGTTGAAGTTGTCTTAAACAGCATGTACCAGAGAGTTTGGAACCTGGAATAGCAAGTTTGCTTATATCAAAACTTCACTCAGTTGTTTTATTTCCTTTTCTTTCTATTATGTTTTTGTGGATGACATTATCAGGTATTGTCAGTGGTATTTCAAGCACTTTCTGGGTTCTTCCTGCTTCTCTTTGTGGTGGTGGTTCAAATTTGATTTAATTAGAAAATGAATCAGCCTGCCGGCTGGCTAGACTTCTGGTTAAAAGTCTTTTTTTTTTTTTTAAATTAAATAAAGAGTAGAATTCAATGCTTTCTTTATCATGCTTAGTACTTTCCTTCTGTAACTTGATTGATAGTCCGGTGTTCCCAGGATCGGCATTTCAAAGACGTTGAATGTCGAGGCCTGGGAAAAGGTAAGTTGGAACTTGGAATATCATTTTAGATGATCCAGCGAGCAGTTGCCAAAGCTTCAAAAAATTCAAGGTGTGTAATATATATTTTATTGCAGAAGCAATCAGTTTGTGCTGCACCTAAGATTAAAACAAGTAAATAATAAAAAAATGAAAGTGAAAAATAAGAAATTTCTCCTATTAATGCATTGAAAAACATGGATGATCGGTAGATCACTGCCACGTAATCTCCCAATTCTTTGGGTAATTTGAATTTTATTTATTTTCTTGTTAGATCTAACTACTTTGTATGATCTTGCTAGCTTATATTATGTCTAACTCAGGGTGTTTCTTCTCTTATATGTCCACTTCATTCTTTCTCTTATATTTAATTAATCTTATTAAATAAGTGCCCTGGAATAAGAAAACCTATATTTCAAAGGGCTTGTTAATTAAAGTTGTCACTTCAATTTCAATCGTCAATAAACACACTCCGCCATAGTTTCCTATAAATTTAAGAAAATGTGTTTTCAATGGGTTGATTTTGGGATGGCGGGAAAAAGGGGTTTTATTAAATTTGGTGAAAAGACTTCGAACTATCAAAATGTGTAAATCTAATCCTTCATAGTCATTGTCGGTTGGTCATTTATATTTTCGGAGATATTTTGGCCTTAATTTCGGTCCCACTGAAAATCTTTGAAATATGTTACATGCTTGAACCTACCCAAAAATGTCGAAGAGTAAGCCCTCCTCCACCGTCTATGTCTGATTAATACTAAGTGCAATTTTGTATAATATTATCTTATTATTTATGAATATTTTTACCAATTTCACATTATTTTTACATTATAGTTTCAGTTATCACCTCATTTTATTTTTTTCATATTAAAAACTAGCAATTAGGAAAATAATAAAACTACAATAATTTTAAATTAAACGTAATTTGATAATATAAAATAATTTTCTACTATTCTTTTCTATTTTCTCTCCTTTTCCTTGCATTTTATCTTACATTTACCTCAATTTTTATGGAACTAAATATGACCACAGTCCTCTGCTGGCAGTGTATTAAGGGGAAAAGATAGCTGGAGACTTTTTTGACACAATGGACAAAAGGGAAAAGAATCTTCTCAATCTTGTTCTCAGTATTATTTACCTACATAGGATATAAACTTCTCGAATATTCTTTATATTTTAAACTTTTGCTTTGAATCAAAACGTAAAACCGTTCACAATGGGAAAAAACAGATTTTATCTGTTAGATTGGACGACTATTTGATTTTCATTGACAGTTTATCACCCAGCAAGCAAACAGGCCCAATCGATGCTGTTAGAATATGGAAAAGAAAGGGCCAAACTTTTGCGTTCTTTCAGGGAATTTGGCACGATAGAACCATCCCAGACAGTGAAGCAGAGCTCATTTGAAAAGAATTACCAGTGTGAATTTTGCGTCAACCATTACATTGTCAATATATTTCAGAGCTCACTTGATCATATTTTGCATTTGGAACATTGCCTGCCGGGTGAAATAACACCAAATGGGCAAGATTATATTGATAGATTTGGTAGCACAATTAGCAAATCAAACATCACCAGCCATTCATTTTTACTAATCTTTTGGTTCCTTCCCTCATGTTTGTAGTTTGTAGCTTGTACCGTTTGCAGATCCAATCCCCACTCCAGAAAATGTCGATAATCCAGGTTTAACATGAGAGAAATAATCCCATTGAGATTTCATAATATCGACTCGGTTGTTTTAGTTAGAAATAATACCTATATTCCTAATCATGGATAGATATTTCTTCTTACAAGTTCATCTCCACGAATCTTATGAAAGGAAAATGGATATATTTTCATATTAACAAATGCCCATAATGGCTCATCAACACGAGATTAAAATAAAACCAAAATCCATCCCCACCAAGTTTTCCACAAGAAACTCTGCAGACATTGACATGATGACTCACTCAGTTCACAAAAATAAAGAGTAAGTTCGAGTTTCGCAAAGGAACGCTACTGGATTTACCTCTCAACTTATTTAGAAGCAGAGTGCTTCGCCTTAGTATGACTTTGTAGAGCATTCTCTGAGTTGAATGACCTGCAAGGCAGAGGACAAAATAAGTTTCTTGGAGCCACAACAAATAAGAACCATCTTCAGAACTTCCAAAGGGGAAGGACCCACACCTGTTGCAAGACTTGCAAGAGACTGATCCACCAGATTTTTGAACCAGCTTCTTAGATTTTTCAGTGTTAGCAGGAGTTTTTCCAATCTGCTTTGAAGGGTATGGTGTTGGTACATGAACACCACCCTTTTTGTCATCACTTTTTTTGCCATCTACACCATCAAAAGTGGTCCTTTAGAAAAATCACCACCCACAAGAAGCAAAGACCTTTTGATAATTCTTGTATTAAAAATTTTCAGTAATACACTCAAAATCCAAGCAACTCACCAGTCTTTTTGGGAGTAACAAATTTTGCCTTCTTATTAGGAACAGGTGTTTTTGAAACAGACTCTGCAGGTCTTTTTTTGCTCGGTCCAGTCTGCATGTGGATAATAAAAGAATTTGACACTGATAATTGCTGGGGGATACTGTATCAAAACATAATATACATATAGACCAAAAAAAAACCCTGAAAATACCTTCTTTGGTGTCTCTTTGTTCTTAGAGATTTCATATTTGTCATCCTCGTCATCATCTTCATCCTCTGAGCTTGCACTTCTATTACTGATGATAACCCTAGGACCCGTAGTTACTATGGTGAATTCTAAATGGATGACACTGTCCTAAGAAAACATTTATTCACCAATGCAGCCTAGGAGGACTTAACTCATCTTGCATGTGTAAATGTGGAGAAATAGAAAGGGGTACCAATTTCATTACCTCATCCTCCGATGATCCATCATCATCCTTGTCACCACCATCATCATTTTCCTTGGGTTTAGCATCTTTGTTTGGTTCTATGATCTTCACCTTCTGCTTAGCAGCAGCAGAGTCAGGTTTCTCTTGCTTAAGCTGTTGAGGTTTCCCTAAAAAACCGATTTTAAAATCCATATGAGATTTTGAGCAGCACGGAACTCAAAGTGAAAAAAATGCCAATATCTTTACCATTATCCACAGTTGTGTTAACTGGAAGGTCAATTCCAAATTCAGAATCAGAACCTGGAGAATTAGAGAACACATCAGCAAATGAATTAAAATGAAGTCCTTAAATTCTCAAACTATGCATGTGCAGAGACTCACCAGAAGAAGTATCAGATGATTCAGATGTTGGAAGATAACAGCAAGCAGTCAAGGTCAATAAATAAACAGAAGATAAAGAGAGTTATTCTAGAAGACTTACAATAATTAAGAAATCAAACTATAACAGGAATGGACAGTAAATGAAACCATGAAAAGGATATCCCCCTGAATTAGGAACTTTATATCCACAAAAGTAGACACTCCCATTTTTCCAGTTGTGAGATAGCTGAAATTTTTTTTCAAACACCAAGTCCAATGAGATATGTGGGAATTTCTCAGCAGAAAGTGTTCCAAGAACAAGCTTCTGGCCACCAATATTCGCATATAGATAAACTGATTCATTTCCTTTGTCCTTCTTTACTTGTCCAAGAGTAGCCTGCAGAGTAATAAATCTTAAATTCTTAATATATACATTAGATATAAGCAGCAACAATTGAAATCACACTAGGCATATAGCTCATCAATCATAACCTGTGAAATGTGAACAAGCATTTCAAACCCAGGTACCACCTCAAGAGGCTCTCCTGATTTGACTTCAACACCTACAAAGCAGCATGTTTAAAAGGTTTAAACTAAAGCATACTTGTGATAAGGATAAACAATGTAGCTGGATCTGAATCATTTAGAAGTATATCACCATCACATTAAAAGAAATGGTGCAGAACAAACCAACTTTGGGATTAGACCAATTGGTAGCTCCATCATGGATAAAATGTTAAAAGAAAAAAAAAAAGAAAAGAAAAAGAAAAAGAAAAGAAAGGTCCCCTGTATGAGTCTATGTGGCTGTGCCAAACTATAAAATCCAGATCATGGTTCAAAGCTTTGATATCGGTTTCTAAATCAAAAGGTCCTGAGGCAAATCAGAGTTGGCATTTAGAATTGGCTGTGAAATAACAAAATCATATGTTATTGAGGGAAAAATTACAGTTAACTAATGAAGAAATATTTAAAATTATAGAGATTCACATATCCAAGCTTCACTGTATGAACTGGTCATCGCTATTAAATCAGCCAAGTCAAACTATTTAAATCTTAGTTGAGGGCAATTAATTGTTCAACCTCATCAGACTCAACTTGCATCCTAAGCTTGTAGCTAAAGTTCAGAATATGCACACATGCAACACCACCAAGCAGGATATGACTCAGCCAATATGCATCCATCATGTTGAGGCCAATAATTTAAACTATGATTTACACACATAGAAAATATTAAAGTTATGTATGGTTCCTGGAAAGTACTAAGGAAAGAAAAAAATTGCAAGAAAAATAATTTTCTCATATTTGGTTGTCTAATGAAAATCTCCTAGAAAGGATTAAGGAAAGAACAAAATGCCAAGAAAATGATTTTCTTATGTTTGGTAATCTAATGAAAAATCTCAAAGAAAATCAAATAAGTGAAATTACTTAGTAACTTATATGTTTTTAAAATTATATACAGTTATATCAATGAGTTTTTTTAATAAATGGAGATAAGCAAAAATAAAATGAGTTTGAAGTATCAAATAATCATAATATGTTTAGTTTAACTCTATTTTATTTTCCATCATTTTTTCTTTCCTTCTATTTTTCTGCTCTATTTTCTTTTCCATGTTTTTTCCTCAAATTTTATGGGACCCAAAACATAGCCTTAAGAAATCAAATATAATTGAAAATTAGTTAGAAATTTATACATTTTAAATAATTCAATCTTTTATATAGAAGAGGAAAAAAATAAGTGTTTGAAGTAGTATATAAAATAATTTGTTAGATTTACTTTTTTTTAAACTTTCTTTCACTTTTACATTTTTCTACTTTTTCTTTATTTTCTTTTTCTTCACATTTTCCGGGAAACTAAATATAGCCTAGTGAACATCACCCATTAATACAAACAAAACTTCCCCTTACTGTATTTAGTAAAAGTATTTAAACAAGCTAAAGTGAGTAAACAGGGATTAGTTGTTTAGATTTTGATAGGAACAACAAAAATTTAAGAGTGTTAGATCTTGTTTGAATCATTTGAAAAAAAAAAACCAGTCCTCCATTGTTTATGGAAAAAAAAGTTTAGGAGCTTGGAATATAGTGTTACCCAAGCTATCCTCCATGAAGGTCCTGCACGCCAATGTAGGATGCAAAAGTTTACAAAGTGCTCTCCATGTTGTCAATCGTTGCTTAAACGATAACCCAAAACATCTCAGATCTGGTTTAAAAAATAATATGTTTTTGGAAAAATTCTCAAAATAATTGTTTTCTTTCAAAAATTTATCAAATAGGTTTCAGATTTGGAAAAACTGATTTTCTTTTATTTTCCATCAGCTTGTGGAGAGCGACAGCGTGAATGCAGCATATATACACAGATATATAATTATCTATTAAAAGCCAAAAACCAAAACTTTGAGGAAAATATACAAACACAACAGATATAAAATAAAAATAAAATAAAATTTAAGAAATCACAGGAAATACTTAATAAGGAAAACAAGTAAAATATTAGACGCTAAGCTTGTCTTTGTTTGGAAAATGAGAAAACGAAAATTCATTTTCAATTCCCGATTTTCTCGATATCCAAACAATGAGTGACTGAGAAAATAAAAATAAACTACAGGAAGGGAATTTACCCCAAAACTCCATTTGAATGCCGAAACCGATCAACCGAGTAGAGAACAAAAAAATAACGGTGTTAACTAGGGTTCTCAATGCAAGATCCTGGAAATGAAGAAGATGGAATGAGATTGTTAGGGCCGTTCTGACGATTTATAGCGAAAGAAATGTGAAGGAGAGGTGTGATCACGTGTTGCGCGAAGCACCTTTATATGATATATACACTAATTGTGAAGGTCCATTTGCAGGCTTCAGATCGAAGATTATTAGATCTCTTGGCACAGTTCATTATTGAGTTTGTTTTTTTTTTTATAAAAGCTCATTATTGAGTTTATTAATACAAATTTCTCTCCTCTTCCTACCTTTTTATAAAAAAATAATTATTTAATAATAATAAAAAAACCTAGATTTATTTCTCTCATGACTATATATCATATACTAATTTTTTTAATTAGAGGTTGTAGGTGATTTTTTTGAAACGAAGGGATTTGAATTCTGGTTCAAGAAGGAAAAGGGCGTGACAGCTGGAGGCCTGAAAATAAAAATGAGGCGAATAATTATATATTCATAAATGAATGTTTGGGGTGTATTAAATTTGATACGCTATCACGCTCCAAATTTTTATTGTTTTAAAATGATGACGTGGCGTCGTTTTTTACTGGATGCGTTTAAGACCGGACGGAGTATTGACCGCAGAGGAACACGTCGCGACTCGCGGGTTACCCACTTTAAAGAAATCGCCGCAAATCTCGTTTCCAAGCGGATAGAGGGAAGAGCAGAGAGTGAGACTGAGCAGTGTTAAGAGTCTTTTGTCTTCTGCATCTGTGATTTGTTGGAAGCCAAACAGATTCAAAGAGATATGTTTTCTCTTCTTTACGACCTGGCTCCTTCATGGACTTCAGTGAGTGTTGTTTTTTCTTTTCTCCATCCTCTGTCTTCTTTCCATATCTGATTGTATATTCTGATGCATTGTTTCTGGTGATGAATAGGCAGCGATACTATGGACATTCTTTATATACCTGGCGATTGCTGGATCTATTCTACCAGGAAAGGTGGTTCCTGGAGTGATCTTATCAGATGGCACTCGGCTCCATTATCGCTGCAATGGTCACTTTTTTCTTTGACGTTTATTTTAACTCTTCATAGCTTCTACGTTTCTGATTGTTGCTTCTCAATTAAGATTACTGTTACTGTTATTTAATTATGTATATACTGTCTATTTGGTCTAGAAGGAAAATTAGGAAGGATTAGATCTTGACATTTCGGATTTAATGGTTCTTATTGACATTGTTTCAAGTGAGCTGACTGGTTGCATTAGGCATATTGATTGGAGTTTTTTGAACTTCTTTGGTCCCTAATGTTAAAGATTTTGAGATTTAAAATCTTTAGGAAGTGTTTTTCTGTTTTGATTCGATTTGTCGAAATTACTTAGGTTTACTAAGTAGTGGCTAATGATTTTGGGGTTAATGGAATTCAAATTCATACCAAAGTAATACAGTCAGTAGCAGAGTGCGACTAACTTCAAATTTCAACTGAATGCACACCGCTGCTGCTTCAATTAATTTATCATGCTACATTTTTTTAAGACCAATTGCAAGGATGATGTATGACATTGTGCTTCTTTGAATTTTAAAACAGTTTTCTGGCTCTCATATTTCACAATTCTTTTCCATTTGTCAGGCTTGTTTATCTTCTTCTTGCTGGTTGGTCTCCTTGGGGTTGGGGTCTGATGAATTATGTATCACCAACAGTATGTACTCGCTTCCTTCTATGCTTTTTAATTTTACTGTTTATATTAGTCCAATGAATGTAAAACATTATTTGGATCAAATTGCTAGAATTTGGGTAAAATGAAATTGACATAAATTTGGAAATTTTGAACAAATAAAGGTTATTAAGACTTTGTTTTTAATTCATTGAAACTTCAATGGAACTCCATAAGTTGGCTGCCTTAAGGGTTGCTTTGAACAAGACAAAAGATTAGACCATAAATTATCAATTTTAAAACAGTATTATCATCTAGTAGCTAGATCTTGTTTTTGTCATTTAATTCAATTTATTCATCCTTTGGCATTAGATTGAAGTATCTGAGGAAGCTCCATAAATAAATAGTTAATTCATGACATTATATGGGTTTAAATTTATGTCTCCAAAGGGATAAAGGATACTGCTAGAAAAAAAACAAGATAAATTGTTTGTCCAGATATACAAGCATGAAATGTGAAGCATACAAAACTCAGTAATCAAAAAGGCATGCTGGAAAATTCAAACTGTGAATCCAACTGGTTCCCTTTTCAATTATTGCTATCATTTTCATTGCTATGAGGCAATGGTTTATTACATTTTTGGACATTAACTTGAGTCATTTCTGATATCATTTAAATTGGCCACCATTCAAGACAAAGATGGTAGAAAATAAATTTATCCAACTGTTGTGCTAGTGATGCAAGCTTCTCATCATCAACACAACATGATTTTTCTTTTAGTTTAAAATACAATATATATATATATATATATATATATATATATATATATATATATATATATATATATATATATATATATATATATATATATTTTTTTTTTTTTTTTTATATCAGGTGTCCTGCCAAAGTTGCGCACAATTTACTCAATTCCATAGGTCTCTAAAGTTAACAATGTGGTAAACTCTAGTGGCCGTGGATAGAACTGACTGGAAGGTGCAATATAGAATTTTTTACATTATAGTGAATGGTGTATTGTTTTTTTTTTTTTTTGATGGATAAAGAAACATGCATTGATCATGCAAAAACAGCAAGCGCCTAAAAGTACACCGAGTATACAAAAGGACAAAGCCCTGAGAAGGACTAGAAAACATGAAGAAAAAACCCCAAAACCGAAACAATTACCTTATACCCCATCCGTGCTAAAATTCCAAAATACTTATATCCCTAACCCCACTAGGACACGTTGGCCCAAGACCAGAAATTACAAATGAAAGAATTCTTTAATCTATACATAGAGAAGGTCTCATTATCGAAGACCACTCTATTCCTCTCGCACCACACTGCCCAGAAGAGGCACAAGGGCGCAGCTCTCCAAACTTTCTTACGCTTCTTACCCACATTTGTTCCTTGCCAGGCTAGAAGGACTTGTCGCACTGAGAACGGGAAGACCCATCCAAACCCCACTATAGCCAAGGACTTGTCGTATTGTTGTCCTAGGGTTTGGCTGACTTAGGCCAAGTGCAGTCCAAGCTTATCAAGCTCGAGTGGCTGTCCCATGCTCAGCTGAGCTAATATTCAATTTGGAATAATATTTTGGTCAAAGGGGTGGTGGGTGTCGGTCGGGGTTTGGTCCTATCCATCATAGTTAATGGAGACTAAGTTCTTTTTTTCTATTTTGATAGGTTGAGACTAAGGTCTTTAATATTATTTTAATCCCTGTTTTTATCCCCTCTTCCTGGAAATTCAGTTGCATCTTTGCGTTTCAGGCAATATCAGAGAGAGGACTTGAGCTTTTATCAGCAACTTTTATATTCAGTTTTCTTGTAAGTTACTACATGATTATTCATTACTCTTACTTTTAATACTCACGTTTCTTTCATTTCTATCAAATACTAATAAGAATAAAAATAAATATATATTGTCTATTACACATAGGTCTTTGGGCTATTTTCCATTATTTAGAGTTAGTATAAATATATTCAGCATTTTAATCCTGGCACTCTACCTGTACTGATAATTTGAACTCAGAAATATTATCTCTATTTACATGCTCCTTTATGCTTTAATAATCTCACTAGGTCTTGTCTCAATTAAGCAAATAGCAATGATGCCTGCGATCTGAATGTTAAGATTAACATTTATAACTTCTATGTTTCGCCCAAGTCTTGAAAATTAGTGCTCTTTCTAGACTCTTCTAGTTTTTATTTTTTATTTTTACTCTTTTTCTTTTTTCTTTTTTTCTTTTTTTTTCTTTTTTAATTTTAGTTATATGGAAGGCAGTTACCCGTAGTTCTATGTAAAACAGTTTCTTCAATATGATGGGTAATAAATGTATACAGGGGAAAAAGCAGAAGAAAGCTTGGAACTGTAGGAGGCTCCCTTCTGTTTAATATACACTACTTGTGCTCCTTTTTGTATTATATTCTCAGATTGGTTCTAAAATATTGTGTAATGTGGTACCATTGCATGTTTATGGTATGGAATATTTGCTTGTTGATTTTAATTATCAGTCTCTGTTCTATTTTGTCCTTTTGTTTTAGTGGAATTCTGCATTTTGTGAATATTTCAGTTCTAACTTCATTGCAATTCTAAGATTATATTTTTCTAATGTGGCTGTGGTTAAGGTAAATTTAATTTTCGCTAAATGATAGCTATTGCGCCTCAATGTCTCTCTTAATTTTTCTTCTTTCTAATTGTTTTTCCCATTTTAATATATATCTATGTGTATGTTTCTGTTTCTTAATGCTAGGTGACAATGATACTTTATGCAGCTGGTTGCAAATCACGGAACCAGGGTTCATCTCTAAAGCCTCATTTCACAGGGAATTTCATATATGACTGGTACTTTAACAAATGACCCAATGACATGATTCCCATTTAGATTGATATTTAACCTTGGAAAAAATTCTTCTTCACAAAATTGGCCAAGTAGACTTATTTAAGTAACAACTAGGTTTGGCTCAAATGATAAAGCCTTGAGGGGATCTGTGGAAGGTTCTGGGTTCAAGTCTAAAAAGAACAAGCTGGACAGCCAGGACTTTTGGAAACTTGTTGCTAAATTTATCATGAGTGAAAGATTTAGCATGGGTTGTTCACTTTGCTTCCTTGGAGACTGGATTATGCTTATCTTGATTTTGCTAATCCTTGTGTCATAGGTGGTTTGGGATACAGCTGAATCCTCAGTTTCTGGGCATTGACATGAAGTAAGTGGCTGACTCATCAACCTTTTTGTCATAGAACTCTTATGTTCAATTTATAAGAAACTTTCTGGATGTCACACATTTACATTATTTTATATCTATTCTAATAATCTTTGTTATATTTAATGTTGTGCACAACTCGACTAGTGCTCTTTTCCTTCTTCCCTCTTACATATTATGGTTTTTCCTGGGATCTGGAAGTTGATGATAAGAACTCCATGGAGATTTTTACATCATCATAGAAAAGATTTTTTGCTTTTTAAGATGACTGTTTTGCTTCTGTAGATTTTTCTTTGTAAGAGCTGGAATGTTAGGATGGCTGCTTATCAATCTTTCCATTCTAGCAAAAAGTATTCGAGATGCCAACCCTGAGCCAATCACGATCCTTTACCAGCTATTCTGTGTGGTAATCTGGTGATTCATTATTTGCTTCCTTTTATTATGAATGAATGTTATGGACTGCTGATGTGTTCATTTTTATTTCAGCTGTACATCCTGACTACTTTTTTATGAGGAGTATATGACCTCCACGTGGTGCATTATTTGTACCCCGCTGAATCTCTATGGTATTCCAAACTGTAATCCTCTCCTAGTGCTTGCTTGGGCTCACATTTCTTAAGGACTCCTATCTCTTTCTCTTAATATTTCTCAGAATATTTTAAGATCTCAACAAAGATGGTCAAAAGAAAGAAAAGCTAGTAAGAACAACATTTATGGGGTATGGTGGAGCACTAAGTTAAGTTGTTTCAAGGGGATTTTGCTAAAGAAATCTAGGACTCCTATCTCTTTCTCTTAATAAAAAAAGTAGGTTGCTTGTGCATTTATGTGGAAAAGGATTTCTTCAAGAGAGTGGATGTGGAGACAACGGAGAGGTCATTTGCTGTGGGTTAGAGTTCTAGTAAGCTCCAACTAGAGGAGGGTGCCTGGGCTCCTACACCGCAATGTCTTCAACTCATGTTGTTTAGTTATGAAGGAAGACTCAACCACTGATGTTGGTTTCCATAAGGGAGAATTGCAGATGCTTGTAGTAAGGAAGATAACAAGGAGAGGGCATGTGTAGCTAGATGTTTGAGGGTAGAGTTTGGGAAGCATGAAAATATACAAAAGATCCCTCGTAATCTGTGTGTTGATCAAGCCAGGTGGGCCTAATGTTTTCTCCCTACAACAATAACATAGTGGCAGTAGGGTTAGATGAGGGGTTGGATTCATACCATTTGTTATTTGACAAAGTAGTTCCAAGCCCTTGTCTTTTTTGAGATGGAAGCTGGAGGCCTTATGTGTTATGAACCTTGCTTTACTCTTCAAATGCTCTTATTTGGGTAGAGAGGTCCTCGTTGAGGGTATGCAGTCTAGTAACTTCTCTGCACTTCGCATGTCGTGGGACAGAACATAGAACCTCGAGGCAGTATCACCATGTTGATACGACTCGTAACCGGAAGTGGGATGGCTTTATGGATGGTTGCAAGGGTGATTCCTCGCTTTGATTTAATGGTGTGCGAGAACTTCCACTTCCCTTATGCTTTTCCAAATTTTAAAGATGGGCCGATTTGTTGTTTTAGCTTAATAGCCTTGCTCGTGAAGAGAGCAAATCAAGAGGTCTCACAATGTCAAGGTGGGTGGTGGTGGGTAAATGGATTTGTCGTCAAACAAAGGTTCTGCCTGTGCCTCTCAAATGTAGGATTACTTTAGGAGAGGATAGCCCTAGGAGGGACTTAGTATGGTGTGAAGAATGTCGTGATTGATGAGAACCTCATCCACTAGTCATTCAAGAATTTTGTCTCCTTCCACGAGTACTTAGGTTTGCTAGTGAAAGGCTTTAAGGAAGAAGTCAAGTTCCTGTTGAGAAAGCCAGAAGGTAGAAAGGCTCGTAGAGTGGTGGGATCGAGTATCAAGAGGAGGCCTTCCTCTGCAAATGTAGAGGAAGAGGAGGAGGGGCGCAGCTTGGAGCATCAGGTTGTTGTGGACTCGCATGGGAGGGGTCATGGGAAACCAATATTGTTGGGACTGGCATGGAGTAGGGTCAAGGAAACCAATATGGCGGGAAGCATCTCGCGAGAAGCCAACCGGCCTTCTAGGGAAAATGAACAAAGAATTAAGTTCTGGAAAGATAAATGGTGTGGGAATACACCTTTTAATCTCTCCTTCCCTTCTTTATTTACCTTTGCTCATTCAAAGGAGGCTTGGGTAGGGAACACCGAGAGTAAGGTGGAAGGTGAGGAATGTTGAAACCCCTGTTTATAGACTTCTCAATGATCAGCTGAGGATGGAGAAACTTTTCTTAGGTTATATAAGGAGAAAGTGATCATGGGAAGGGATTTACACACAAAGGATGGAGGAGAAGAGTGATGCTAGCAGGACATCATGTGGCCAAGGCTTTAGATGTCGACCCCTATTTCTTCCCCATGAAGACGCTTTCTTGCAATTCAGTACAACCAAGACCTCAAGGCTTGTCGGGAGGCACAAGATCTTAACTCTTGATCTGCGTAAAAGAGGCTTTGCCTCGTTTAATAAATGCTTTTTCGTGCCATGAGGAAGATACTGGATCTTCTTTTGCTCCATCGCATAAAAACAAGGGTGCTAGTGGAGTCGCTGCTCTCTCTTTCGTGTCTCAAGTGAACCATGCCTTGCCTTTGGGAAACTTGGGTTGAGTTAGAATGGTCTTTTTATCGCAAGGATCTAAGAAGAGTGTGGAAGGTGAGACCTATGGTTTTTTGGTCGGGTTTGGAATGCTAGGAATAGCGTCCTTTTAGGGATGATGTATCGTCTCTTGCAAAAGGCTAGTTATTGTAAGTAGCTTCTTTGGTTGGAGACCAAATTGTTCACTGGGATGGTCTTTCTCGACTTTAGATCATTTCATTGATTGGTTGGGCTCTAGATGAGAGGGATTTTTCAGGTTTTTTAGATAGTGGACACTTGTGTTTCAGTCAATTAGCAAAATGGGCTGTGTTGTCATTCTCGAGAGCCCTATTTTGTTACACTGTAAGTGCTGTGTATTACTTTGTTCTCCTGCTTTTGTATCAGGGTTTGTTTCTTTTCCTTTCTACTAGCTTTGCATTCTGCACGCCTTTCCGATGCCACAATATATATACGTTTATTTATATGAAAGATATGTACTAAGTACAAAAATGATAAACTGTTAAATTAGTATGTATGTTTCAGAAGCCTGTGAAGGTGCTACTAGAATGAACTGGTAGTGGCACTATTTGTATCAACTGTTGATAGTTCCACAGTAACATCATGATGTCCTCTATAAAATCCAGAGACTCCGGCTGAAGGAAGGGACAAGAATACTAAGTTCTTTCCTTAATAGATTCTAACGCCCACAGAGAAGAAATTACATTAAAAGTATTAGCATCAACCCAGAGAAAGCTGTGAAAAGGAGGTCGAGATAAAGGATGGTTTAGTGGCGCCTTCCAAATTTGTTTTCTAGCCTGTGGCATGTGATGGAGTCCTTCCCTTCCTGATTTGGAAATCAATGAGATAGGGTCGGAGGAAGCTGCGAGGCTGGAGGAAAGTTTCTCAAAGGAAGAAATTTGGACGTTATTTGGATTTCAATAGTTAGATAAGGCTCCGTGTCCGCATCTTATCTCTAATAGCATTCCTCGGATCTTTAGCCGGGAGTTCTGAATAGCTGAGGTCCTAGGTTTTTTCAGGGGGTTTCATGATCAGTGCAGATTTGTTAAAAATCTGAATGCGACGTTTTTGGTGTTGATTCCTAAGAAACAAACCGTAGAGGACTTCAAGGATTTAAGGCCAATAAGCCTTGTGGGAGGATTATACAAGATTCAATCAAAGTCTTCAGCCAATGCACTAATAAGGTCTGATAAGGTGATTTCTAAGTCTCAAAATGCTTTTGGGGACGATACAGATTCTGATGCAAAGGCTGATCATAATGAATTAGTGGACTCAACCATGATAAGAAAGGAACAAATAGTCCGTAAGCCAGATATCAGAAAGCATACGATAGTATCACCGGGAGTTCCATACCAGTCATAACAGGATGGGACTTAGTTCGTGGTTGAGCCGATAAAATGGTGCATTTTACAGCCTCCTCTTCTGGGCTCTCATCAACTGATCCTCTGTAAACTCTACTTCTTCCCAAGCTCTATGTCAGACAGTACACCCTTTCTCCATATCTCTTTGTAATGAACAAAGCTCCAATCGTTTAATAAAACCAAAAGGGGTGGAAGGAAATTATTTTTCTAGAAGCAAGATTGCAGTTAGGAGAGGGGAGGATCTGGTAATTTCTCACCTCCTCTACGCCGATGACACGCTTATTTTTTGCAAGGCTAACATAGAGCAGTTAAAGTATCTAAGCTGGATTTTGATGTGGTTCGAAGCGTTGTCGGGCTTGAAAATTAACTTAAACAAGAGCGAAATCATACCAATTGGAACAGTGGATAACGTGGAGGAGTTGGCTTCTGGGAGGTTTATGCAAAATGATCCTTCCTACGCCCAATTGACTTCCCTAGGCGCCAAACATAAGGCTCTGAGTGGGACTATCAAGAGAGATTCTAAAGAGGTTAGCATCTGGCATAAGATATTTCTAAGGGAGGATGTGTTACGCCACCGCATCTTGCCCAATTCTTCCAATTTATTATCTTTCTCCGTATGCCTCTGGGTGTGTGTGTGTGCGATTGGAAAGGATCCAAATATGCCTAGTGAGGAGTGATCATGGATAAGAAAATTTCTTTTATGAGACGTGGGCCACAAGAAAATCGACAGCTGAAAGGAGGCACTTATTTCAAGAGCTTTCTATATGAATAAGGCTTTGTTCAAGAATGGAGTCAAGGTTTGCCAATGATAGGAACTCGTGGAGGAAGGTTATTCTGTTGTAAATTTGCGAATCATCCGGGAGGCCGGTATACCCGCGATCTCAGAGGCGTTATGGAACTAGCTCGTGGAAGGAGATCGTGAAAGAGTGGCTCAAGCCTTAACTCAATCTTTCGCCCCTAGGATGGAAGAAGGATCAATTTCTAGAAAGATGTTCGGTGGAGGAGGCGCTGTGTGCTAGGCTCTCCCTTTAATTTGGCTCGAACAAGGAGGTTGTATCGCGTACATCCGGGGATAGTGGCGATGGGGCTGGAGGCTGGTCACCAACCTTCCTAAGATCTCTCAACGACCGAGATCAAGAGATGGTAAGATTCCACAAATTCTCCATGATCAAAATTTCCGACCAACTGCAAGATGCTCTTATCAAGGAAGTTAAGGCAACAAAGTTTCTCAAAGAAAGGCCATGTATGTTACTATGGTTCTCCGCTTCGATTTCCCTATCGCTCGATTTAAATTCAACAGACTCCAAAATTCATCTTACTGAAGCAGATGGGCAAAGTGTCTACGTTTGGATAATCTCAAACGCCGAGGAATGGCTTTCGCAAATAGATGCTTTCTGTGTGAGGAGGAAGAGGAGACTATAAACCACTTACTGATCTACTGCAAAAGTGCTAAAATGTTGCGGGACTTGCTTTTGTCAATTGTTGGGATTAGTTGGGTGTTTCCACTCTCAGTCCTTCACACCCTTTTAGCCTGGCAAGGTGTTGCCGTGGGAAAGAAGCGGAAAAAAATTTGGACAGCAGCACCCTTGTGTCTGTTTTGGACTCTCTGATGTGCTAGAAACAGGCTGGCGTTCGAGAACAAGGTCACCTCAACCCAAAGGATTAAAATTAACTTTGTCTCCAATTTGTGGAGTTGGGCCAACCTGTATAGCAATGATACCACAAACTCTGTTTTAGATTTCCTCACATGGTTGGGGTGTAGGTAGGTTTTAAAGTTTCTTCCATGTCTTCTGTGTGTTGGCTTCCTTTTGTCCACATCCTGTGTACTCATTGGAAATTTCCTTTTTATAATACTTGCTTTTTACTGATAAAAAAAAAAAAAACATCATGATGTCCTCTATGGTAATTGATGCAGAAAATTTCAAAATTTGGCACTTCTATTAGGAATTGGAGACTGGGTTTGAAGGATGATCAGGAATTTGGTAAAGAAAATGAGGAATAAAATCAGGGTTTAGGCTGTTTGGAGATTTAGTTTGTAACAGCAGAAGAGTGTATAATTTAGAGAAATTTATGTTGGACTCAAAGTAAAGCAACTACATGGCATTTTGTTTTTGGTTTTGAGTAGATGTAGAAGTGATGTCAAAACTATAATTTTAAAGGGCCAATTTTGTTTTGTAAAATTTTTATTAAACATTAAATAGCTTCCCCACATAAACCAAAAATGGCCTCTACAAAACAACTTTATGCTCTTCTTAAGGCATAGACTCTTTTTGTAAAATACTAGTTTAGGCTATTGAACTTAATAGGAAGGCCTTTAACTTCTCAAAAGTCAATCTATAGAAGGCCTATGATACTTTCTCATGAACAAATGGATTCTAAATTAGCATGGAACCCAAACCCCAATTGGGTTTTTTTCTTTTGGTCTTCTGACCTATTAAATTCTTCATTCAGTTATCATTATATCTTAGTTTTTCCGCTAATTTTTTTATTTTTTTAATTTCTATGCATTGTTTTTGTGTCACTACATACCATTTTACTTAATTATAGGGTTTGGTGATACCTTCAGATTGGTAATGATACTTGGATAGACCTGGATTACTTAGAGTAGTTGACCATTCCTGGTTCATAAGGTTTTGATCAGTATTTGGCGATTCCAAAATCTGCTCTAGTTCTTTTCCATCTTATACTCTAGCATGGGACAGCACAACAGTTCAAATATACACTTCATATCTCCATGTTTTCTATTATGTTCTTTTCCTGATCATGAAAATCTTGATTAATTGCACAGAAGTATTATATTTTCCTTACAATGTCATTCAGTTTATGTTTCTGCCTTTAACAATGTTGCTTCTTGTCTATCAGTTTATGATAGTAACGTTGTTACACTTTTATGATTTAATTTACAAGTCTGACCCAGCTGAATGTGGTTATCTCTTATAGATGGGATATCATTGCAGAGCGATTGGGCTTCATGTTGGTATTTGGGGATCTAGTGTGGATCCCTTTTACTTTTAGCATCCAGGCAGGCAACCATGACTATGACTTTAACTTAGATTACCTGAAAGAATTGTCTCTCATGACTTTTCATTTTGTTACTTCAATCTGTGCTTTAAGATGATTGAACACCCTGCTGTACTTGGGTTGCACCAACTTTTTTGTGTTGGTTCTCTTAGCCTGCTGTCAAGTTTTTTTGGTTCTGTATACAAATATTTTCTTAACTCTTTTTGCCTTCACTTTTTACTAGGAAAAGCTTTTTCTGCTTAATAGTTTTGTTTCATTTTTTTAGAAGGTATATTGGGTCATAATAACATGTTTCCAATGTCGTGCCTTGGAGAGATGTTTCCATTAATATCAATTTTTTTTTTTTGTTTGGTTAACTTCTCACTTCATAAATCTTTTTAATGATCAACCTTGTCATGTTTGTTATAGGGTTGGTGGCTGTTAAGAAATAAAGTGGACCTAACAACAGCTGCCATTATTGCAAATTGCTTTGTTTTTCTGGTTGGGTAGGTCTCTATTGACTAACAGTTTGGACTTGGAAGACTCAATCCACCTTTTTCCCTAATTACCCACTAGATTGACACTTCCATATAAAATGGGCAGGTATCGTGTGTTTAGAGGGGCTAACAAACAAAAGCATGTGTTTAAGAAGAATCCCAAGGCACTTATTTGGGGTGAGCCCCCAAAAGTTGTTGGGGGAAAGTTGCTTGCTTCTGGTTACTGGTAAGATTCTCATTATCATCCTCATCTTCTTTTTCCCATTTATGCTCATGTTTACATTGTTATGCCTATTATTGTTACCTCTTTCTTCTTCTTCTTCTTCTTCTTCTTGGTTGTTTCTATATTATTATTGTTTTCATTATCATTGTCATTGTTAACGTTGTTACTTTTTAATAGGGAAACAAAAAGTATATTACATAAAATAGGCAACAAAGAGTGAAGTGAAAAGTACACAAGTTGTATACAAGGGTTGCCAACATTCATAGCCAAACAGAGAGAAGTAAAAATGACACACATCTCCTTTTTGTTCTCATAGTGATACATGTTTAATAAATAGAACAAGAAATGAAAATTTTCACATTCCTTTAATTTTTTGCTTCTTTTCCTTTGTTGAAAAGTCATGATCATGGACTATTTTCTCCCCCTGATCTGCCCCATTTCTTATTCCAAAAAGAGGAAAAAGAAGTGGAGGAAAAAAAGGATTTTCCTGATGTCATCCATCAATTAAAATTTTATTGAAAAACCACAAACTAAAGTTCCACAGTTCCACCTATTTCTGTTATTAAAATTCCTTGAATTATTACTGGTTATTTGGTAAAAAGTTAAGGTTTGAAAATGACGGAGATAAAAATATAATGAAAACTCAATTTTTGAAAACATTAACTGCATCTCTCTAATTCTGATGTTACCTTGGAATTCCTAGCACCATAAGCTCTTTACTTGTGTTCCCTTTGCACGTATGGGTGGAGGTCCCTTGCAATCACTCAAGTATTAAACGTGGGTTAAAAAATTAAGCCACTTGGAAGCAATATTGGGAGAGTAAGGTTGATGTGTTTAAATGGGAAATATTCTTGAAAAGGTGTGGTAAATTTCAGCTAATTATTCTGTGGCTTAGAATCCTTTTCTTTGACTATAAAACACTAATTGAACCTTTCATAATTAATTAAACATTTTTAATATTTTCCCTAGTAAATTAGGGAATAAAAAAATTTAACCACTTAATTAGGAATTCCAATAAATACTTGAATAGTCAAAGATCTTGAATATAAATTGTCCCCATCCGGGAAACAAATCACACCTTGTTTTCCTTCCCCTAGTCAACTTTATCTAAATGGTGATATTACCTTTCCTCCATTTCTGCAATAGACCAAGAATGGTTTTACCCATGTGTGATATAAAGAAACACCAATCTCCATAGTCTTGTACTTGGGCTCTCCCATATCACTTCCTATGTTAGGTCATTTTCCATTTGAATGAAACATTCTTCTTAGGGAACTCTCCTGAACATGAAACTTTTCATGGCTGAAAATATAGGACAAGTGCACTCTATTTACTATGCTTTCTCTACTCAATTTCAACCCAAGCTCAAGTTATGCAACAAACTATACAATGATACCATTGGTAGGATCCAGTGATGATCCAAAATTTTGGCTCCCTAGAAACCAAATATCCAAGCAAAACCATATGGTCTTGTTGATACCTGATAAGCCGCAATCATATCCTATTACAATGTTGTGATTGCACTCAAAAAATTGAAATTTTAAGCTAAGCTGAAGTCAATACGATTAGGAGTATTAAATTCCTAAGTATCTACAAGTGAGCCTCTATGATAATGATCAATATGAGGATATAAGAACCATCTACCACATATGCTCTTCCTAAATCTATGAATCATACACGTTTTATGGCATTAAAAAACATTGAAGCAGCCTTTATCGATTATATCAATTGTGTACAAAATCATTTTGCAAATATTTTCTTTCAAAATGTAAACCCTAGTGTCCAAAATTTGCTACAATCAAACATGGGTAACAGAGAACATATTTACTACACGAATCGCTTATTCAGATCAATAAGCCTACAGATTCAATACACTATGCACCCAAATATATTCTAATTCAAAGTTCTTAGACCATGTACATGAATATATCAAATACACAATGCATTAGGCTTAGATATCGCAATTCTTGCCAGTTTGAGAACTCATCACTGTTTCCGATGCTAGTCATGCTTACACTCTAACGATAGTCATTTAGTGAAACACCTAACATTATCATTCAACATAGAGGTACTACACATGAATTGTGAGCTCAACAATTCCAATGACTGCGTCTAGTCATACTATCTCGGCAGCACCTATGTTGCAATTGATCAAATGGATTTTCCAATGGAGGTTTTAGAAGGGATCAATAACCATGAATTCCTTGCAGTTGACTGATGCTTTGGACCATGCTCATCTCTGATCCGGATTCTGAACACATTCAAACATTGCTTATGTACTAAAATAGATACACCTTATTCATTCTGTGCAATCAATTTCATAGCATATCCCTTTTGCTACTAAAATATATTGTCTAATAAGTTAGGTTGCTTACCTACATTTACACCAGGCTTTTTCTGTATTAACTGTTTTCCAGCAATATCATCTCCTAGATAGTGCTACAATTGATTATTCATAGAATCAATCATACAAACATGTTCGCCCATATTTTCTGATTTCTACTGCTTTCATTATGTGTTGTCTCATGTAAATTCTTAGGCTACATTTGATTCCTTGAAAATTTGAAGAAAAATTCAAGGGAAAGAACATAGAGAGGAAAAATAAAAATATAAAATATAGTTAAATGCCACATAGTATTTTATTTGCTGCTTCATATTCATTTTATTTATTTTAACTCATCAATATAAAGATTAAAAAAATTAAAAATATGAAAGTTTCTAAGTGATGTTATTTATATTTTATTTTCTTTGAGACTTTTCATTAAGCAACCAAACATATGAAAATCATTTTCCTTAGTACTTTCCAAGAACCAAACACAATTTTAGCATCCCAAGATTCTCAATTATCTTGTTGAAGGGGATTCTCCATGATGTTTATGTTGGGCTTATAGACAATCGTCGTTGATGTTTGGTCTATATCAACTATGTTCTAGTACTACTCGTATATGGATGCCACTTTATTTTTTTTCATACAATTAATTAAATATAAAGCATGATTTATGCCTTTTGCTGATTGGCACCTTCTACTGTTCTCATGATTTGTCATCTCATTTTAATTAATGTCCAAAAATTTTCAATAATCTTATTGAAGGGGAATCGCACGGCACTGTAATTTACCTTAGACTTGTTATTGGTAATTGTCCTTTAGTTTACCATATGTGGGATAAGGTAATTCAAATCATACTGTTTAGATATAGTTACATACCCGATAACCAAATTTAATTTTGAATGTTCTTTTGTAGTTCCTAGTTCCGTACTTTTATCCTATATATCTTCTTATTCTACTAGTATGGAGGGAAAGAAGAGATGAAGCTAGGTGTGCAGTTAAGTATATAAAGAAGTGTGGGCAGAGTACTGGGGTAGACTCGTTCCATGGACCTTGCCATATGTGTATTAGTGTACCTGGTTCTGCATCTGCTTAAATGTAACCTAGGTAAATTTTATGCTGCTGTGTGTACTTGTCTATGTAGATGGTTTGCCCACAAAATATATGTTGCTTAAGTTGGAAGAAACTCTAGTGCTTCTTCTCTGTGTGTCCACTAAGTTCTTTATTTTATTTATTTTTTAAAATTTTATAGTTTTGTCATTTCTAAAAGATGAGTTTGATCCTTCAACAAAATGCAGGCTTTCTTTTAGGATTTATTTATTCCCTCCTTAATATCTGATGTTTTGATATGAAGAAAAAGGTCCCTATGTTTCAGTTTGGCATTTCTCTTCCCTCCTCCTTATGGGAATGAGATAGAGCGAAATTCTCATGGTCTGTTATGGTGTAAAATTCTAATTTTTCTTCTTCCCTCAGTCTTCACATGTGGTATGCTCCCACTAAAACATCTTTTGTGTTTTTCTTTTTTACTTAGTTGTATTAGTTGATTGCAGGGGTTTCCAACGGGTAGGGCGGCCCGTGGCCCAATTCGGGCCAGGTCTAAGGTTGCACCGAAACTTATATTTTTTTAAAGCCTATGGCCTAAATTTCACATGCCTTATATCTAAGTGTTCTACACTTCTAAGAGTGCTGGCCATTCTCAGGCTCAGCCATGGGCCTATTAATTAAACCATTTTTTTTAAATTTTAATCATTTTTCTTTTGCTTAAAATTTTAATGCACCAACTAAAGCATACATATATTTGACTTATATAATAAACTTTCAATAAAATATATATTATAAATAGAGTTATATAATATATTTATAAAAAAATAACATGTTAATAAAGGCGGGTTTATTGTGACATGTCTAAAAGGCATGGAATGCAAGACAGACTGCATCAGCTTCTGTGCCGCTTGAAACTTAAGGACGGTGAACTCATTGGATTGGGTTTATTCTAAAATAAAGCTCTGGGCTACCGATCCTTTTAAAATGTGTTTGACCAGTCATCATGCTTGGAACTGGCCCGCTCAGCCCCTGAGTTTTTTGAGAGTCATTTCCATTTACACCCCATCCATTTCCCTCTACACCCCATTGTAGACAAATAAACACGCACACAAGGCTGACATGCCAGAGAAGTGAAAAACAAGTGTAAATAATTTCTCGAGTCCCCTAGTTGTTCGGTAGGTGGGTATGAAAGGCTTTTTTTCAACGTTGGCGGTTATGCCTTAGCTAAATCAGCGGGACTAAATGAGTGCTGAGGGTGGGTCCTCATGTCATCATCCTTTGTCTCTTTTATCTCTATGCTTATCTAACCATTTATTCTGGTGAAAAAGAAAGCAGAGGGAGCATGCCCCCCACTTTCTCTGATTTCTCTATTTACCCGGGAAGCTTTTCAATGAATGACTGGGTGGTCCCCTTCGATTCATAGCGAGATAATAGAGGGTATGAGATTATATGCGCACCCTTGGGTCCTACTGAATTATAGGTTTGTTCCTTCTTTTACGTTTATTTTCCTTGCCAAGTCCTGTTCGATCCATTTTGGCTTTGGCTGATAATTGAGAAGGTAGGTGGGGAGCTTGGCAAATAAATAACTTTCTGAGACTGTTCTCTTATGAGTTCTGGCGCACAGAATCTCGAATATTTTCTTCCTTGAGCCAAAAAGATTTCTATCCCCTCCTTTTTTTTCTCAACTTTTCTCCACAATTTCCTCCTTCCTACTACGCACTTTTTCACAATTCTAATTAAATCACTATGAGTACTTTTTTTTGCGATTCTTTTCAGCAAGATTTATTTTATACATATCTATAAATCTAAGTTTTTATTTTATTTTTTTCTTTTCATAATTTAGTCATCGTCTTATTTCAACATATGATTATCGTCTTATTTGTTTTGTTTAAATACGAAGTTTTGTTTTTTATCATCTTCTTATAATTTTTTTTATGGATCAAATATATAAGTTTTGAATCAATTCATTAATCTATCAACTCGAATATTATTGTATTTTCTATGATTTTTATTTGATTATATGTTTTTATTTTTATATTATTAGTTTAAATCAATAAAATTATTTTTACTTTTAAAAAAAACCATTATTCTTTCAATTTAGGGGTATAGTGTAATTTCACTTTTTTAAGTTCTACTTTTAATAATTGTGATTGTTCGAGTCAGTTTGTACTTACTTACTTCGATTAATCCTATGACCTTAAACAGTTAAGGATTGTATAAATCCCTCACGGTTTGTTGAGAAAGTAACGGTCAAATATTTAGTTTGGGTGTGAGGCACATCACATCACATCACATCACATGGGTGTGAGGACGATTCTATTGTACGGAAAGACGTAGGCGTAGTAGGTCACACTCTTGGAGGCGTACTTGTCCCCTACCCCTTCCATTCACTCGACTTTCTCTTCTTCCCAAAACTCAAAAGAGATAAAAAAGAAAAAGGCAAATTGATTCCTTCTTTTGCTTTACTCTTCTTCTGCCATTAAAAACGAAAGGTTGCGTTCATCGAGTGTTGGATTGGATGATGCATATCCTCGAAAACTAACTACTCGTCAAATCTTTTAACTGACCGGTGTTTGTTAAGTGGTAATTATTAGTGTTTTAAAAACCACAATAAATCGGTCGGTTCTCGTTGATAGATGATCTTTTCGATTTTGATTTAATTTAATTCGAATAGATTCAGTTTTTAAATAATGAATTGATAATTTTTTTAATTCAGTCATTTATTCACTTTTTAAAACATTGATAATTACAGTTATGGACCTAGATTTAGACTTGATATGTCGGCAAATTTTTACCTAAAATTTTATCGATTAAAGCTTTAACTTTAAGAACTCCACACAGTGCTTAGGATTGGTTAAATTACTGACTCCAAATTTTTTATATATTTTTTAGTTATTAATTGTATATATAAACTAAAAACATATATAAAAATAACAAAATTTTTTATAAAAATCAACACTTTTTAAGTATTTTAAAATTTACTTTTCCAATAAAAAATATATTTTTTAATACATGCTAGTTTTAAGATAGTAGATTATTTCAACTCGAACTTAAACTTGTGATCCTCCCTCCCTATGCCCTTTTACTGATTTTAACAATTAATGCTTTATCACTTGAGAGACATGATGAACTCAACAAAGTACTTTTTCAAAACTTATGAATGAGAGATTTAAAAAATAGAGAAATTTGTTTAAAATTGACAATTAAAAGTTATTTACAAAATTAATCTTTTATAAAAATAACTTTAAAAATAGATGACATTTAAAACAAAAATACATAAAGAAATAAAAAGATAAATCCCACATAATAACTAAATCCTCTGTAAACATTTTGTCTCATCCTCACATGAGCATTTTTAACTTTTTGTATTTTTCCTTTTAAAGGTTTATTCCTACAAAAATATAAACATAATTGATATGCCCCGTTAAAAGTTTAACAGCCCATCATCTTTGATTAGAATTTAGAACGATAAGATAGTGATCAAAATAATATTATATTAATTATTATCATCATCATGACATCATTCATTGTTTTCATTTTCCTCATCATCACCAACAATCTTACCTATAAAAATTTTCCTATTAACTTGTATTCAAAATTTTATTTTTATAAATTTGAAATTTTTTTAAATAAATATTGACTCGTCTTAATATTTCACAAACTTTACCATATACTAAGCGTACTATTCGATCATCTTTGATTCTTTATCCACACTTGATTAAACATTAAATAATCAGATAAAATGATGAATAATTAGATAAAATTTTATCTACCTCATTTAGTCTTCCATCATGGTTCAAGCTCTTGGCTCCAGCCCCCAACGGATCACGTTCCCAAGGCCAAGTGTGGGAGGCGTTTCATTCAACAATATAGATTATAAAAGGGTTTGATTGAAAAAATATATACAAAAAAAATAAAATTTATAAAAAGGGTTTGGCTTTTTTCAGCCAAACCCGTTAGAATTATCATTTACAAAATATATATAAAAATAAAATTTATTATATTGTAAATAAAATATTTAATTATAAAAGTAATTAATTTTAAATAGAATAATGACGATTATGAAAAAGAAAAAACTCAAAATTGCCCTCTAGTCGAAAAATCTATTTTTCTTTCCTCAAAATAGAAAACAATCATTTTCACTTTAAAAAATCATATTTCCCCTAACTTTATAGGATTTAAAAAAAAAAAAAAATTTCTTCCCGCCGTCCTCATGGTTTTCTTCGTGATTTCTTTTTTATCCTTCAAAACTGGAATTTATATAAGTTCGAGTTTACTATTCATAATTCTAAATTATTCATTTTTTATTGTTTTTTTTGTATCTTCAAATCTTTTCGGTTTTAGCGTCTTTACGAGGCCGAGGAATCTTTATTTTAATGTCATATAATGTTGTCATCTCACAAAGAAAATAGGCATGAACGGAGGAGGTGTCAGAGAGTTCGTTGGTCAGAGAGCACAGAACTCGAGATAAGTGGGATGTGGGTGGGTCCCACTTGTTTAAAAGGATTACTGTCACCTCAAGGCTCAAACTAGTCTTTGAAAGCTAATTATTATTATGATCATGAAATTAAGAATATTCCATCACCTTACTACTTGATGAGTTTCGGTTCAAAATAACCAATTTTATAAAATATATATCTTATTTCAACGAACTTTGAAAGTTGTGTTCAAATGACTCTTATACCAATATAGAAAAAGATATTTAGATTTTTTTATTTTTTTAAACTGGCTTCGACGATGCTTTTTTAATTGGATCAATGAGCAGACAATGTCGCATTGGCCGGGAGATAGATCACACGAGATGGTCCGCAGCTCAACGCGTACTGCAAAGACAAAGAGTTACATGGCCTACGGTATCTCACAGAAATTATCCGACGCCTGCTCGCTTCTTCTTAATTAAAAATATAAATTACTTATAGGGCGAATGTTTTTGCATACCTTTCACCGTTTGGGTGACCTAGTATTTATAGTATATGTTATCCCTAATCGAGTAAGAAGTAGCGATTCTTTCCTATCGTGATGATATTTTTCGCCTTCATCGATATCTGATTAATAAGGGATATTAGAGGAGTAGTTTATTGAGAATTATCCTCCTTCCTTATTGGTGAGATCCAATTTTTGATATGCGATGTCGCTATCGAATTATCCTCGCTTTCACGACGAGATTTAACACGAAGATTTAGTTAGATTTGATCGGATAAGATATTATCGATTATCCTACTTTTATCGCGAGATTTAATCTAATTCAGAGGATGCGGCCTTTCAAATTATCCATGACCATCCTTTGGGGCGAGCTGACCAGCTCCTCTGCTTACCGGGTCCGGCCCTGTGTGATTTTACTCGGGCGCGCCTCGGGCTTGGTGAGCGGGCTCCGCAAGCCCATTTTTCAAACCCCATCAAGCTAGCTCCCCAAATTTCAGGTACGGTACGCGCGCGGCAGCGCCGTGAACGCTTCTCGATCGGATGCCACGCTATGTCCGTCGGGCCGGGTTAGTTGGGTGGCTTACGCCTTACGCCTCTTGTGGATAATGATGATTTTCGGCCGCTACCATTTCTCCCACTTCTTTCCGCCTCTTCTCGCTTCCGCAGACACCCTCCGACCGCTCGCCTCAAGGCGCCCCCGATCCTCGGCTTTTCGTCTTTAGCGAGTCTCGAACTTCCCTTTCCTTATCAACCAACCTTTGTGCAGAGTCCTTTTCTCGCGCCTTCGAGATAGCTTTTTTCCGTTTTATTCCCCGACCGCCGCGCCTTTCTTCAATCTTTTCGAGCAATACAAACGATACGTCAGGTTAGGCCAAGTTTCAGCTCACTACTGCCATCGCTATGGGTCCGGGTCGCTCTCCGAGCACTCCAGGTGACTCTTCTGGCCACAGCCGGCCTATGATCGGGCACACCCTCCGACCATCTCGCCGGTTGATCTTCGAGATGCCCTTGGAGCCCCTATTCCTCGAATGGTGGTGTGGAGAATTAACGAGGATCAAATAATTCCTGGCCTAATACCTAAGGTCCGCCTCGTGCAGAGCGCCTGTCAGGGGGTTTCCAGCGTCGACTCTATATGGGGCCACTTCGCTCGTGCACATCGACCTCCCGTAGGCTCAGCCTAGTCCCCCGACGTTTCACCCTCCTACGTGGTTCCAGCATCTAAGATGGTGTGCTTCTTCGATGGCCTTCCTTGACAACACCCGCTCCTCCGCACCCCTTTATAAAAGGAGTTTCATAAAGACTTCAATGTCCGGTCCTCAACTCTCGCCCAATTGCCGGAGTACGGTTGGCCATTGGCTTTCTTGTGTGGACAAGGGCCCAGCTGTTTCCCAAACAGAGCTCGTTCTCGACCTTTTCAACAAGTGAAAGAAACCACCGAGGCTTCCTCTATTCTTCTTTTCTAGCGCACCTGTCTCTAGTAATTTCGATCTTCCATCCCCTCCCATATACTTTGGAAGGAGTTACTTCTGGCCCCGCGGGTCGCCCGGGAGTATGATCTTTCGATAAGGATGATACCGCTGCCCCGCCATTGACCACCCCGAGAATCTACGTGAGTATTGCTTGTTTGGCTGTATACCAGGTAAATCATTAGGTATCTCTAATTCGACATTGTTCGAGTGTTTCTCAGGTGCTCGACCCGATCTCAACCCCGAAGGTAACGTTATAACGCAGAGCTGCCGGGCAGTTCCCGCGCCCTACGCGAGCTGATCAACTCCTGGACATCTCCGGGGCCCTTCGAGCTCGAGGTCTACCCGGCTCGCCGCTTGAGGCCTTCAATTCCTTCCACTAGCGAGTTTCTCCCATCTAAGCTCACGCTAAGCCCACCCAAGGAGAGCTCGACTCCTCGCAGGCGCCTGGCTCCTGGTTAAGCCCCCGAGCGTGAAACGGAAAACTTCGACTCCATCAGAAAGATCGTCCTGGGCCAAAGGTTCCGAAATTGGGGGCGTCTTTCTCTTCCCCTTCTACCCACGCTCAATATCTGGCAGCGTTTGTCGTCCGGCTGAGGCCCTCAGTTTTGAGTTCGCAACCTCGCCAGCTCGGGCCGCTAAGGCAAAAAGTGCCTCGAAGAGCCGCTGAAAGGGGCCATTGAGGTCATGCCCATTACTGTCTGGAATCCCTTTACGTAGAGTGTTAAGCCACCTTCCTCGAGGGCGGAAGAGTCAAGAGGAAGTATTCGGATCGACGGAGATGGCGACCTGCCACTAATGTCGAGCTTGAGGCGGGCACCTGGCCACATCTATTCTTAAAGATTCTCACCAAGAGGCTCCAAGGCCGCCCATTGAGGAAGCTGGGCTTTATCCCCAGGGGCCGCTCCGTGAAGTTCCTATATCTAGTCGTATCCGATTTCAACCCGGGTCAGGTTGATCTTTGGCGCTGCATCACCCATGATTGCAAGTGCCGCCACTATCAGCTAGCCACGTGCCAATCTAAACAAAGGCATACCAAAGCCGCCCGCGTTTACAAGACGAGGGTAGCTTCCCTTACTTTTGATTTGAAGCATACCACGTCGACACGCGCCCGGGCCGAGGGTAGAGAAGACGAGGCTAGAACAACAGAGCGACCGGGTCGAACTCGGAGGTTCGGATGAGTCCGCAGCCGCATAAAATGACTTGGCTTCTGAGACTAAGGACGGCCGGGCAATTCACAAATTGGAACTTCGTATGGTCGTGGATGCTTCTACGCCCTGCATTTAATTGCTGGTCTCAAGAAGAGTCATGCGGCGGGGCTAGAGACGAAGCCGCGTTTATAAGACAACGCCGTTGACGGAAAGCTCGCCGCGTGAGGCTTCCGAGGCTATAAGCTCTGCGGAACGCCTGACTGAGGAGTGCCGTGGGCTACGTGGGAACCTTCACGCAGCTACTTTGGTCAGCCGCATTGCACGGTTATAGGAGACTGAGGGATGCAGGGTCTCAACATCAATGGGCTTCTGGGTGGCTTGCCTTTCAAAGGAAGGCTGCTAATGTCTACCCCGGCCTGGACTTCAACTTCGACATTCCTAGCGACGAGGAGCCAAAGGAGTCCCTCTCCGCTGACTATTCTGGAGAACCGGATGTTCCCGTTGAGGCCCACTCCCCTTCTTCGCCCTCCGCCTTCCCTTCCGATGCCTCGATTTCCGTGAATCGCCAACATGGTCTGGACCCAGACATATGCCTTTCCTTAATGAATACTCAATTTTCATTTTACTTTTCGCTCTACTTGTGCTTTTACCGCTTTCATTCGATCCTCGAATCGACTGGTCCGCATGGTTTGATTGAATAGTAGAGCTCATCAACCCGAACCGCTGTGCCCTTGCGGCCGAGGCCTCACAAATGTACTGAAATGATTCGGTCTTTAAACGCCTAGCCCGAGCAGAGTAGGGTCGAGCTCATTAAACTGAGTTGCCGGGCTCCCGGCGCCGAGGCCTTATGGGCCGACCAACCCGAGCCGACGCACTTTAGGTCGCTCGGCCCTCGCAGTAGTCAAGCTCACAAACCGAAGCCGCTTGACTTCGGGCGCGAGGCCTACTGGGCCGATCACTCAGTTGATATGATTCTTAGGTCGTGATGGCCCGAGTAGAGAGTAGTCGAGCTCATCAAACTCGAGTCACGGGCCTCGCGCCGAGGGCCCATGGTCGACCAGCCTTGCCGACCGACTCCAGTCGCATGGTCTGAGCAGAGTAGTCGAGCTCACAACGAGCCATTGGCCCGATGTCGAGGCCTCAGTGGAGCCGACCACCCGGAAATATCCGACTCCCAGCCGCATGGCCCGAGCAGAGTGAGCTCAGCCCATCAAACTGAGCTACCGGGCTCCCGGCGCCAGGCTCGTGGGTCGACACTCGAGCCGATCTCGACTCAGCCGTACGTGTGCTCGGTGTGCAGGTGCAGCGGTATAGCCCTCGAAAAGCTCACAAACCGAGCCGTCGTGGCCCGGCGCCGAGGCCTTGTGGGCGACACTGAGCCGATCCGACTCTTAGCCGCATGGCCGAGTAGAGTAGTCGAGCCTGGCCAACCGAGTCAGTTGGCCCAGCGCCGAGGCCTTACGGGTCGACAAATTGAAATGACGAACTCTTAGCCGTACGGCCCGAAAGGCAGGTCGAGCTCACAAACTCGAGTCAGCTGGCTCCGGCGCCGAGGCCTTATGCTGGAAGGACAGCCTCGAGCTTAATTTAACTCTTAGGTTGTATGGCCCGAGCAGAGAATGAGCTCGCCAACCGAGTCGCCTGCTCCCCGCACCAGGCCTCAGGGTCGACCAAATTCTCGAGCCGGGTCGATTTTAGGCTACATGGCCTGAGCAGAGTAGTCGAGCTCGTCAAACTGAAATACATTCGGAGCCGATGCCTCGTGGATCAATAGCCTCGAGCCGACCGACTCCCAGTCGCATAGCTTAAGGCTGTGAAAGGTCGAGCTTCATTCAACCGAGCTGTCGGGCTTCGGCTAAGGCCTTATTGGGTCAATAAACAGAGTCGATCTGACTCTTAAAGCCGCATGGCCTCGAGCAGAGTGGTCGAGCTCACAAACCCCAGCCGGGCCCGAAAGCAAGGCCTTATTGCGGGTGATAGCCCGAGCCGACCGACTCTTAGTCACGCCCGAGCGTAGCAGTCGAAGCCACCAACCGGAAGTCGCCGTCAGAAATGCTCGACTTCCACCCCGAAAGACACGAGTATCTTAATGTCAGTTTATGGAGAATCGAAATGATCGCGCAGTTTCCGTGTGCTTAGCCTTCTGAGAACGACTACCCATTGTTATGGAGCCCATATCAATCATCCTGCTCTTTTCCGCATGCAACTCGAATTTGTACGTAATGAAGCTCAAAAGCCCGGTCATCTTCGCAAAGTGGATCCGCCGGACTCCGACATTCAAATTATTGGGCCTCTGCCTGTAGGAGTTGTGTTTTTCCCTAGTCTCCCCTTTATGGGAGTTGTGTTATCCCCTAGCTTTCAGGTTGTGGATGTGAAACCGAGAGACAGATGAATTTTGTATCGCTCTCTATTTTCTCTCATTTTTCTTTCTTCCTTTCTTTCTTTCTCCTTCTCCTTTTCTTTTCATTCCCTCTTCTTTCTTTCTCCTTTTTTTTTTCTTTCACTTTCTTCCTCTTTCACGCACAAACTCTTTCCTTCCCTTTTTTCTTCTTCTCCTCTTTTCCATCTCATTTTCCTTTCCTCTTTCTTTTTTGAGGGTTTTTTTTTTTTTGAGGGAACTGCTTATACTGTTTGTTTCCGAGATGTAAGGAATGCCACTACTGATTGTAATCAATTGTACCTTTATCACAATAAAGAAATGCTTTATTTTTTTAATCTTGAATTTTACGCATTCTGATGTATGTAACCTCCTTGTACATTCCCTGATTATGACGTCTGATCTGATAATCAATAAACACATAGTTCGTCAACTGATAATACTTTATTTAAGATTACAACCGGAGGCCTACTGATAAAAACGCTTTTGCGCGCCAAAGATTTCCGGGCATGAGGTAGAATTTTTCTCTCTTATGTTTGGAGCTCATAATTCCCAGGTCTGATTACACGAGTCACGATATAGGGGCCTTCCCAGTTGGGTCCTAGTTTTCCATGCGCCGGATTCTTCCTCGCTAGTAGATTTTTACACCGTGTCCCGTGCTTGTAACTTCGGGTTTGACTTTTCGTTGTAATACCTGCCATTTTCCTTTGATAATCTTCCGCGGCGTTTTTAGAACCTACTCACGCTTTTCATCCAGGAGGTCTAGATCTCAAAGTGAGGTTTCGTTGTGTTTCACGCTTTCCAGTTCGATCCTTGGGGATTTTAATTCGACCTCGACGGTGCACGCCCGATGCCGGCTGCCATGCAAGGGGTTTCCCTGGTCACGATTCGCGCGTAGTTCTATATGCCCACAACACCTCAGGGAGGTATTCTACCCATTTGCCTTTAAGATCTTCCAATTTGGTCTTCAATGCTTTCTTAAGGGTTCTGATGGTGACCTCTGCCTGACCATTAGACTGCGGATGTGCCGAGGAAGTGTAATAATTCTTGATCCCGAGCTCAAGACAAAATCTTCGAATCCTCATGCTATCAAATTGTTTTCCATCACCGACACCAAAGCTCCGGGGAATACCAAACGCATATTATGTTACGCCACACAAAATTAATGTGATCTTTGTTCCGCGGATGGTAGCCAAAGATTCACACTTCATTCGTGAAGTACCACGCAACGATGATGAATTTCAGAGATTGCCCTTCCTAAATGGGTGAGGTCCCAAAAGATATCCAAGCCCCACCGTTGAAAGGCCAGGGGCTTCAGGATCACGCCGTGGGCCCAAATGGGAGGTGAGACTGAGCGTGCTCCCGGCAAATCTCAGATTCTAACTAGGCCTGGCCGCGTCTCGAAGCATTGTAGGCCAATAATATCCCTGCCTTAACACTTTCCCGCTAATGCCCGGAGTCTGATATGATTTCTCGGATACCTTCGTACCAGCACGTAGGGCTCAAGGCCTTCCCCGCAATACACTTGGGCTGATGGGGTGTGAAAACCTTGCTCAGAAGGCTTCCCCTATGATTGAACCCGGGTCACCTTGTTCTAATCTTGCAGGCCTCATCGTCTGCAGACGTCCGCCCATTATGTAATCCCAAATGTGGGTCCATCCAAATTTGGCTCCTGATTGATCAGCGACTTCCCGCCTCATGAGGCCCATGTATACTGCAAGGTATCTAACAGCAAGAAGGTCCGCCGAGAGGTCTTCAGGAGGTCAGCGTTAATTTTGCCAAGGCATTCTGCCGGAGTTCCGCTTGGGTATGTGGTTCGACCGACCAAGACGAACTTTTAGGCAAACCTCGTGACCTCAGGTTGTGATCATTTTTCACTTTGCCCGTAGGTGTCCTCTATTTCGTCAGATCACCAGCCAAGAGTCGCAGACTTCGAAATGGGTCAACTCTTAACAAAGGACGAGACAGGTCGGCCATATGACGCCTCATACTCTAGCCTTGCTGCTGAGGTCTGAATCCGACATGAGCGCATACTCACATCTATTCCTTCGGGAGGTCAGATTAGCCTCTACCCGCCTCCTTTGTGCATTTGTGGTCTGCCTGACGAGAGAGTCTCCGGGATGGGGAGGTCACTGGCTGCCTGAGCTGCCTCAAGCAGTTCTCGCGAGGTGAACTCCACGACGAAGTCCGCCAAGACCTACCCTTCATCAAGTAGCTGCTTATATCTCGACGTTGAACTCGCCAAATCTATGGCCCACTTCATCACCCTTCCCGAGGTCTCGGTTTGTAGCACTTTGCTTACCTGATATTCTGGCTGGAACTCAATGGCATGAGCCCTGGAAGTAAGGGCTGAGCTTCTTGGCCGCTACTAATGCCAAGGATTAAGTTTTCCATTCTCGGTACCTCCTCCGGCTCCTCGTTCCTACGCGATAGTAAACCTGATGTCAGGATTTCGGCCTTTGCTTCCTCGACGAGGACAAATATTGGTCGAGAAGTCCAAACTCCGCTGGCATGAGGAGGAGCTCCTTCAAAGGCTCACCGTAATGGGGTGTGTGGAGCTCAAATATGTCTTCACGCCGAGAATGCTTCTTCTGATTGTGATCCCATTGAAAAAGCTTTCTTAAAACTTAGAAGAAAGGCCGACATTTATCTCTAGCTCCCGATACGAATCGCCTAAAGCGGCAATCCTTTCCAATGGCGTTATCGTGGACCTCCTTTATGTCGACGGCGATGACATGTCGAAAGCAATAACCTTTATTTGTCTGATTTGCTTCGACCTCAGCTTGTTGACTATGAAACTTAAGAATTTTCCTACTAAGACTCGGCGTACTCATCAGATTCAGCTTCATGTCAGACTTCTTCTCGTAGATCCGAACGCCTTTACGTATGAGCTTATAAGGGAATTCAGCTGATGGACTTTACCAACATGTCATCTATATACACTTCACGGACGTCTTTATTTGCTTTCGACCATCCGTTTACTACCTCGATAAGTAGCTCAAGGTTTAAGCTCAAAGTGGTACCACATGGTAACAATAGTCTCTATCCAAAGGATTTTAACGAGATCTTTTCTAATCATGTATCCATCCTAATCTAGTCAGAGTTTCGAGAAAGCATCAATTAAAATCGAGGAGTTCATGGTCTACCGTCAGATCTACAATGAGGTCGTATTCACAAGAAAGGAAACTATCTGGAAAGCATGCTCGTTGAGGTCGCTGAAGTCGATGCAGAGTCGCACTTACCGCTCGCTGAACAGTACAACGTCAGCCAGTCATTCAGGATATTCTACCTCTCTGATTGCCCCTACCTGGAGGAGTTTGCCAATTTCCCGTTGATCGCTACTTCTAAAGGCGAAGCCCTTCTTTTGGCTGACCGGGCTTCGCTGACGGGCCGACACAGCCTATGAGTGATTATAGGTCAATTTCCATATCCGCCCTCTCGCTCCATGCGAAGACGCCTTGCTTTGTCTCAAGAAATGGGTAAGAGGGCTTCTGAGGTTTTCCGCCAGCTTGTGAGTTCGACAGCGAGGTGTTCAGGGTCGTCATCCAACAGTACAGGCTCCAATTCTTCCGAGGGCTCAGGTCGGGTGTTCACTTCGTCGCACATGTCGAGATCGTCCAGGTATACGTTGTCAACCGTTTTTTGCTTCATGGATGATGAGTAACACTCTTTGGCCACGCGTTGGTCTCCTCGAACCATTCCTACTCCGCTTATGGTGGGAAACTTGATCATCATGTGGTACGCGGAGGGAATCCAAGCCATCAAGGCTGAGAAGGTCTCCTTAACAACATATTATAGCCGACGGGCAACAACGAGGAATCTCGCCGTGGCCGCCAGCTCTGCATGGGGTCTCAAAGTGAGCACTACTTTATCGGTTTCAGGCAACACTTTCTCCAAAGAATCCTCGCAGGCTGGTGGTTGGATCGTTCCATTTAGTTCTCGATGTCCATCTTATCGAAGGTCACGAAGATGATGCTTCCATTTAAACTCCCATTGTCGACCAGACCATGGACCATTTGTCGTCATTAACCCGCCAGATACTAAAGGGTCGTCACGGGTAAGCAAGATCCTCCGCATCGAAATGAGAATGTTATGGATGTGCCTGGCCGAGGTTGACACAATTTTATACCTCCCCATTACCTCTCCCGACTGATGCGCCAAGCAGATAGCCTTCCCGGCTGTTTCGGATTCTCCTCCTGAACCCTCTGAGATCACATGGATTTCCTTAAAGCCACAGCTGAAATGGGCTTGTCACGAGGCTGGGTGGCGTGGCCGCCGAGCCCGAGCCCCGACTTCAGCCCGATTCTCTGGGCCCGACTCCCGGCGCCTATGAAGCGCCCGAGGTGCCCACGCCGGCATTAGTATCTCTACTTTCTCGAGCTATATGCAATCATCCGCGATGCCCGTAATCCCTATGGAACCTGGCCGATTCAGCACTCTCATTGGTCCGACTTCATCCGGGATGGCCACCTCAGGAATTGTTCGTTTTGCACTTCGCGCAAGACCTACGACACCGCGCACGCCGAGGTAAACCGCCAGGAGTAATGATGTCGCCGTTTCGGGCCGAAGGACGCAGTGGTCTCATGCTTCCAAGGCCTCTTCTGGGATCGCTCTTATCTTTCTCGGGAGATCTCTCCCGGCCATTTTGTCTTCGGGCTTTGTCCTGCCGCTTTATCGCCCCGCTTTTCTTTATAAAGCCGAGGAGCCTTCGATATAAGGGCTTTTTCACCATTAATGTACTTTTCCACTTTAGTAAGCACCTCAAAATGTATGTTTCGTTGAGGGTTTTTTAGCGCTTGATCGCTAACTTTTTCGTCGGCAGATATCCACCTTCAGAGACTCCTAAACCTCCGAACATAGGACCTCAGTTCTCTTTGCGAGCCATTATGGTCAACAAATGATAACTGCTTTCTGTATGTTCTGGCTCCAATGAAGTGGGAGACGAACGCAATGGATAGCTCTCTGAATGAGGAAATTGATGAGGGCGGGAGCCTGTTAAACCAAGCTAAGGCTGGGCCTTTTAGTGTGATAGCGAAAGCTCGACATCCCACAAGGTCCCGACACCTTACGCACCCATTCGATTCAGGAAGTGTCAGATGATCGACACCGGATCTCCGCACCATTAAACGCTCCACCCGTGGCATTCCGAACTCGCCGGAAGGGGGAAGTGGAGCACCCTACGCAGTCAGTGACTCACCGCCGCACCAAGGTGTCCATAAGATCGTGAGCCTCGTCCCCTTACCACTTCCTTTACGCTGCTGAGTTATCACTGAGGCTCTCAACCTCTCGCTCCCATGATCACTCTTCCGCTCCTTGTTGATACGGCGCAGGTTCCTATTCCCGACGTGCCCCGAGTGTTGCGCTTCACTGGGCTCTCCTCTCCAGTGGGCTATGTGGTCCGTGTCCCTCCTTGACTCCCCGCCGATCCCTGGCTCGTTTCGCCTTCCTGAGGGCGCCGAGAATGTGTCAGCTCTTCATGAGGTGAGGTTATGACCTTCCTGAAGTTCATATCGCTACCGCGGCGCTGTATCCGCTGGTGAGTTGCTCAACCTCCCATCAAGCGCTGGTCGTGAGGCGAGCGCCCACTCGGGTCCGTGTTGGCTCAACTCTAACGTGCCGAAAGGGGTCTGGTCAAGCCATGGGCACGAAGGCGGGTCTCGCATCCCGTGGATCGCGGTTCCCGCTGTGTTCGGTCGATACCATCAAGAATCGGGAGGTCGGGCCTTATTTATAAAGGAACTGGCTGCTCACAAACGGCGCCAATCGATGATGCTTTTTTTAACCTGATCAATAAGAGTATTGAGGTCGCTGGGGTCGAGATAGGATTGTCAGCGGATGGTCTCGTTGTGTTCGGATATGGTACCCTCCGCAAAGACAAGAAAGAAGTTAAGGGTCACGGGGATTTCAGCCAGAGCCGCCCCGATGCCTAAGTCGGGCCATTAAAATATAGATACGATAGGCGAATGTTTTTGCATACCTTTCACCGTCAAAAAGGACTAGTATTTATAAGATATGCATTCCAATCGGTAGTAAGGATTCTTTCCTATCGATGAGATTTTTTCGCTTCATCAATACTTCCGATGACAAGTGATATCGAGGAGTAGTTTATTGGAGAATTATCCTCCTTCCTTATTGTGAGATCCGTATTGATCTCGCAAGATAAGCCGTTTATGCTGAACTATCCTGCTTTTCTTTTCACACGAGATTTAGTCGGAGATTTAGTTAGATTTCCATCGATAAGATATTATCGGGATTATCCTACTTTATCAGTGAGATTTAACGCACCTGTGAGGGATGGGTCTTTCACCATTCCCATGACCATCCTTTGTGGCGAAGTGACTAGTTTCGCTTTACTGGGTCCAGGCCTGTGTGATTTAATCGGGCGCGCCTTCTGGTTTCGTGTGGGAGCGGGCCTCAAGAAGCCCATTTTTCAAACCCCATCAATACCTAAATTTCTCGTACTCAGAGGCGTAAGTAAGGGCCGGTGAACGCCTCGTATCTGACAAGCACGCGATGTGTCTATTCTGAGTCAAGCAGTTGTGGCTTTGTCGCCGTCTTATGTCTCAGGATAACGATGACTTCTTCGCGCGCCATTTCTCCCACTTTCCGCTTTCCTTCGCTTCTTCGCAGACACCCTCTCGACCGGCTCGCCTTTAGCCCCGATCCGAAGCTTTCAGCTTTAGCGAGTTCAAACTTCCCTTTTCCTTATTGTCCGAACCTTCTGTCAGAAAGTCCTTTCCTGCCTTTCTCGTGATAGCTTTTTCCGTTTTATTCTTTAATCACAAGGCCTTTCTTTCTTGGTGTCTTTTCGAAAGAATACAACGAGGCGCTAGGGTTAGGTGGCTAAGTTTTGTTCTCACTCATTTGCTATCGCTTATGGTCTCGGGGTCGCTCTTCTTCTCCGAGATCTGAGGTGACTTTTCATTGTCACGGCTCGCTGACCGGGCGACATTCCTTCACCTTCTACTAAGTTGATCTTCGCCGTTGATCCCTTTCTTCCTTATAAGCGTGCCCAATAAAACGCCCGGCTCCCGCACAGCCCAAAACGGAGCCCCGGGCTTCATCCACCCCAAGGCCGGCAATATGGATGAAATTCTAAAGAACCATATCCTGTAAATCAAATCAAATCTCACCCATAAGGGAAGTAGGATAATTTTCAATAACTGCTCTCTAATTATCCCTTATTAATCTGGTATCGATAAGGAAAGAAGATCCCTCATCCAATAAGAGAGAATCCTTATCATCATCCAATTGGGAAAAACATCTACTATAACATCGTGCCACTCCATCTATGAGAGTGCTCGCGTAAAATTCATACCTTCTGCGCTTGATCTTTCTTCCACAGAAATAACTCACTTAGGCATCGGGAGTGAGAACCACAGCTCCCCGCCAACTTTTCGCTTCTCGGTTTTTTGTAGGGAGTTTTCGATCCTAACACGCTTCAAATCTGGCCGGCCAGAAAAGGCATCATCATTGGCACCGCCATGGAACGACAGCCTTACAAATAAAGATCTCGGAGAATCGATGGTATCAACTTGACACAAGTAAGAGTCACGCCTAATCCCCAAGGATGCAAGACTACTATGGTGGACAAATGACCTCCGAGGCGCTGATAAACAAGATAGTAAATACGGGATCGAGGACGAGGCACTCCGCCTCACCAACCAACGCTTGATAAGGGAATTGTGCCAAATTCACCAGAAAATACAACGCCCGCAGTAGGCGGCTGACACAGCCCAGAAGACCATAACACCACCCTCAAGGAAAGCAAAGAACACCCTCGACTCCTCCCCGAGAGGTAGAAATAAGGTGAACCGGCCGAGCCGTAAGCACGAGCCTCAATTCGCCCTGTGAGAAGAGCACAATGAAGCAATACTTGGGGAACATCGGAAACGATGAACCGACCCTTCCTCAGCAAGGAATGAGGGAGCAATCATGGGAACAGAGGTTCAAGGGCATCCAACA